>ONZH01006727.1:0-294130 GCA_900303285.1 Rhinella marina
AGAATGGCCCCACTATCTTTGTACCCCATATACCACATTATGGGTGTCAGGTCCGAGCATTCCTAGATGAACATTTTCCTGGAAAGTGGATTGGTTGTCGTGGGCCAGTTGAATGGCCCCCAAGGTCTCCCAATCTGACCCCCTTAGACTTTTATCTTTGGGGTCATCTGAAGACAATTGTCTATGCTGTGAAGATACGAGATGTGCAGCACCTGAAACTAAGGATACTGGAAGCCTGTGCTAGCATTTCTTCTGTGGTGTTGCTATCAGTGTGTGAAGAGTGGGAGAAGAGGGTTGCATTGACAATCCAACACAATGGGCAGCACTTTGAACAATTTTTTTGTAAATAACTCATGAAAGAATAAAGTTATGTTAAAACCAAGCACACCATTGTTTTTCTTGTGAAACTCTCAATAAGTTTGATGTGTCACATAACCCTCTTCCCACTGAAAAAACTAAAGTTGGATCCAAAATGTCCGACTTCAAAATGGCCGCCATGGTCACCACCCATCTTGAAAAGTTTCCCCTCTCCCATATACTAATGTGCCACAAACAGGAAGTTAATATCACCAACCATTCCCATTTTATTTAGGTGTATCCATATAAATGGCCCACCCTGTAAGTCCTTTATTTACCCATAGTGAGGGACCGCAACGTTTCGGCTGTGCGCTAGAGCCTTTCTCAAGCAATACTGATGGTGTGAACAGGGTTTAAATATACTAAGTGCAAGTGCATATAATCAAACAATTAATCACATAATTTACAACTCAATTCAGAACATACAAACACAGTATATCACTGCATAAACAATACATAATAACGTGTAAAAGTGTCATAATCATATCTCCATAAAATAGTGCAAAGTTCAATAAAAACAGTGTACCAATTTCATATCATAATACCATATAATCAATAAATGTTGCCAAGTGAATTCATTAATGTGCTCAGGTGTATATAATAATTAGGAACTTACATTACTGTCTAGGGGAACAAGGGTCCATCATAAAACACGCTCAACTCGGCGTGTCCCAGGGGCTACTGCGCATGTCCAGTACAAAATTCAATTCGCCTATTGGCAGGTACCACCAATGACATGACTCCTCAATGTACACAAGTCACGCAAACGTACTGATTATATCCTTCACATGCATTCCATGTTAACTGTGGGCAATGCCCACACCGAAGCTGCGCATGCGCCCTGCATTATTCAGACTAACTCACCACCATTTTGTCTCAGGGAAGCCGGTATGTGCTAAATTAACTCCTTCAAAACCATCCATACATAGACAAATCTTATAGAGACTTAACGAGGGGTTCTCCTCAATGTTCACTCAGACCTATATATCACCACAATTCCGAGAGGAGCTGGAAGGCTATATGACCGCATATCACTGCGGACATAACCTCCGCTCCAGAGCGGGCAACCAGGATAGTCATCCATTATACATGGATGACATCCATTTGTACCCCCTCCTCAACTCTCCTTGGGGGATATGTGAATAGGTCCCTAATCTCTCTCTATGATGGTAAGGACAGCACATACTCATCTAATAATATACAATGCATCATAGCTTTATATGTCACAAAGTGCTGATCATGCGCAGCTTCACCCTCCTAAATAACATATATTGTGGACTCCTGTTTCCGTTGGCACCAATGTTGATCCCTAAAAAAACAAAAAACATTTTTTTTTAATATTAATATAGTATATTCCACTAAAATAAAATGAAATAAATACCATCATTCCCCAGTAAGAATGTTTGATCAATCTACTTAAGGCATCAGGTGTTCATAGAATACTGCTCATCCTGAAGTCCACATTCAGACCATGCGGTCTGAGTGTGATTAACCTATGTATCCATTCAAGTTCCTTTTGGAGCAACAATTTTGTTCTATTACCTCCTCTTTTTAATTTGGGTACATGGTCAACAATGCGAAATCTTAGTTGATTCTCCGAATGTTTATATTCACTGAAATGTTTAGATACTGGCAGGTCTAACCTTTTTTTTCTGATTGTATATCTATGGTAATTAAACCTTGTTTTTAGATCAAGAGTGGTTTCACCCACATACATCATGTTAGGCCTCTTTCACACTAGCGTTAGTACGGATCCGGCGGGTCCCTTCACCCGCCGGATCCGTACTGAGTAATACAACCTTGTGGATCCGTAATTCCGGATCCGGTTGTATTAGCGTTTAAACGGATCCGGAATAACCTCTATTGAAAGTCAATGGAGGACGGATCCGTTTACAAGTGTGTCCACACCTAACGGATCCGTCCCCATTGACTTGCATTGGGGGTCATTCCGGATCCGTTTAGGTGCGGATAACTAGTACGGAGAGCAAACCGCAACATGTTGCGGTTTGCTCTCCGGTCTGAAGACTGAACGGAATGCTTTCAGGAGCATTCCGTTGTCTTCAGTTCAGTTTTGTCCCCATTGACAATGAATGGGGACAAAACGGAAGCGTTTTATTCCGGTATTGAGCCCCTATGACGGAGCTCAATACCGGAATTCCATAACGCTAGTGTGAAAGTAGCCTTACACGGACAAAACAACACATATATGACGTGATCCGTATCACACGTCAAGTAGTGTCTAATATGGAAATTGGACCCGTTAATAGGATGTGCAAACTTTTCACCCTTAATCATTAGGCGACAGTTCACACATCTTAAACACGGGAAACACCCTTTCTTCCTTGGGACTAGTACAGATTGATCTGAATCTTTCCCACTTGGGGTAACAGCAGATACTAAACTGTCTCCGAGATTACGTGAACGTCTATAGGCAAAGAGCGGAGGCACATTAAATTCTGGGATATCACTACATCCCTTCTTTAAAACCGACCAATGTCGATATATGATGTTTTTCACTGCATTACATTGTTCATTATATTTGGACATAAACAGTACACGACTGGGGGTAGATTCCCTATGTGTGGATTTGAGTATAGAAGCCCTGTCCAGTGTCAAAACCTCTTGTTTTTGTTGCTGTAAATTGGATCTAGGGTATCCTTTCCTTTCAAATTTTTTTACCATTCCTTCCAATGTATTATTTATCTCGTCCTCATTCGATACAATACGTCTAGCCCTCAAGAACTGGCTATATGGTAATGAATTAACCATCTTTCTAGGATGACAACTGTTGAAATTCAGTAACGAATTTTTATCCGTACATTTTACATGTAGTTTCGTCTCCAATATACCATCATGTAGCAACACCAGTGTATCCAGGAATTGTATTTGTTCATAAGACTGGACTACCGTAAATTTCACTCCAGGGTCCATTTCATTCAAAAAGGTATGGAATTGACTTAATTCCTCCACCGAACCCTTCCATAGGAGGAAGACGTCATCTATGTATCGCCACCACCTCACTACATGCGAGAAGTGGCGCGAGACATAGATAACGTCTTCCTCCAAATGGCGCATGTATATGTTCGCGTATGTGAGCCCATCGCCACACCGTGGCATTGCAAATAAAACTGATTTTGAAATAAAAAATAATTAGACCGAAGAACCAATTCCAAAAGAGTAAGTACGAACTGTTGACAAGACGTTGTTAATTCTGATAATTGTAGAAACCCACGTACAGCCTGTATACCCCGATCGTGATCGATCGAGGTATACAGGCTTGTGACATCAAACGACACCAACATGACATCAGCAAGTTCACACTTAGGAATATCCTGTAATTTGACTAAAAAATCTGAGGTGTCACGGATATATGATGACGTCCCTGTCGCATACTCCCTTAGCACCTTGTCCAAAATTATAGAGATGTTTGACAATATTGACTCAGTACCCGATACAAAGTTATTGAACTTTGCACTATTTTATGGAGATATGATTATTACACTTTTACACGTTATTATGTATTGTTTATGCACTGATATACTTTGTATGTTCTGAATTAATTGAGTTGTAAATTATGTGATTAATTGTTTGATTATATGCACTTGCACTTTGTATATTTAAACCCTGTTCACACCATCAGTATTGCTTGAGAAAGGCTCTAGCGCAGAGCCAAAACGTTGCGGTCCCTCATTATGGGTAAATAAAGGACTTTTTTTGGATTTTATGCCTGAGAGAGCGCTGCCTTTTTTTGCTTTTGATATATATATATATATATATATATATATATATATATATATATATATATATATAATATAAAGCTGAGTGTATGTGTGTGTGTGTGTGTATGTCCGCTAAAGGAATCCACACCGCTGCAGCTACAATCACAAAATTTGGCACACATGTACATCAGGTGTCTGGGAAGGTTTTAGAACAGTTTTCAGCTCTCCAGGATGTACCGTTCCTGAGATATTCCCAAAAAATGCATTAGCCAATAGTAGCCTGGTCACATGACCCTTATCAGCCAATAGAAGCTCACAGGCAGTCTCCACACACCAGGTTTCTATGACAACCTAGCCAGTTCACTGCTGTAGGTCTGCATTAAAGAGGCAGAGCACTGTGGATGACAATGGTAAAGGGGTATTTCAGTTACCATAAATATAACTTATGTTTTAGACTAATTCATCATCAATCATTACCTCATATAATGTAAATTTCACATATTTACTGTTCAGTAGTAATAAAAGATGTATTCTTCCACTGCTACCCACCTTCCTCCTAAATTACTATGGCATCGACCTGTAATTCAGGCCACCGTCAAAAGAAGGACTTAAAAGCCCCACCCCCAGTTCCCACTAAGTCACGCCCCTGACTCAGTCAGGCCACACCCCTTCCATGCCGCATTTGACCGGGATTAAAAATATAGGCAAACATCACCTTCTTTCAGCTGCAGGGGTGGGGGAGGGTGACTTTCTCCCTGCAGCTCATTGCTCAGACTGCACAGTGCTGCTGCTCAGAGTGAGCTGTTCAAAAGGGCATCCCTGTGTCCATCCAGGCCCTGCGCATGACAGAGGACAGGGAGTCTGAAAGCCAGACTGTCCAGCCTAAAACAAGACCTCTGGCCACCCTATGGGCAGGCTGATGTTAGGGTGGCCAGATGTCCGGCTTTAGGCTGGACAGTCCAGTTTTCTGGCTACCTGTTCTCCGTCCGACGCAGTGCCTGGACAGACACAGGGATGTCCACCCTTTCTGTAGCTCACACTTAGACAGCTTCTCCTCTGTGTCTTCACGGAGCCAGGGGGGCGTGGCCTCATGTTTAGTGGTGTGTCTTCATGGGAACTGGGGGTGCTGTTTCACGTTTGGGGGAATGGCTGTTGAGGTCTGGCTTTCTGGGGTGAAGACAGTGGCCACTCTAGCTGCTGTGGAGGTCACAGTTAAAAGGGCGGGCTGCTGTAGAGGTCAATGTTGAATGGGCGGGCTGCTGTAGAGGTCACTGTTAAAGGGGCGGGCAGCTGTAGAGGTCATTGTTAAAGGGGCGGGCTGCTGTAGAGGTCACTGTTAAAGGAGCGGGCTGCTGTAAAGGTCACTGTTAAAGGGGCGGGCACTGTAGAGGTCACTCTCGATATCTTTTAACGACACATGCACACAAACAGTAAATGAAATAAATTAAATATACCTGGGCTTCAGCTAGTGTGTATATATATATATATATATATATATATATATATATATATGTATATATATATATATTAGTGTTGAGCGAACATGTTCGGCAGAATACACTTTTCGGCGAACATGGCGGTGCTCGGGACCATGCGGTATTTGGCCGAGTCACCTCCCCGCACGCTAATTAGCCAATTAGCGTGTGGGGAGGTACTAGCATTCACTGTAATGCCAGTAGCCATGTTAGCTACTGGTATTACAGTGATTGGCTGGCCGGGAACGCATCATCGGGTGCTATAAAGCACCCGGTGACATGTGACCGGTGCATACCGAGCCAGGGACAGCTGCTGCAAGCAGCGACAGACAGTGTAGGGAGAGAAGCACGCTAGGCAGGGATAGAAATCGCTCAACAAAGACGCAAAAGCTCTGTTAAGGGCTATTATATGTGGCACAAACCAATATTTTATTATTTTTAACGCCACATGCTCTGCTGCAGCAAGGAGGGACATACACTATAGGGAGAGAAGCATGCTAGGCAGGGATAGAAATTGCTCAAAAAAAGACCCAAAAGCCCTTTTAAGGGCTATTATATCTGGCACAAAGCAATATTTTATTATTTTTGGGGTGTTTAAAGGTGGTGAAAATAGCACTTGGTGGCCTGCCATTAATGCCACATGTGCAGCTGCTGCATGCTGTAGGATACTCTCTGTATACTATATACCTGACATACTTTGCTATAATTTCTGATGTTAAGCCCGCAGTGCTTCTTTTGCGTCTTGCTGTATAACATTTGCGCAAGGAGGGACTTGTGTAGGGATAGAATTTCTATAGGCAGGGTTAGTATCATTGTTCAAAAGACACAAAAGTCCATTGTTAAATCCTTCTGCTTTTTTTTTTTTTTTGGTGGCAAAAAGAACACAAGTGTGTCCTGTCAGTAACACTAGGTGCACAGTGTATTAGAACCGTTCAAAAGTTTATATAGCTGACATCCGTTGTTACATTTAATACTGTTAATTTAGGCCGCAGTTCCTCATTTGCGCCTGCAGTTTCATTTAAGCAAGTAGGGAATTAAACTATAGGTATAGGATTTGGGTAGGTAGAAAGATTGTTTCTGCTCCAAAAAGTCCATTGTGAAATGTGTCTGCATTTTTTTTTTTGGGGTGGCAAATAAAAAAGCAAGTGTGCCCTGTCAGTAAGGCTAGGTTCTTACATTTAATACCGTTAATTTAGGCCGCAGTTCCTCATTTGCGGCTGCTCTATAACGTTTGAGCATTCAGCACCCTTACCCTGATGAGCGGCCTAGTGTGACAAGGAGGGAAAAGTTTTGGAAGATGGTAAAGGAGTACGTAGCTGACCGTGTCAGCGTCCTCAGCGATCCCTCTGTGCCATATAATTATTGGGTGTCTAAGCTGGACACGTGGCACGGACTGGCGCTTTACGCCTTGGAGGTACTGGCCTGCACTGACGCCAGCGTTTTTTCTGAGTGGGTATTTAGTGCCGCTGGGGGCATAATTACTGATAAGCGCATCCGCCTGTCAACTGATAATGCTGACAGGTTGACGCTTATCAAAATGAACCAGCCCTGGATTGTCCCTGACTTCTGTACTCCACCAGAGGAAAGCGGCTTAACATGAAGGAACCTTAAATCTGGCTTTTAGGGTGTATTGAATACACTGTATTATCATGTACCCCTTCCTCTTCTCGTCCTCTTCCTCCATCATATGAAACTGCTTATTAGCCTGCCCTCGAAGTCCACCAGCTGGGCCTGCACACTAATGTTTTAGCCGGTCAGCTCACCAGCTGGGCCTGCACCTTAATTTTTTAGCCGGTCAGCTCACCAGCTGAGCCTACACCCTAATTTTTTAGCCGGTCAGCTCACCAGCTGGGCCTGCACCATAATTTTTTAGCCAGTCAGCGCACCAGCAGGCCCTCAACCATAATGTTTTACACGCTCAGCACTGCTACATGTCACACATAATGTTTCAGACGGTCAGCTAAATGACATTTCAAAAATAATCTTTAACACGCTCAGCTCTGCTACATGTCACTTATAATGTTTCAGACGTTCAGCTAAGCGGCATGTCAAAAATAATTTTTAACACGCTCAGTTCTGCTACATGTCACATAATTTTTTTGACGTTCAGCTAAGCGGCATGTCACCCATAAATTTTTTTTATGGTCAGCTCGGGAACAGCGTGTCAACCTTAAATTTGGGACAGTTTGATGGGCAGCAGCGTGTCAACCTTAAATTTTGGACAGTTTGATGAGCAGCAGCGTGTCACCCGTAAATTTTTTAGACGTTCTGCTCGGCAGCAGCGTGTCTACCTTAAATTTGGGACAGTTTGATGAGCAGCAGCGTGTCACCCTTAAATTTAGGACAGTTTGGTGGGCAGTAGCGTGTCACCCTTACATTTTTTTGATGTTCTGCTCGGCAGCAGCGTGTCACCCTTAAATTTGGGACAGTCTGATGGGCAGCAGCGTGTCAATCTTAAATTTGGGACAGTTTGATGGGCATTAGCGTGTCACCCGTAATTTTTTTTGACGTTCTGCTCGGCAGCAGCGTGTCAACCTTAAATTTAGGACAGTTTGATGGGCAGCAGTGTGTCAACATTAAATTTGGGACAGTTTGATGAGCAGCAGCGTGTCACTCTTAAATTTGGGACAGTTTGATGGGCAGCAGCGTGTCACCCTTAAATTTGGGACAGTTTGATCGGCAGTACCTGTAAATTTTTTTCACGTTCTGCTTGGCAGCAGCGTGTCAACCTTAAATTTGGAAACAAATCACAGAGAAAGTATCACCTAAAACATAGCCTTTATTATTAATCTATTAAAAATAAATAATTAATTGGTATAAGTACACTTCTAGAAAAGAATATATAACCATGGGATGCCCTATCCGTGATAAGCAGGAATAACTTATAGTGCGGTCAGGTTTATAGATGTTAATTAATTAATTAAAGGGGTTGGCCACCCTAAGTATCAAAAATCCAAAATTCCCCCAGACAATAGTTAACACTATGAAGTATTTCTCAGGTGACATGTACTGGCTGTACGTCATTTATCTAACCTGTTCACCATGACACTTCCCTGGAGGAGCTCCCTCAGACAGGCTGTGTGGGAGGAGCAGCTGCAAAGTGAAAGTAACAATCCCAGCATGCACTGCAGCAAGCATGTCTAGAGGAGAAGTCACATGACCTCCCTGCCCACCTGTGTTCCCATAGAGACAAGAGCCCCTTAGATAATATCAATAACCCAGTTATCAGTGAATAACTGTTGTACAGACATAGCAATATAAATATATATAATAAAGAACGCCCCAGTCCCAACAGTAAAGGAGGGGGGGTGTTACCCTTTTCATAAATTTGCTGTGGGGCCCAGTCATTTCTAGCTGTGCCACTGGATGTAAGCCAAAAACAGAATGAGGGGGGGAGTTATCATTTCCCTTGTTCCTAAAAAGTGGTGTTAAAAAGTTGCAAACTATGGGACAGATTTATCAAAACTAGTGTAAAGGAAAACTGGCTTGGTTGCCCATAGCAACCAATCAGATTCCACCTTTCATTTTTCAAAGCTCCTTTGGAAAATGAGGTGGAATCTGATTGGTTGCTATGGGCAACTAAGCCAGTTTTCCTTTATAGCAGTTTTAATAAATCTCCCTCTATGTGTTTGGAAATTTTTAACTGCACTTTTTTTTTTTTTTTTAAAGGACGTGACAATGGCAGAGACAGGGCGTGACCAGTCACCCCAACAAATTTATGTTCATTTTCACCAGTTTTCTGACTCAAATGAAGCCAGAAATCTATGGCAGCTCTGAGCTGTCATAGATTTCTGTTTAGGTGCACGGACTGCACAAATCGATCTGCTGACATACAGAGGAGCCTCCTGTCTATCATCATACGATCTGCTCCCAGCTGACAGCCCATCAATCATCTATGAATATATGACTACCCTTCATCTGGGGAAAAAGGAAAATGAGTGTAGTCAAATAGCTATATATAACATACAGGGGGGTCTGTCTCAAGTCACTATATATAAAGTACAGGAGTTCACACATCACTATATATAATGTACAGGGGTCACACGGCACTATATATAATGTACAGGGGGTCACACATCACTATATATAATGTACAGGGGTCACACGGCACTATATATAATGTACAGGGGGTCACACATCACTATATATAATGTACAGGAGTTCATACATCACTATATATAATGTATAGGGGGTCACACATCACTATATACAGTGTACAGGGGGTCACACATCACTATATACAGTGTACAGGGGGTCACACATCACTATATATAATGTACAGGAGTTCATACATCACTATATATAATGTACAGGGGGTCACACATCACTATATACAGTGTACAGGGGGTCACACATCACTATATATAATGTACAGGAGTTCATACATCACTATATATAATGTACAGGGGGTCACACATCACTATATATAATGTACAGGGGGTCACACATCTGTATATACAGTATAAAGGGGGTCGCTGTACAGGGGTTCACAGATCTCTGTATGCAGTGTTGGGGGGGTCACACATTAGTATATACAGTGTATGGTGGTGGGGACAACTATTACTGTATACAGGGGGCACACATAACTATATACAGTATACAGTGGTGATCACATATCACTGTATTGGGGCATCATATATCACTATATACAGTGTGCAGGAAGGAGAGGGCACATATTTACAGTGACTGCTGCTGATATCACTGACCTCAGCCATACTGACAGCTCAGAAGGGGTTAAAGCTCCTGACCTGTTGGTCTGGCTGAAATAAACATGTCTGTGATAAGATAGCATTGCAGAGTGGTCATAGACAGGATAGACACTAGGATTGCTCACACTTTGTTGTCCACAGCACCTTCCTGGCTCTGCTACATCACTGCAGTCAGTGAGGTCCATCACAGCTTCTCCTCAGGCTCTCTTCCTCTTGCAAAGTTTCTTTATTTCAGCTTCTAACAAGTTTCTCTGCTAAGCCCCTTCAGCCCTGTATAGTCAGGACTGCAGTCACAGCAGAAGGAAACTTCTCTGACACAAGCAGGGTGCCTTTAGGACCCAGGAGCAGCACACTCCTTCCATGGACTAGAGCAGTGCAGGCATGGACAGCCAGGGAGCTATGAGTGCAGGACATAGGGAGGTGTGGCTTCCAATAGCAAAGGAAACAGGCAGATCTGCTGCAGAAGATATGTGAGGAAGTTTATTGTCTCCCTGCTTTCTTTAGAGTTTTAATAAGTGCTAACAAAGTGGCCAACCCCTTTAATATTCTATTAATTAACATCTATAAACCTGACCGCACTATAAGTTATCCCTGCTTATCACGGATAGGGCATCCCATGGTTATATATTCTTTTCTAGAAGTGTACTTATACCAATTAATTATTTATTTTTAATAGATTAATAATAAAGGCTATGTTTTAGGTGATACTTTCTCTGTGATTTGTTATTGAATACAGTGTCACGCATTTATCTGATATACTGGTTAAAACGTACCAGGACTGTGATTTGTTGTTAACCTTAAATTTGGGACAGTTTGATCGGCATCAGCGTGTCACCCTTAATTTTTTAGACTGTCAACTCAGCAGCAGTATGTCACCCATAATTTTTACACGGTTAGCTCAGCAGCAGGACGTCACCACTATTATTTTTGCATGTCAGCAGCAGACCATCAATCATAATTTTTCAAGGGTGTGTCTGATGCACTCCTTTATGTGTAATAAAGGGGGTATTGGAGTGCCTGTTCCTTGTAATTTTTAGCAGCCCTTTCCCTTAGTGCATAGGCTTTATGAGTGTCGGAGTCCCACAATTATACCACAATGTGAATGAGGCCCTCCTTTATATGATATATACCGGTTGTATGGGAGTGCCTCATCCGTGTAATTTTTGGCAGCACTTGCGCTTAACGTACAAGTAAATCTATGTTTCCTAACAATATTTCCTGTAAAATCGATGTTATCTTGGGTTTTGGGGGGGTATTTTTGTCATTCCATAAAAGTGGCGTAATAGTTGGCCATCATCGTTAATAGCAGCGACTTCGGTGTCCAAGATGTATCCAGACATCCTCCTCATGCTGTTCCCTAACCATTTCTGTGGTGTTTCCACCATTTTCTGACGTTTCCCTATGGACCAGACACCCTCCCCTCATCCGAGCAGGGGGTGCCTGGTGTTCTCCCATTGACTTCCATTGTACTCGGGTGCTCAGCCGAGCGCTTGAGCACCACCTAGTGTTCGGTCAGAGCACACGAGCACCCGAACATTGGGGTGCTCGATCATCACTTATATATATCTAAATTTGGTATCTCAGTAATGATACTGACCAGCAGAATAAAGATAACATGTCATTTTTCCTACACAGTGTACGCCACAATAACAAAACCCAAAAAGCAATGGCAGAATTGTTGCATTTCTTTATCCCGCTTCCCAAAAAGCGAAATAAAAAGTGGCCCAAAAGTATGTGCCCCAAAATAGAACCAATGATGATGACAACTCATCCCACAAAAAATAAGTCCTCACACGGAGAAAAACGTATGGTTGTCAGAAAATAGCTATATTGGTACCCCAGAGACACAATGCCAACAGGGTGCCCATAAACCAATCCATCAAAATCTGCGCTGCAAAAGCCATATGGTGTTCCTTCCTTATAATTGCTGCGGTGCACCCCTACAGCAAGTTACAACCACATATGGGGTGTTGCCATTTTTAGGAGAAAATAGGTAACACATTATGGGGTGCTTTTTCTCATGTTACGCCTTGTGAAAATGAAAAATGTGAGGGTAAAACAACATTTTATTGGAAGAAAATAATTTTTTCATTTTCATAGCCAAGTGTTTCTAAATTCTGTACAACACCTGTGGTGTCAAAGTGCTCAGTACACCCCTTACTAAATTCCTTGACAGGTGTAGTTTTTAAAATGGGTTCACTTTTTGGGTGTTCCACTTAGGGGTACCTCAGGGTCCCTTCAAATACATGGCCCCCAAAAACCATTTCAACCAAATCTGCCCTCCAAAAACCATATGGCATTTCTTCCTTTCTGATCACTGCCGTGTGCCTATAGAGAAGTTTACGACCATATATGGGGTGTTTATATAAACTGCAGAATCAGGGTAATTAATATTGAAGTTTCTTTTTCTGTTAACCCATGCTGTGTTGCAAGAAATAATAGATTAACATTAAAAATCTACAAAAAAAAGTAGAGAAAGTCAAAGTAAAAAAAAAAAAAGTGAATTTTTTTGTAAATTTAGATTTCCTTTAATAATTAATGGAAAAAATATTGGTGCAAATTTACCGCTAACATGAAGTACACTATGTCACCAGAAAGCAATCTCAGAATGGATTAGATAAGCAAAACCAAAGTTATTGCCACATAAAGTGACACATGTCAGATTTGCAAAATTAGGCCTGGGCAGGAAGGTGAAAACTAGCCTGTTGTAGAAGGGGTTAAGTGAGAGCACTTCGCTTGAATGCTTTCATAAGTGGTCTCATGCTCTTGCAATTCAGAATGCTTTTTTTGTAGGCTTGTAAGAAGCCATATCCGGGACTTAATCATGGACGTTTAACCCTTCAGATGCTGTGGTCTAATGTGAGGCGGAGATCAGGGGGCTGGAGTGTGTGTGTGGCAGCCCCTGTCCGCCTGTGTGAAAGGAAGCTGCTGCCTGTGGCATGGCTCCATAGGAACATAGTTTAATTCTGATAAACTCCAATGCTAATGCATTGAAGCCTATGAAAAAAGCTGTCTATTGATTGCTTGCCATAGTTCCCTGGGGAACTATAATAAAGTGTTAAAAAAAAAAAAGAAAGTTTTAAAAGTATATAAAAAAAGATAAAATATAAAAATTCTAAACAGCCCCTTTCCTCAAAATTAAAATAAAAGTACATTTAATAAAAATAAACATTATGGGTAACACCTGTTCTACTAAAATATAAAAATATTTATCCCATATGGCAAACGGCTAATTAAAAACAAGTCCAAATGGCTAATACGCTGTTTTTTTTTTTTATCGCTTCAGCTCCACAAAAAATTGAATAAAAATTGATCAATAAGTCATACATACGCTAAAAAAAAGTTGTGGTATTGTTAATATACAAAGCTTTGGTACAGCCTTACCTGGAATACAGTTCAGTTCTGGTCACTAGTTCATAAAAAGGATGCCCTGGAGTTAGAAAAAGTGCAAAGGAGAGCAACTAAACTCATAAAGGGCCTGGAAGATCTTAGCTATGAGCAAAGATTAAATGAACTCAATTTGTTTAGCCTTGAAAAAAGACATCTAAGGGGGACATGATTAACCTGTACAAATATATGAATGGACCATAGAAATAATATATCTAGGGACGCTATTTTGTGCTAAGCCCCAACAAAAAACAAGGGGCCACTCCCTACGCCTGGAGAAAAAAAAGATTCAGTCATAAGAGACGACAATCATTCTTTACAGTAAAGGCTGTAAATCACTGGAATAGCCTGCCGCAGGAGCTGGTCGCAGCAAATACAGTAGATTGCTTCAAAAAAGGCTTAAATGACTTTATTTCAAAATAACATTGAGGCTTATGACAATGTATGTCCTACACACCTTTTCCCTTTGGCCCAACCCCCTTTGAAAAGGAAGCTGGACATTGATCCAGAGATTTGTTTCGTGGATCAATATATCAAGATTACAGGTTGGACTTGATGGACTATTGTCTTTTTCCAACATTAACAAGCATGTAAGTGCTAGGACTTCGCAGTCCTGGTCTTTGCTTGTATTTCCTGTTTTTACACATTCTTTTGACATTATTTGTCTGTATGTTTGAAAAGTTAAATAAAGAATTTATTAAAAAAGAAATATAGTATAAATATAATAGTATAGTATATAATATATTTAATTTCAAAATGCTGATTTAGATATGTTCACAAGGCAGATTTCTGGCAAAGATGTTGATGTGTTTTATGTGCCTGTCCTCTGGATAGGTCATCAATATCTCATGGTTGGGGGTCCAACTTCAGCGCTATTTCCTCTTTAAGATTAGACTGTGTGTCGTCATGCTTACAGTGTAATTACAAGTTCTATTCAAATGAATGCAACAAGCACTTTTAATTACACAGCACCGTCGAGACTTCTGAGACAAGGCAAACTGTAATCTTGAAGAGGAAATAGCACTTGTATGAGTGCCACCTCATCTTCAAACAGCTGATGAGCTGGGGTGCCGGGAGTCAGATGTTCACCGATCAGATATTGATGACCTATCCATTGGCTGTAAGTGTATTACTCAATGTAATACACTTACAGCCTTCTGCCTGTGAGATCCAGGGGGCTGGATCTCACAGGCTTCCGTAGATGGCAGCCGGATGCCTTCCTTAGGCATCCGGCTGCCATCTAAGCCATCGGGTCCCCGTCACAGGACCCGATGGACACCCCTTCTCACCGCCCGCATCGCATGGGCCGCTGTTGGCGCTGACCGCGGCACATGAAGGGTTAATGCACCGGTAATGCTGGTGCATACAACAGGGGTCCAGCTACTGGGCACAGCCGGACCCCCGCCGCTGATCGGGAGGGCGCAGCTCCTGCACCCACCCGATCAGTGCGTCGTAGCACTACGGCGCTGGTCGGGAAGTCACTTCCCACAGTGCCGTACATGTACGGCACTGGTCAGGAAGGGGTTAATGAGCTCCCTTTCAAAATACGTGGATCAATATTTACAAACCTGTGCTCAAGCTCTCCCGACATACTTGAAGGATACTAAACATACGCTGCAAATCTTGATTAATATAAAATGGAAACCAGAATATATAATGGGTACATTAGATGTAAAGTCATTATATACCGTTATAGAAAATAAAAAGGGGAGTGAGGCGGCTCAATTTGTCTTACAACAAAAGGTGAAATGCCAAAAACACAGCTAGACTTCATAGGGAAATGTATATTGTTTATCCTACAGAGGAATTATTTTATTTATAAAAATGATTTTTATCTTCAGACATGGGGTACTGCTATGGGGACAAGGTTCGCACAGGGGTTCGCTAATTTATATGTGGGGTGGTGGGAACATTTTTTCATACACCCCAATGGTGAGCTCCGGGCGGGCCTCGTCCTATGGTGGCGCTTCATTGACGATGTGCTTTTCATATGGGAGGGGAGTGACATTGTTGAGACATTGTTGGAGTTTTTTAAAGAAATAAATAAAAATTATTTTTATCTAGAATTTACGCCAAGCTATAGCTTAAGAGAAATCAATTTTTTAGATTTAACTATATATATAGCGAAGGGGACAAAATTTGCAGTAAGACATTCAATAAACCAACTTGCTCAGCTATTTCAATCTGACCCATAGAAATGAATGGGAGCGGGGCCGCACATGTGCGGTACACTCCCATTCACTTCTATGGGGAGCGGGCTTGGTGGTGGCCGGATCGGAGTCCTCCAGCCACCACCTTGCGGGGCTCCATTCTCGATATAGGTGTGGGTCCCAGGTGTGGGATCTGCACCTATAAGACAATGGGGGCATATCCTAGCAATATGCCCCCATTATCTATGATGAGACAACCCCTTTAAATCACTATGGCAGCCCCCTTGAAAATTTGCGTTGATAGAACACTGTGTGTGTCATAATTGATGGAACACTGTGTGTGTGATGTCGAGATTCTTAGGATCCAGGGACGATGACATCACAAAGGGCCTTTGCTGTATGCTACTCTGGCAGCAGCCTGATGGCGTCATTTGTTGGTCAAATGTGCAAACATGCACATGAACAAGTGAGGGAGTGTGTCAGTGTGTGTGGTACACAGCCATGAGGGAGGGGCGTGGTCTGAAGATATAGTTTTGTCCAGATTGAAATCCTGCCAGATAAACCACTTCACCAGTTTGAGACAAGAAGTGCCCATGAGCACCTGCTGTTGCTTCACCGGGGAATCCAAGTGGCCAAAGCTGATGCAAAACCATTTCTGATTGTTGCTTCTTTGACTGTAAGTTGCAGGTTAACATCAGTTTTGCTTTTGATGTGGCTGCACACTGGATCCATAAATGAAGTTGTCATGGCTGCTGCAAGGGTGGTAGACAGCTAGAGCCCTTTTGTAATGTCCTCACCCCTGGATGCTGAGGAACCCCCATTGTGACACGTGCAGTGTTCTGTCTATGCGCATTTTAAAAAGGCTGCCATACTGATGTTTGGAGTCTGCAACTTTAATTTGCAGTTGGACAGACCTGCTGATCCACTGAATTGGCACTGTTATGAATGGTTTGAATTGCAACAGCAGAAGCACTTAAGCAGGCAACATTGTCTCCAAACACGGCTGTTTGCAGCTCTTTTCAAGCACTGAACTGGATTCAGCTTTCAGAAACCTGCTGCAGGAAGGGCAGGTACAAAGGCTCTGGGGAAATTCCTTACAAGCACAGTTTGTGGATCTGACTGATCAGGGTTGTTCTTTATCGTCCTGGCCCAAATTCGTCCTGGCGAATGAAATTAGCATGGAGCTGCCATGCTGATTTTCTGGAGGCTGCCACATTGATTTGCAGTTGGACAGACCTGCCGATCCAGTGAGTTTGCACTGTTGTTAATGGGTTGAATTGCAACAGTGCAGCCCGCAGGCAAACACCCTAGTCTCAATGCACGGTTATTAGCAGCTCCACCAGAGCACTGTATTGGAAACCAGGAGCAGGAAGGCTGAGTGCATCAGTCCTTGGGGACATGTTGTAACAGCACAGTGCGTGGATTGGACAGATCAGGCTCCTTCTTTATCTCCCTGGCCCAAAAAACTATTAAATATATGGTATCCCATAGATGTAGGGGAGTTGCGGACATTAAAATGATGGGAACCTACAACACAAGATCAAGAAGGACCAACTAGAAATGGTTCCACAAAAAGGTGGCCACTTGTCTCCCATCTTGAAGGAAGGGTGCACCTGGACACTCGTACAGCCTAGAGGACCATCCTCTTACTAATGGTTGAAGTGTCTTGTTTGTTCTGCAAATGTCAAAATGGGCAGTGGCAGGATTCCAGTCACAAAACCACCTTTTTGGACCATACCCTCATCCATGAATGCGTGCCCTTGACTTACACATGCCGCTAGAAAGCATATCACAATAGAATTGAGTTACTAAGAATTTACAGGCTGAAGTAAAAAAAAAGTGGAAGCACGCTCCGCCATTCTATTCATCCAGGAGACACAATGGAATCATTATATAGCATCAGCATGCTAGAAATGTGGAAATTTTGAAATTTAGATTAGCTATCACCTGGATTTTACTAAGTAAGGTAATTAGTAGCCATTGGCTACTAGAAAATAAGCATATGTAAACACCTTACATTTGTCAGGGTCATATAGATTTAGTGCCACTCTGCTACATTAGCACGAACTGAGAGGGACAGAACTGACAGACCTTGGTTTATCAATCCAGCAGATCACTACGTTCTTAGGCCAAGATGTCAGCACTATTCAAAGTTGCGTGTCCCAGTGGCTTGAAAAACAAAGACGAACTGTAATGACAGCAAGAGGTGCATAGGGGCGAACCTCTGCATGGACGGGTTGTCTGATCAGAAGAATGGTGTATAGAGATCCATTCTGTACTGCAAGTAAAATTAGACATCACATCCCAAGCCTAGAAGATGTTTACATGACATTGGGCTATGAGTCAGACGTTCAGCTACAGGTTTTCCATTGCCCTTACATTACTGCTGTCAAGGCTATCATGGTGCACAGCAAGACAGCAGTGAAGATCTATCCTCTTCAACGATGAGTCCTGTTTTTGTCTCTAACACAATGATAGCTGGAGATTGGTCTTGTGAAGAGGCCATCACAAGGGAATATTACACTGGTTCTACTCCCAGGAATATGGTGTGGGGTGTCATAAGTTACAGTAGCCCCTTTAGTCCTCATTTCAGGTACACTAACAGCTCAGTGTTACATTCATTTGGTCTTGCAAACAGTAGTACAGTCGTTTCTCCAAAGTGTCTCACAAAGAATCTCACATTTACAACGTAGCGCTAGTATCGTGTGGATAGTGAGTATGGCAATATTGTATTGTATGTACTCATTTTATTGTCTGTGTTCGCAGAGTGCTGTTGCATTTTTTTATGTTTTACTTCTCTATTTGCAGCCATGTGACATGCACCTGCATACTTGGATGTGCTGACTGACCCCCAGTTTTTCTTGCAGTTTAGGTGGAGACGTGGTTGACTCCACCACCATTTCTGTCATGCACTCCTAACTAACCTGTTTGCTTTACAGGCTGATTTTAATTAGTGCTAGCATAAAGCTGTGTCCTGCTCTCCCTATATGCATTGGAGACCAACTGGCACCAGGAGAGGTGGAATACAGAGTGGGCTCAGCATTGTGTGGAACCTGCATTCCCTGAGCGTAACAGAGGTCAGTGTGGCACCAAGGAGGTATCATATTGTGTGGGCTCGGCGTGCATGTGGAGCCTGCATTCCCTGAAATCAGTGGAGGCCATTTTGGCACCATAAGAGGTACAATATATTGTCGGCTTAGCATGCATGTGGAGCCTGCATCCTCTGTAGTTAATGGAGGCTGCTATGGCACTTAGTGACTATGGCATTTAGTGTTAGGTTCCCGTCTTAAAGAGATCGCCTTGATGTAGGGCAGACGGGCACAGATAATTTTTGTACAAAATTATTTGCCAAGAATCTCACATTTAACCGTAGCGCCAGTATCGTGTAGATAGTGAGTATGGCAGTATTGTATGTACTCATTTTATTGTCTGTGTTCGCAGAGTGCTGTTAAATTCTTTTATGTTTTACTTTTCTATTTGCAGCCATGTGACGAGCACCTGCATACTTGGATGTGCTGACTGACCCCAAGTTTTTCATTTCTCCAAAGTGTACCAGGAGCCATTTTTCAAAAGGATAACGCCAGGTTGCATGTTGCTTGTGCTACTTTGGGCAGCCTGTGTGGCCTAAATGTGCGACCATGGCCTGCAGTGTTTCTACACTTGTCTCCCATCAAGCACATCTTGGATATCATTGATGGACAATTGCAAAAGGAGCTGCCAGCAGTGGATCTTGATGATTTGCATGCCCAAGCATGTTCAGCGTGGAAGAACATTCTTCAGATGACCATTAATAACCTCATTGATAGCATTCTAAGGTATATAAGTGTGTATTTATCATCTACTATACTGAATAAATAACATTTTGAATATCCATTTTTTTTATTTGCATAATTAACATGTCTATCGATCCTGAGTACAGACAGTAAGCAGGCCTCAGCCTGTGTGGAGTGAACAGAGTTCTGCTTCAATGACAATGGCTGGGCCCGCTGAGCAGGAAGAGAGGGACGCTGGCTGGTCCAGAACACCGAAGGCCTGGAGCAGGAGGACAGGTGTGTTCCAGAGACCACGCCTATGGGGAGCAGAGAGATATTGGCATGCATGGACTGCCAGTTTAACACTTAGCGACTCACTCGTGGTGTCTACTATAAACATTTAGCGACTCACTCGTGGTGTCTACTGTAGAGCTATTTTCTTTGCTTTTCTTTCCATCCAGTTCACACCACCATGATGTCTTCTCGCAGCAACAAGTTGCATATGCACAGTTTGCAGCCCAGATGTCTTCAGATTCTTGCTTTACCATTACAAAAATTTCTATCAGTGCCACATGTTGTACCCTGAATATAACAACAACAGACACTGTGTCCCTGAATACAATCATGCCAAATATTATGGCCCCTGAAAATAAAGTGCCACACAAAGTGCCCCTAATAGTAATGCCACACACTGTGCGCCCCTATATAGTGCCTCATGCTCTGTGCCCTATGTATATAGTGCCAGGTTCTGTTCCATCTCTATTATAGTGTCTCTTACTCTGAGACCCCTGTGTTTTAGCCTGTGTCCACTTTATATAGTGCCTCTTGTTCTGAGCTCTGGGTATAGTAGTCTTTTCCTCCTATATAGGGAGTGCCTCTTGCTCTGAGCCCCCTGTAATATAGTCTGTGTCCCCTTTATACAGTGACTCTTGCCTGTGAATGATGCTCACCTGTTCCTGATCCCACAGTGTCATCCATGACGGAGGCCTTGCCTCTTTTCATCACGCTGCCTGCATTACAAAAAGTGCCGAATGGAGGGCAAGGGAACTAATGGCTCCCTTGTCCTGCTAGTGCAGAGGCCGATGTATAGTTATATCTGAGTCCTGGGGACCCAGAAACAATTGAATGCAGGGCACTGGATGAATCAACTCAGTGACTGGGTGCACAGGAGAGGGGGCCCAAAGCCCAGGTGACTCCTGGAAATACTAGGATAAGTGACAGGTCCGTGGTTGGCACATTTTTATTGAAGTGCTTTGTCTGGCATTATTATGTAGGAACACTGGCTGGCACTCTTTTTGAAATACCATTGTGGGGCACAGTAGTTGGCACCCGCATAGGAGCATTGCAGGTGGTATGTGCAGGTAGATACCATAGCTGTCACATGAGACCATTGTGGCTGGCACTGTTACGTGAGCATTTGTACATTCAGTACTGTGAGTAATGTGTCAGGGACACATATCCAGACAGAGATGTCTACATATATTGTGTGTGTGTGTATATATATATATATATATATATATATATATATATATATATAATATAATATATATATCTTCCTGTGAACCTTGTGCAGTTCTATAAGCACAGGCTGTGTTGGCCATTGCCTGCGGACCCCCCTGCTTTGCTGGAGTTAATGACATGCTTACAATAGAAGCATTCCTTGCGCCGCAGCCTGACTCACCTATCATTCCTTTCAGGTTATACAGATTCCTCCCCGTTTGTTCATTGGCTGACACTCCTGCCATTATTGGCTTTACATATGTGTCATGGATTTCAGCTCTCATATCTTCTTCCTCAACTGTGGGAAGCAGTGTGCAGTCTCCTGTCAGCACAATAAGACGCAACTTCCTGGAATGACAAGACTTAGTTTCAAAGCCATATTTTAAATTGCATTGCCAGCTTTTTGGTACAATGGATTTATCCAAATGATATGCAGAAACCAGAACTTGAGAAATGGCTCTTTGGCACCGAGTCTACTTTCTGAAATCACCTGAAGAGTCCAGCACAGGATACGATTTCTTATACTGCAGCTTGAGGGACCATTAAAGATCATACTGTGAAACTGGGACCTGGATTACCTGAATTCAATATATACTGGAAGCAGGAGCTGATGAAGAGGGCACGTCCCCGCTGAATATGCTGCATTTAACAACTACTTCCCTCTCTGAATTGTGAAGCCTGGTAAAGTAAACCATCTACCTACAGATTATATAGTACAGCAATGACTAGGGCTTTCCATTTGTTTTCTATATTACTTATTATGTAGCCTAAATGATGGAACGACATCAAAGGGCAATGCTAGAGATTAACAGTGTCTATGAGTCATATGGGTCAGTGCTACACATGGGAATACTTTACTTCTTACTAATAATGATTATAATATATATAGAATATATATATACTGTATATATATAGTATATATATAGTATATATATAGTATTTGAGAAAATGAATCGCTGTTGCTGAACTCCACTCAAGGAGTCATTCTTTTACATACTAAGCATGGGTCATGTACCTGTGCCATTGTTTTCAGCAGGACTTATGAAACTTTGTCCTACCAATAGTTTACATG
This sequence comes from Rhinella marina, assembly GCA_900303285.1. NCBI lineage: Eukaryota > Metazoa > Chordata > Amphibia > Anura > Bufonidae > Rhinella > Rhinella marina. Next base: position 22,122 of record ONZH01006727.1, read on the forward strand.
TGTCTCCTATTCACTGCCTACCCTGTCTGCTCATGTGAAAGGGGAAGCCTGTTGACATACAGTAGATTGGCTTCACCTAGGGAAAAGATACAATATACTGCTCTGACTGTATATACCCTGAGAAATTTACCGACTAGCCCCTATCCTCGGCTATGCTCCTGTGTTCTAGGTCATAATCCTGTATATACTGAACAACATATATACTTCGCTCCCTGATTGATTATATGAATATAATTACATGATTATAATATTCCCCTATAAATCACTAAGCTTAGGAACGCTATTAAACTTTTTTCTGAAGTTTCTATTAACGTATACACAAAAACCCTCATGAAGCTATGTTTTTCATTTCAGATAAAATGGTTTGCTCTTTAAAATGCAGCATATTCACCCAGTGGTTGAATTTGTCACTAGACAGCTCTTGCAAATGCCTGATGTCCATTTCACACGTATTACATTCCTGCTCCACTTTTGGTGGGATGCACTGATTATATAATTATTACAGTGTCAGACTGGGGTTCCTTGGCCCATCCAACACTCATATCATCAATAAAGTCTAATAATTTTAAATCAAAGAAATAAACACTTGAGGCAAATGATTAGCACCAAATGTTTTTCCCCCTGGAACTTTGTGGCCCACTATGGTATCAGAATCTGAGCCCACCGAAGGATCATCATCCTCTAGTACTCTGGTGGGCCAGTCTGCCAGTGATCTATCTATCTATCTATCTATCATCTGTCTACAGTATCTATCTGTCTGCCAAGCTATCTATCTCATATCTAATATCTGTCTCCTTTCTACCTATCTAGCTATCTATCATGTAATCTATCCAGTAGCAGACAAGTGGTTGGAGAATGTTGCACCACTTATAATATCCAGGGTGCTGCTGTATTTCTCCTTAGTACCAGAAAATAATATGTACATACCTTGTCTTGAAGAAGAGAATTATGGTAAAGTTACCAAAATAGAAAAAAATTGAACTATGCAATGATTAAAATGTTAACTAAAAAAAAACTCTTTATTTTGTATTATTTACTTTATCCACTATTTGCCTTGCTAGCAGCTTTTCCATTGTCTCCTTCACTTTGATGCAGTAATCACATGCTTTTCCAATGGTCTTGAAGTTTCTCATGGACGCAAGAGTGACTGATAAAAAAGACCTGTCAATTGTTCTGACATGTCTGTTTTACCAAAAGTCAATGTATTCATACAATCCCAGGAAAAATAATAGAAGAGCCACAAGGCTTATAGGGGTTCACCACTTTCTGGTTACTGGTGACCAATGTGTTTGTGAGATGATTATATGGCACTTACTAATATAGCCTTTGTTGAAATTCTGCACCATTTTCTATATTTGAGAAGGTATGTCCACTTGTGTACAAAGTCTTTTCTGCTGTCCACACAGATGTCCTGTCCATAAAATGGCTGCTAATGGAGGGTCTTGTGACCAGACAGATTACTGCCATGTGATGCCTTTTCCATCCAAACAAATTGCATCTGCACTAAACTCCCAACAGAACAAGACAGATGGCAGGTGCAATGTATTTGAATAGAGGAGACATCACATGGAGGTGATTTGCCTGGTCACATGACCCTCCATCAGTGGCCATCTTATAGACAGGACCTCTATGTGGACAGTACAAAAGACTTTGTACAAAAGGGGACATACCTTATGAAATATAGAAAATTGTGCAGAGTTTCAACAAAGTCTAGATCAGTAAATGCCATATAATCATCTCACATTGGTCAACAGTAGCCAGAAAGTGGTCAACCCCTTTAACATAATATATTTCAAAACTATTATTTTATGGGGTGTATACCTTACCCATGTTTACCAAGATGGAAATTTCAGAAGATGAGCACTTCAGCTTCCTCACAGCATACCAAGCACAGTCTTGTACATTGTATAGTGGCTATGCTTGGTATTGCAGTCCAGGCCCACTGACTTATGTGACCATTGAACATGGTGCAACTGCTTCTTCAAACAGCTAAAGGGTGGGTGTGCCAGGAGTCAGACCCCCACCGATCAGATATTGATGACATATCTTGAGGATAGGCCATTAATACTGTAATCCTGGAAAACTAGTATAGGGCGTCAGGCACATAGAGGTTTATGAGTATATTCAGTATATACATCAGGGGCTTAGCTATACGGGGTGCAGAGGTAGCAGTTGCTACCAGGCCCAGGAGCCTGAGGGGGCCCAAAGACCCTTGTGCCGCATAAGAAGACACACAGAGCACTAAGGGGAGGGGGGCCCAAGCTGAACTCTTGCACCAGGGCCCATGAGCCTTTAGCTATGCCCCTGATATACATATGGTGTGAACAGAATCTAAGCTGTTCTACATCAAGAGAAAATGGCTTTATACCAAATAGAGCATGGATGTCATAATACTACAGATCAGTGCCAGGCATTAATGAGCAAAGTGACTGTGATCTAAATGAAAGAACAGTGGAAGGAAATTGTCAAAATCCTTACTTGTACATCTCTTCACCAATTATGTGTCTAAGCTACTTTTTTCAAGTGTTTAAGCACAAACTTTTTGCTCAAAATATTTTTAGTACCTTGCCCCAAGCGTCGTAAACATATGGCGTAGTCAGCAGCCGGCCGGCAGCTGTAACATAACACCAATTCTGGCAGTTTAACCCCTCTCATACTGTAAGGGGTGGATTGACCATAGACCTTACAGGGAAGTTTCCCGGTGAGCCAATGCCGAGGGGGCCGCCTGAGCCCTCCTGATGGCTGACCAGTGGAAGTTTTTGGAGATATATTTTGTGCTGCTGGCAGTATTTTTTGATGGACTGTGGTATTTGGCTCTGTTGGGGTGGTATAATGTGCCACATTATGGTATTGCTGGCCCTGCCTTCCATCAATTTAGACCCAACTACAAAACAGGGCAACTTTTAGTATTTTTTTCAGGGCCACTTTAAGTTCCCAGTTCACCCCTGGATACTGTGCTTGATGGCTTCCTCTGTCATCTGTCGAAAGGCATAACATAATGCAATACAGGAGTATCCAGCTTGTTACGTACGTAGCTTTTGGAAACAAATAAAATGTTCAAAAAAATAAATCCAAAGCTTGAAAACACTTTTTCCTTTACAAAATATTTTATTATGGAAAAAATAAAGCCAAAAATATACATACATCAGTATCTCTGTAACCATAACAACCAGTTATGTGAATGCGTTATTTGTCCCATGAGGACATTGGAAAAAATGTCCCAAAAATGATTACAATAAAATCAATATATATGTATATAGCCCACAAAAGGTACCAATAAAAACTATAACATTTCTGGAAAAAAAAAAACATTCTTCATAGATCTGTCGCCAGTAAAAAAAAAATTCCCTTCACCGTTTATTTGCTCACCATTGACACTGAAGCGTCCCATTCATTTCAATGGGGCAGCTCCCTCCTATTTTCTTGAATAGGACAGAGCCACCCCACTGAAATGAATAGGATGGAGATGCTGTAATTATACCTTATCGCCACTGAGCGATGCGTTCTTTTCATACAGCTGATTGGGGGGGGGGTGCTAGGAGTCGGACCCCGCCAATCTGATATTAATGACCTAACCTGTGGCTGTATAATCAGTATGAGGATAGCAGAAAATCCCTTTAAAGGGGTGCCCAGGGCTTTTTATTCACGGCATCTCCTTAGGATAGCTCATTAATATCAGATCAGCAAGTATCCAACACCCAGCAACCCTGAGGATCACATAGGGGGCAGAGCTGTGTAGATGAGGTGCCTGTTTTCTGTTACTGCAGTGCTGCTCCCATTCACTTTAAGAAGAGCCGCACTGCAGTAACCAGCTTCATCCACTACACAGTGCACCAGCTGAGAGCTATTCGGAAACAGCTGAATGTCTGGGGTGCAACGTGTTGGACCCCTGCCAATCACATATTGATGACTATCTTAAGAATAGGTTATCAGTATAGAAGGACTGGACAGCCCTTTTAGCATAGTATTAAAGGGGTTCTTCGAGACTTAGAACTCCTTTTCTTATATGCAGGCAGGGTGCAAGGGTTAAAACAAAGTCCTGCACTCACTTCTCGAACCTCTTTTGGTTCCCGCTGAGCTAGATGTGTGATCTACCGTCTATATACAAGTTACTTCTGACAGCCAATCAATGGCCTTAACGGCAACATTACTATTGGACTTTTGAGACCATAGGTTGGCCTTTGTCACATGTTGACAAGTAAAGGGGTTATCCAATCCTATAAAAAGCCCCCTTAATATGCTAGGCCTCCAACACTGAATATACTTACCTAGCTCTCCACTCCTGGTCCCTGCACCAATGCTACTGCTTCTCCCTGTACACGGATGAAAACATTCGATGTCGGTGGGGAGCAGCCAATGGCAGGCGGCGATGGGGACGAGCCTCCCTAGTGTCACCCGCCTGGCATTGGCTGCTCCCCCCCCCCGACACCAGATGTTTTCATCCGCGCACAGGGTGAAGCAGCAGTGGCGGTGCGGGAACCAGGAGTGGCGCAGGGAGAGGGGTAAGTATATTACCTGTGAGGGGCCTGGCATATAGGGGGACATTTTATAGGATTGGATAACTCCTCTAAGGTATGGTGAAGGCAGCTCAGAGATAGAACCAGTGCGCTGGTGACAGGAGAGTCTTTTTTTTTAACACCTGCACCCTGCCTGCATATATGAAAATGATTTCCCGTTTCCGTAGTTCCCTTTAATCCCCTTCTTCATTACGAATAATATTGCACAGTGAGAAAAATTTCAACTATGAATCTATTTCATGTTATGATTCATTCTAACAGCATTATAGGAATGTTGTATTAAATTACTGGCATACTTTCTACTGGTTGTTTAGTCATTTATTATTACCTAGTTTATAGGCTTGGTCAGATACACTGCATGCCCATATGTTCTATGAGTCCTGCCAAACTTTAAGTGAGTCAAATCTTATGGGAGGCTCAGGCAGCCTGGCTAAAATGTACAATACATGTTTGTGGGCCATTTTGAGTTCAGACTTTGGTGTTAAAGGGGTTATCCTACACTTTTAAAACTCTTTTTTTACACTTATTTACTCAATGATCTGGTGGACTTTCTTTCCTTTCTGTGGGTGGGCAGCAGCTCATCAAGCACTTACATCTCCTAGTATGTATTGCAATTAGCTTTTGTCAACCCCTTCCTCCCTGCATACAAAAGAGTCCCTCACATGTGGTATGTAATGCCTCCACTGTATAGAAAGAGATATAACTATATATTTCTATGAATTGTAAAGTATGGATGAATGAATGAAGGAGAGGTTTCTGTGCTGCTTAACCCGCATCTTTATAAGAGCAGAGCACTACACCAGCACTGAGGGGAGGAGAAGACAGCAGGGAAGATACTGAGCAGGTTAGTCCACCACTGAATGTAGGAGAAGGATGAACAACAGGGGGCGCTACCAGAGAGGAAATTCTATTAAACATAATAGATATATATATATATATATATATATATATATATAAATGTCAGCCTGCAAACAAAGGATCTGCAATGTACGAATACTAACTGTGTGCATGCTGTATTTTTCTCAGCGCCATCAATAGAAATGACTATTCTCATTCACCAAATGGATCAGAATACGACATGTCATTTGCAGAACTGAAAAACAGATTCACAAAAAACACTGAAGTGCATAGCCCCATAGAAATGAATGGATCAGTGTGCTATCTGCAAAAAATGCGGATTGCTCACGATGAAAAATACAATCATGTGCACAAGGCCTTAGGGTACGGCCACACAGTCAGGTTTCCTTTTGGAAGCCAAAACCAGAAGTGAATTCAAAAAAGATCATTGTACTTTCTCTCCTTTTATGATCCACTCCTGATTTTGGCTTCCAAATCCGCATCAGGAAACCTGACCATGTGGCCGTACTCTTAAGCCATAGAGGCATGAATAAATTCCCCCTACTGTATGTGCAGTAACACTATGGTGGCAAAGTAGCAGGAATTTCATCTATTTGGATAACTGACACCTGTCATATTGCTAATGTGTAAATTTACGTACATGACACTTTGCGATTGTGGTAAACTAGTGGCCAGAACACAAGAAACGTACAACAGGTGAACTCACAATGCTTGTGAGGTGAAAAAATAATTGATATAAGCATTTGTAAACTTGTATATTCCATATTATTTTTCTGCAGGACTTACTGATAAGCTATGTCCATCCGGAGTCTGAAAAAGAAACAGCAGAAGACCTTCAAAGTGAAGATTATAACAATGGAATCAGAAATGGAATTACATTGTGAGGTACTTACTCTTAAAAAGTGAACATGGCAATTGGCCAGTATAAACAGGCTTTAGGATATGGCCACTTGGGGTGGATTTTCTGCATGTGGATATATCATGGACTTGAGGCTGACAAAATATCCTCCACTTTGCTAGTACTGTAATACGCTGCAGATTTTCCGCCTGCAGCATATCCGCAATGTATAAATATTACCTTGCAGTTAAACCTTTAGTCAATTAACTAGTGCAAATGAAAATTAACCAGTTCATGAATGGGCCATTCATTTTTGTTTTTTTCAGTACATGCAAGTCAAAATCTTTTTTATTTTTCTCTGTCACTTAATTTTTACTTCTTTTTTCAATGATACACAAGTGTTATATTTCTGTATTCCATTTTTATTTTACTATTTTTTTTTTTTATACCAAGAAAAAAATTGTGTGTTTTTCACATTGTTGTAGCACATTTTTATCTATTCTGAGGTTAGGTCCCTTTGCATTACAGTATTTTTGATATAGGGAATATATAGTTTATTGTCACCAGGGCTAGGTTTGAAAGTTGCAGTGGTAGCGTTTTTTTTAACACATTGTTCCCCCCATAAGTTCACACAAAAGTTCTTTGGAAGGCAGTTTAACATTTAACCTTTTTTTTAATTTTTTTTTATTGCTGATTTTTCCTTTAACTGGGGGAATACAGCTTTCAAAGTCTCACTATAGAGCTGATCTAGATCTGATAAGACCCAGCAGCTCTTGTAGTTACCCAACGATGGAGATTACATGATCGGTTCGACCATAGCTGGAAGCAACATAAGCACTTTCTGAATTGCCTACACAGGTTTCATCAAGGACCTTGTAGAGAGTGTTGGGGAAGTGATGAGGAATGGTAAAAACCAAGTCTGATTTCTCACTGACAACCGCCTCCTGCTCTGTGTGCAGCTGCCATCTCTCAAAGGACTTCAGAAACATCCTTGCAGAGATAATTTAAAATCTAAAATCTTTCTGACACCACTACAAGCATGGGATTGAAGCAATGCACCAGAAAAATCAACCTCTATAAATCCAATTTAGATTAAATAGAATAAAAAGGCTTACCCAGGACTTTAATATTGATGACTTATGTAAGGAGCAGGCGAGGAATGGTGTGGAGTGAATGGCAGGTGGAAGCATGTACACATTTAAATAGAACATTAAATTGCATCTGTCAGCAGATTTGTACCTATTAAACTGGCTGACCTGTTTTATTGGCACTTGACAGCTGAAAGCATCTGTGTTGGTTCCATGTTCATATGTGTCCTCATTGCTGAGAAAAATGATGTTTTAATATATGTAAATGAGCCTCTAGGAGCAATTAGCTCTGCTCTCTCTGCAACTGATGCACCCTCTCCACTTTGATTTACTTTAGGAAAAATCAGGGCCAGGCGTAATCACCTATACACTACCTGGTCCTGTCAATCAAAAATGAGTGAAAATGTACAGTTCTTTGTCACCCAAGGTAGTCCATAGATGAGTCTTGAGGGGACCTCCCTGTGGCAGGGGCAATGTTAAGATATACAGCCAAATGGTGGTTCCTGTTCGGCAGCACACCGACTAGATCTGCTCTGTGGCACCCATCCTCTTGCTGCGGTGGCATACTGCAGGTATATTACCAGCCCTGCCCCTCACTTGTCCAGTGTGCTGGACATTCTGATCCACTTTCATCTGTTTCCTGTGACTGTCTCCTGATCAACACTGCCAGCATTTGTCTCAGTCAGGGATCTTGCTTGTAGGCCTGGTCTGCAGCCGGTGCAGTGGCCAAGTCATTGGTGAATCCTTGGCAGGGGACTGCTCTCTGCCTCCGGCCTCCTGTGATACTTTCTTAGCAGTTTCTTAGATAGTGTGGCACACCCATAGTTGGGGTTTATAGTGCACTCATCATCCCAGAAGGAGAGTACACCTTCTTGCAGGATATGCTCTTTTCTTATGGCTGACTGTCACAACTCTCCAGCATTCTCCCTCAGCAGTCCTGGAATAGCTGCTGTTGTATTCTCCTACACCTACCACTGCAGCAGGACCCACTTTACTCCAACCCCTAGCAAGGTGATGGAAATGCACCATGTGGCATTTGACTTGCACACTATCAAAAATTGTGCCATCCAACACTTATATGAGGGCCTGCCTACTGTCTTCCATGAATGGTTGCACTAGCCATGTCTCTGCTCATTATTGGAAGGGGCCAGCCCATTTTTGTCAGTAGAAGGGGGTATGAAACTGAACAGCAGCTCTGCTCTGCAACATCACCATCTAGTGGACAAACTGTGTCTGGGCCATCATTACCTTCCCTGCTATTTCCTGGTAGAGAGAGTAGTATAGCGTCAGCAGCGCTCAGGACATTGGGCAAATGACGCTGTCTTCAAGGTGGTTACATTTCCCCTGCCTTAGTTTATCAATATCAGATCAACATGGGTTCAACTCCAGGGACCCCTGTTTGCAGGAATTTCTGAGCGCTGTTCCCATTTAAGTGACGCTACACAGTGTACAGAGGTGTGTGTTCTGGTGCCTGGTTCCAGTGTACAATAACTCATGCAAACAGCTAATTGGTGGGGGTGGCAGGATTCAAACTCCTGTCAATAAGATACAGGTGAAGTGTCCTAAGGATAGGTTATCAATATTAACCCCTTCAACCCCGGGTCTGTTTTCACCTTCCTGCCCAGGCCATTTTTTGCTAATCTGACATGTGTCACTTCATGTGGTAATAACTTTGGAACGCTTTTACTTATCCAGGCCATTCTGAGATTGTTTTCTTGTCACATATTGTGCTTCACGACAGTTGTAAATGTGTGACAAAATATTTTATTTTTATTTTTTAAAAAATCAAATTTTGCAAAATTTTTGAAAAATTAGCAAATTTGCAAATTTATATTTTTCTACTTTCAAAATACATAGTAATACCTCCAAAAATAGTTATTTTACATTCCCCATATGTCTACTTTATGTTGGCATCATTTTATAAATGTCATTTTACTTTTTTCGGACGTTAGAAGGCATAGAAGTTTAGAAGACATTTTTAAAATTTTCCACAAAATTTCCAAAACCATTTTTTTGAGCACCAGTTCAGATATACAGTGATTTTGAGGGGCTTACGTAATGGAAACCACCCATAAATGACCCCATTTTAGAAACTACACCCCTCAAATTATAAAAAACTGATGTTACAAACTTTGTTAACCCTTGAGGTGTTCCACAAGAATTAACCCTTTCGCGCCCGGAGGTTTTTTCGGTTATGCATTTTCGTTTTGCGCTCCCTGCCTTCAAACAGCCATAACTCTTTTATTTTTCTGTTCACATAGCTGTATGAGGGCTTATTTTTTGCGGGACAAGTTGTACTTTCCAACGCCACCATTTAATACTGCATATGGTGTAGTGGGAAGCGGGAAAAAAATTCCAAACCGGGTGAAATTGCAAAGAAAACGCTATTCCGCTACAGTTCTACGGGTTTCTCATTTACAGCGTTCGATGTGCATTAAAACTGATCCACTACTTTCATTCTACTGGTCAGTATGAATCCGGCAATACCTAATATGTATAGTTTTTCCTGCGTTTTCATAGTGATAAAATAATTAGAAAGTTGCCCTTTTTTTTTTTTTTTTTTCCTTGTCAAATCTTGACCCCTATAACTTTTTGGTATTTATGTGTACAGAGCTGTATGGGGGCTCATTTTTTGCGGGACGATCTGAAGTTTTTATTGATACCATTCTGGGGTGTGTATGACCTTTTGATCACTTTTTATTTAATTTTTTTTTAGAAAAAAAAGTGACAAAAATGGCAAATCGCCATTTGGACGCTTTTTTCCGCCGCACAATTCGCCGTATTGGAATTTTTTTTTTATATTTTAAAAGTACGGGCGTTTTCGGTCACGGTGATACCCATGATGTCTATATTTATTGTTATTTAGGTATTTATTTTTTAATTATACGGAAAGGGGGGTGATTTGAACTTTTATATCTTTTTTATTTTTTATATATTTTTTAACATTTTTTTTAAATTTTTTTTCTACTATTTGAAAGGTCAAATATGGGTTGATATATTGTGGCTTTTTTTTTCTTTATGAGCAATTATGGATTTTATAGACTCAGAAATCCAAGAATTGCTCATTTCTTATCCTGGCCTGCCATCTAATGGCCAGAATAAGAATTGCACTTTGAAAACTGTAATCCTCACCAGCGAGGATTACAGTTTTCATATGGTGTACAGACACCCCGATTGGCCACACGGGGTGTCTGTACATAACCCGGAAGCGAATGCTTCCGGGTTGAGACGCAACTAGATGCCGTGATCACGTGTGATCACGGCATCTAGGTTCCCAGGAAGACGCCGCCGATGGCGGTAAGTAGCGGCAAGTCTCTGCTGTTAGACACAGCAGAGACTTGCCGGCCATGACGCCCGCCGCACCTGCGAGCGGGCGTCATGTGCCCGCATCGTCCCAGCGCCGTACATGTACGGCGCTGGGCGCGAAGGGGTTAAAGGAAAATGGAGGTGAAATTTCAAAATTTCACTTTTTTGGTAGATTATTCATGTTAATAATTTTTTTCTTGCAACACAGCAAGGGTTAACAGAAAACTAAACCTCAATATACATTACTCTGATTCTGCAGGTTATAGAAATACCCCATATGTGGTGGTAAACGTCTCTATGGGTTTGTGGCAGTGGTCGGAAGGAAAGGAGCACCATACGGATTTTGGAGGCAGATTTTGGAGAGACCCTGACGCACCCCTACAGTGGAAACCCTCAAAAAGTGACCCCATTTTGGAAACTACACCCTTCAAAGAATATATTAAGGGGGGTACTGACCACTTTGACCCCCTTAGCGTTTTACGGAATTTGGAAACACTTGGCTGTGAAAATGAAAAGTTTCCATTTCTTCCAATAAAATGTTACTTTAGCCCCAAATTTTTCATTTTCACAAGGGGAAAAAGGAGAAAAGCAACCCATAAGTTGTTCCCCATTTTCTCCTGAATACGGCAACATCCCATATGTGGTGGTAAACTGTTATGGGGGCACACGGCAGGACTCAGAACAGAAGGAGTGCCATATGGAGTTTGCAGCACAGATTTTGATGGATTGGTTTGCGGGAGCCATTGATTTTTATTTTTTTGAGTTATTGTCTTATATGGGGGCTAATTTTTTGCGGGATGAGGTGACGTTTTCATTAGTACCATTTTGGGGTACATAAGACTTTTTGATTGCTTGGTATTACACTTTTTGCGAGTCAAGGTGAAAAAAATAGCTGTTTTGGCATAGTTTTTTGAATTTTTTTTTACAGCATTCACCTGAGGGGGCAAATCATGTGATATTTTTATAGAGCATGTTGTTACGGACGCGGCGATACCCAATATGTCTACCATTTTTATTTTTATTAAATTTTACACATTAGATTTATTTTTGAACAGAATAAAATCTTTTTTTGTGTTGCTATTTTCTGAGAGCCATATTTTTTTTTATTTTTTTGGCGATTGTCTCAGGTAGGATCTCATTTTTTGCGGGACAAGATGACGGTTTGATTGGTGCCATTTTGGGTTAAATATGCCTTTTTGATCGCCTGCTATTGCACTTTTTGTGAGGCAAGAGGGAAAAAAATGGCTGTTTTGGCATAGTTTAAAAAATTTTTTTTTTTACAGCATTCACCTGGGGGGCCATCTCATGTAATATTTTTATAGAGCAGGTTGTTATGGATGCAGTGATACCCAAGATGTCTAACAATTTTATTTTTGGAAAGTTTTACACATTAGATTTATTTTTGAACAGAATAAAATCTTTTTTTTGTGTTGCCATTTTCTGAGAGCCATATTTTTTTAATTTTTTTTTCATTTTTGAGGGACAAGATGACCGTTTGATTGGTGCCATTTTGGGTTAAATACGCCTTTTTGATCACCTGCTATTACACTTTTTGTAAGGGAAGGTGACCAAAAAATGGCTGTTTTAGCCCCGGTTTTGAGTTGTTTTTTTACTGCGTTCACCTGGCGGGGTGGATGATGTGATATTTTTATAGAGCCGGTTGATACGGACGCGGCGATATCTAATATGTATACTTTTCTTTTTTCCCCTTTTTTTTACAATTTTTTTTAACTTTATTTTGGGAAAAGTGTACTTTTTTTTTTACTTGAAACTTATTTTTTGTAAAACTTAGTTTTTTTTACTTTTTTTCACTTTATTTAACTTTTGGGGGGTCTGATCCCCTTTACAATGCATTACAATACTGTTGTATTGTAATGCATTGGCTGTAAGTGTATTACTCAATGTATTACACTTACAGCCTGCTTCGTGTGCGATCCAGGGGGCTGGATCGCACAGGCACGCAGGGATAGCAGCCACGATGCCTAAGAAAGGCATCGGGCTGCTATCCAAGCCATCGGGTTCCCGTCACAGCAGCGCGGGGACCCGATGGACTCCCCTTTCTCCCGCCCATATCGCATGTGCCGCAGTCAGCGCTGACCGCGGCACATCGAGGGTTAATACGCCCGCATCGGTGTTTTCACCGATTCGGGCGTACGCAGCAGGTTCGGGCGTACGCAGCAGGGGTCCGGCTACTGGGCACAGCCGGTCCCCCTCAGCTGATAGGGTGGGCGCAGCTCCTGCACTCGCCCGATCAGTGCACCGTACTAGTACGGCGCTTGTCGGTAAGTCACTTCCCGCAGCGCCGTACATGTACAGCGCTGGTCAGGAAGGGGTTAAACACCTGGAAAACATCTTTAAAGGGGTTGTCCAAGTGTTTAATACTGATGATCTATTCTGAGGATAGGTCATCAGTATTAAACACTCGGACTACCCCTTTGCGCTATAAAATAAATTACAGGTGCAAGGTAGTGAGCAATACAATGAGAAATATAACAAATAAAAATCAGACATCATATAGTACATGACAATCTTTCTCTAATAAAGCTAGACCCAGTTCTGTACTTACATGGGTCCAGAGATCTTACCATTCATTGCTCCAATTTCCCTGCTTGATTTTTTTCAAGATGGCAGCTCAGGCAGTTGTCCTTTCTTAGGGGGTATGTCCTGTCTGCTGCAGCTGGTGGTAGTTGACAGTTAAAAGGTGGAACTGAGAATGTGCGTCCACCTCAAAAACAGCAAACAGCAGGTGGCGGTATACAGATACATTTTATTGAATAACTCACTGGCTATACTAAATTTTTTATTACAATTACAAAATTATTCAGATCCAGGTGCTGGCTTGAAAACTGTATTGAGACCATCCCTTTAGCTCCCATTCCTCCTTGGATTGTTTTTTTTTTTTTTTTATCTTACCAATGAGGCTTCCTGCGTCCTACATTATAAGGCTCCAATGCAGGACGTAACCAACAACATCAGAAAATGGAAACTGATTTGCCACAGGGTGTAATGGTAGGCTAATTTAGAATAAGGCAGTTTTGATAAATGGTGGTATTTGGGGAAAATGATACAACAGCGATAATGGACGGGATACATTAATCTTAATGGTACAACCCCTTTAAAGGTCAGCATGTCTTCCACGTAACAAAGCAGAATCCTCTCATTGTTCATACTAGAGAGAGATATCACGTTTGTAAAGTTCACAAAGCACTGTCACTGACATGGGAAGTGCTCCATCTCTAACTTTCTCTCCATGACTAATACATGTTTTTTTTTCTGCTGCCTTTCTGTATTACATTGGAACCTGTTAAAACATGTACACTTGTTGACTTGTACAAAGCTGCTTGTTGGCACCGTTGACAGGCCCTGAAGCCAATTCATAAAGGATCATGAAAAAATACCATTATAATATTACTCTGATCCTTGGCTTTAGATTAGTAACTCTGTGACAGAATTATCATACCGGATAAAAAAAGATTAATAAACCAAAATCTAAAGATCCACCTACTGAGAGGAAGCATGACTAGACATGAAAAATATGTAGAATACAGCATGTGAGAAGAAACACATAAGCAGGCTAAGTATGGACAGCCACATTTTGTTTTGTATTTTTTAATATAAAAGTGATAATGTTACCATCTGTTACAACTGCTAAACTAGTGCATTAATGGCGTTTTATTAGATATACTTTTACTTCTGTACATAGGATGGATATCACAATCTTCTGTCCTCATAAATGGAAATGAGATGTGCTATTGTACAGGAGGATTCTTCAATAGTGACAACATAACCTTCTATTGTCATGACTTCCAATTCATCGTTTCTTTCATAACCCCATGCAGAGTAGATTGCTGTTGGCCTAACCTGCTGTTTTTGAGACCAGTCAACAGTCTTATTTGTATGGGGAGCTCCCACCTCTCCTTGGCAGATGATGCTGGGGTTCAACATGGTTTGCCTAGTTTAATTTCTGCACTTTTGTTCCCCTGGGAAATAAGCCACCACCAGAGGTGTCTGGCTGCAGCTTTCTCCTCTCTCCCTATTGAATGCACCTACAGTGCCTTGTGAAAGTATTTGGCCCCCTGGAACTTTTCAACCTTTTGCCACATTTCAGGCTTCAAACAAAAAGATATAACATTTTAAATTTTTGGTGAAGAATCAACAACAAGTGGGTCACAATTGTGAAGTGGAACGAACTGAAAAGTGGGGCGTACAAAATTATTCGGCCCATTTACTTTCAGTTCAGAAAACTCACTCCAGAAGTTCATTGAGGATCTCTGAATGATCCAATGTTGTCCTAAATGACTGATGAAGATAAATAGAATCCACCTGTGTGTAATCAAGTCTCTGTATATATGCACCTGCTCTGTGATAGTCTCAGGGAGAGAGCATCAGCACAGAGAGCATCATGAAGACCAAGGAACACACCAGGCAGGTCTGTGATACTGTTGTGGAGAAGTTTAAAGCCGGATTTGGATACCAAAAGATTTCCCAAGCTTTAAACATCCCAAGGAGCACTGTGCAAGCGATCATATTGAAATGGAAGGAGTATCAGACCACTGCAAATCTACCAAGACCCGGCCGTCCCTCTAAACTTTCATCTCAAACAAGGAGAAGACTGATCAGAGATGCAGCCAAGAGGCCCATGATCACTCTGGATGAACTGCAGAGATCTACAGCTGAGGTGGGAGAGTCTGTCCATAGGACAACAATCAATCGAACACTTCACAAATCTGGCCTTTATGGAAGAGTGGCAAGAAGAAAGCCATTTCTCAAAGATATCTATAAAAAGTCTTGTTTACAGTTTGCCACAAGCCACCTGGGAGACACACCAAACATGTGGAAGAAGGTGCTCTGGTCCGATGAAACCAAAATCGAACTTTTTGGAAACAATGCAAATCGATATGTTTGGCATAAAAGCAACACAGCTCATCACCCTGAACACACCATCCCCACTGTCAAACATGGTGGTGGCAGCATCATGGTTTGGGCCTTCTTTTCATCAGCAGGGGCAGGGAAGATGGTTAAAATTGATGGGAAGATGGATGGAGCCAAATACAGGACCATTCTGGATGAAAACCTGTTGGAGTCTGCAAAAGACCTGAGACTAGGACGGAGATTTATCTTCCAACAAGACAATGATCCCAAACATAAAGCAAAATCTACAATGGAATGGTTCAAAAATAAACGTATCCAGGTCTTAGAATGGCCAAGTCAAAGTCCAGACCTGAATCCAATTGAGAATATGTGGAAAGAGCTGAAAACTGCTGTTCACAAACACTCTCCATCCAACCTCAAAGAGCTCAAGCTGTTTTGCAAGGAAGAATGGGCAAGAATTTCAGTCTCTAGATGTGCAAAACTGAAAGAGACATACCCCAAGCGACTTGCAGCTGTAATCACAGCAAAAGGTGGCGCAACAAAGTATTAATGCAAGGGGGCCAAATAATTTTGCACGCCCCACTTTTCAGTTTTATTATTACAAAAAAAGTTTAAATGATCCAATAAATTTCGTTCCACTTCACAATTGTGACCCACTTGTTGTTGATTCTTCACCAAAAATGTTAAATGTTATATCTTTTTGTTTGAAGCCTGAAATGTGGCAAAAGGTTGAAAAGTTCCAGGGGGCCGAATACTTTCGCAAGGCACTGTACATGTTCGGATAAGCCACGCATGCACAGGGATGGCTGTTGGCTGAACAAGCATTTAGCCAATAGCTATTCAAAGTGTTTTGGCACCTCTAAACTGGTGACACAAGACTGATCAATCATACCTGGCGTTGTTCATATAACCATTCTCACCAGCCACAGGCCAGACTAAACTGTGAGTCGCTTTACAGAAGAAGAAGACTTCACAACGGACTGCACAGAGTGGCAAATAATCATATATATATATATATATATATATATATATATATATATATATATATATATACAGTATTTTCAACCAACCATGGGCAAAAAATTCAACCCCACAGATCACATTTTTTTCAAATTTTGGGCTTTAGTCAGGCTGTCCTACTATACCACCTATAACTTTGCTTCTGAGGGCACATGGCTTCTCTTTCTATAACACTCACTTGAACTTCTTTACAAGAAGAATCACAGGTTAGTCTCTGGAACATGTTTTCTTGTCTTCTGTCTTTTCTAATGTGGTTTCCCTTGTTTACATCCAACCATACGTTTCATAGCAGCCAGGAAAATTGTTAAAACTTTAATAAAAAAATGAAAGACCTACTGTGGATTTACATCGACTCTACACAAAGCCTTTAGATGATAGTAGCAATGGGCTGGCTCAGTGGCAGTAGGCCATTTTGTGAGATGGCAAGGTAAAGTGGATTGATGAAAATATATAAAATAAAAGGGGTTGTCCAGGATCTTTTAACATTCATTTTCCCTTCCAACATGACTTATTAAGAGAGCTATACTTACCTGCTCTTGGGCTGTCTTTAATGGACTTCTGGTGCCCACATGTAAATTTCCTGCATGAATAGGGTTACGTGCCACACAGGGGCGGACTGGGAACTTAAAGTGGCCCTGGATAAAATACTAAAAGTGTCCCAGTTTTCTAGTCGGGTCCAAATTGATGGAAGGCAGGGCCAGTAATACCATATTGTGGAACATTATACCTCCCCAACAGAGCCAACTACCACAGTTCATCACAAAATACATCCCCAAAAACTTCCTCTGGTCAACCCTGAGGAGGGCCCAGGCAGCTCCCTGGGCATCAGCCCACCGGGAAATTTCTCTGTAAGGTCTATGACCACTCCACCCCTGGTGCCACAACAGCTAATGACTGGTCTCAGCAGTGATATGTCCAAAAGTGGCACATGACACAGCAGGGACGTGCAGCTTGAGGACATGTCACCACTGAGGCTAGTGATTGGCTGCAGAGGTATACATGACCCTGTCCATGCAGAAAGTTTACATATGGACACAGGACCCACGGAGCCCACGGACAACGAAGTGGCAGGGAGCAGGTAAGTATAACTCTCTTCACAGGATCCACAATGCTGTGGACATTTAAAAATAAAAATCCTAGACAATCTCTATCATGGATTAGGTTGAATTGTTAATAGACATCATGGCCATTATAATGAAGTCCCTACAGAAAGTCAGAAACAGTGTAAGTGGCTATATCATTGAATTCAGTAACTTTGTGTTAGGTTTGTTGATGGACTCGATACTTGCTTTATGAAACTTTCATACAAAATAATCTATTTTTACTTCAGATGGACTGGAAGGGAAAAGACCTCTTTGATTTGGTGTGCAAACATCTGGTCCTGAAAGAGACTTGGTTTTTTGGTTTACAATATATGGCAAGTGGGGTAGACACCTGGCTGAAGCTAGACAAAAAGGTAAGTGCATTTGATACTAACAAAGTAATGTGAAAAGTTAGGTAACAATAAAGTAACCTTTTTTTCAGGAGTTTGATGTTCTGGCGGCTGGACAGTTTTCTATTGCACGGTGTATTCTAATGTTCTCATTTCTTTATATTCTTTGCTATGGTGTTTTCAAATAGAAAAGATAAAGAAGATCTATTATCTTTGCAATGTATTACCCTATCTTTACTGTTTTTACTTTTTTTCTGCTCTTGTGAAGAAATAATAAGGCGTTCCTAACTAGAAACCAACAAAAAGCTACTTGCTGCTCATCAACATTTTAAACTTCCAGTTAAAGATGACTCAATAGAAGTATTTAGGCTCTTGTATACGTAGCATTATATTTGGATGTTCATAAATAAAAATAAATAATTTTAAAGGATTCCTGTATTACTGATCAAAATTATAATAAGATCTATCAACAGCATTGATGGTTTCCAGGTAGAAACTGTTTTCGCTATTTTCACATCTGTGGCACATGTTCTGGTGGTTGGATCCTCTGTCGTAGATTCTGGCAATGTAATAGAATTGTTGGGTGTATTTGGTGTTTGACTTTTTTTTGCTCCTATACAGGAACAGAAAAATTGTGAAAGTTATGCTAATGTGAACCTAGCCTTACACAGAGTTCACACTTCAGTTATTTGATCAGTTATTATCATCAGTTATTATGAGCCAAGACCAGAAGTGAAGCCTACACATATAAGATAAAGTAATATGGAAAGATCTGCTCCTGTTCTGTGGTTTTGACCCACAATAATTGATGGAAATAAATGACCAAATAACTGAAGTGTGCCTCAGGGCACATGCACACGACTGTTTCCTGTTTTGCGGTCCGCTAATTGTGGATCTTCAAAACACGGATACCGGGCATGTGCATTACACATTTTGCGGAACGAAATGTCAGGCAGTAATGTGGACAGTAATGTTCTATTTTTTTGGGGAACGACCATGTGGACATACCAAAAGGGAATGCACACGGAGTATATTCCGTTTTTTATGGCGACCCATGAAGTAAATGGATCCGAATATGGGCCACAAAAAAAAAAGAAAAAAAAACCTCATGGAAACTGAAACAAAAAATAAGTTTGTGTGCATGCATGAGCCCTTACTTTGATAATTTCATACTAACATTATAAATCATTTTCATAGACTGGCAAAGTAAACTTTACACATCTTATACCATCAGATTTTACAACAGGATGTTCCTAAGGAAGATCCCCTGAAGTTCCGCTTGTTGGCCAAATTTTACCCAGAAAACGTATCTGAGGAGCTGTTTCAGGACATAACTCAGCATCTGTTTTTCCTTCAGGTAATTTATATGACTGGATCTCAGATGTATGTATGGATCTCAGACTACAAAGTATAGATTCATAGACTCATTTAAAGGTCCTACCATTGCATATCATATTCATTGTATAAATGATAAAACATGAAGCACTTTTGCCACTGAAATGCTGTTAAAACCACATTGAGTAAATTATTATGCCTTTTACTGACATAGTATAGTGCCATCTGGTGTTCACAGTGTATACCAACGTGTCTATCTAGTGAGAAGAATGGTGTATGTCACCCATGCTCAGTCAACATCCCCACAGCTAGATCTCTGCATAGTGATCCTCCGATCACTGCAGAGCAGCTAATAGAAAAAACTCATCTCCTGGTCATGATAATAAAAAAACCCACTGTAGATTGCTGAATAGGCTGTGTAGTCTGGACCGCCCCCTAGCTGGCAGATAAGAGCTGTGAAGGCATAGGCCAGACTGTAGCTGTCACATAGGGAGCAAGTGAGTCCACCCACACCACTGTCCCTGCCTGATTGCACAACCCGCCCTAAGTAGCGGTCCACAACTGGACAGCGGTCCATAACTTAGCTAAGGGAAGGGAAAAATGGGAGACAAATAACAAAAAAATGACAGAACAACACAGAAGCATAACGTTACCAAGCTGAGGTCCAATACCAAGAAAACGATCAAATCCAAATCTAAGACACAAACCAGAACCAGGGGAAGATAAAGGTCAAAAAGCCAAGAGGTTATGTCAGACAAAAGGGAAAACCAAGGTCAAGGTCGAGGTACACAAGCCGAGGTCAAGACCAGGTGCAATGGATCCAAAAAGTCGCTAGTGTGGCAATTTCCAGAGAAAAAACAATCACAGGCAACCTGTGGCCAGCAGGCTGCCTGTTTAAATAGGGCACACTGAGGGGTCACGTGGCGTGGCTAGCATCACGTGACGCATGTCGTGCGCCATATTGCTACTGATCGCTGACTCATCCAAGTCGGTACTCAACCCCTGCCCCTGCTCATTGCCAAGGGGACGAGGACCCCGGCTGCACTGAAGGGAACGCGTGCTGCCGGCTCCTCTCTGCCCCCTGTAATCAAGGAGACGAGGACGCCAGCCTCGCACGTCGCCGGCTCCTCTCTCTACCTCCTCACAGGGATACTGGCAGAGAGGGATCGCGCCGCCGGCTCGGCTCCCTGTTACAGTAGCACTGGACTGCAATTACCAGGCCTTTAGGTGTTTTTTTTTTGTATATTGACTGACATTAGAATCAGAGCTGGACGTTACTTACTGTATTGTTTACATTGTGTCTTATCGGTTATAATAAAAAATACTCATTAAAATAAAATGAAGAGTGATATATATTGTTTGACATTAAATATTTCTTCTCTCCTCACAAGATATGATACTTATTTACTGCACTCTAATTCTGTATAGTAATGTCTGAAGTACTTCGGAGATTATATAAATTAGATGTACAGTAGTATGTTATCGCTAATATTTCTTCTATGGTTCTATGGAAACTTCTGTACACAGTTCATCTTCATAGCTACACAGAACTTAGAACATAACTGGCCATGGTTTTCTTCCAACACTTCTACACCACCGGGCAGATATATTAACTTCATTACCAGACTGCAGGCTCACAGTTAATTTTACAGCCAGAAAGGGGTGCTCTCACATCAAGAAGAGTGAACCCCTGACAGCTACTTGACTTTACAGTGCGATGGATCACTGTACATAGAGATGCCATGCAGGGAGAACACTTTGCTTGTTCTCTGGGATAGGATACTTACTATGACCGCAGCTCTCTAATAACAGCGGGGTCACAGATCTGCAGTGCCATGAGGTCCCAGCAGATCGTAATGTAACCATATGCTTTTATATGTTCGGGTACAGATAAGTGCTTACTGCCAAGACATATACTATATAGTTGTGCAAAAAGTTAAGATAGGTTTAAATTGTGCCAGAATATTGTGCCTGTGCCATATTTAGTTTGTGCCAAATTTATAATTTGGATTATTAAATGGGTCTAAATCTGTGATGTTTTAGTGGTAAAGGGAAGATGCGACTCAATGCGCCACAAAAATACCTATTTTTGGCACAATGTGGCACAAGGCTTTATGCTATCAGACCTTTTTATATCACCTTGGAGCCAGTATAGTGTTTGTCCAAAACATGAGCCATGAATTGTCGAAGACTGAGACAAAACAAGGTGCAAAATAGGAACAGACAAAAATCCGGTTTACCACAAGTTCTGACGCAAGCCAAGACACAATCCAGGTGCAGTGAGATTGATATACCATATCTGTCCCACTATATTAAAAATCCATGCAAGAGATGGACCCTATACAAATGGTAACATGGAAATAATGAAGCCGTGTGCTTTGTTACCGAATAAACTTACTGTACAAATACCCACTCCACACATATGAACATACACTAAAAATCTTTATGAAGCAAAATCATATAAACACATAAAAGGTATAAAAATTAGGTGGACATAAATGATATACAGGGCACACTTGATCACTACTATAAAAAACTCTAAATAAACTATAAACTCATTAATAAGTTGTAAGTGACTTACCTGCAGCGTGTTTGCATTTTCTTTTCTGACAGTCAAATCAAATCAAATAGTAGCCAACAAATCACACATAATTTTTGGTTTCACAACCTCATGTCACATGACCAAAGATGCAGTGTAACCCTAGCTTTAAAAGGCACATTGAAGGGGTTGTCCGCTTTATTTATAAAGATGACCTGTCCATCAATATCAGATCGGCAGGGATCTGACTCCTGGCACCCCCGCCAATCAGCTGTATGAGGAGAAGACAGTGCTCATAGGAATGCCGCCTTCTTTTCATTGTTTACCTGCTCACCGTCGCAACTGTAGCAGTGAGCAGGTGTAAAGAGGTTGTCAACAAAAGATATTTATCACATAGAGAAAGTTAACCTTTCGGTTATGCATTTTCGTTTTGCGCTTCCTGCCTTCAAACAGCCATAACTCTTTTATTTTTCTGTTCACATAGCTGTATGAGGGCTTGTTTTTTGCGGGACAAGTTGTACTTTCCAACGCCACCATTTAATATTGCATATGGTGTAGTGGGAAGCGGGAAAAAAAATTCCAAATCAGGTAAAATTGCAAAAAAAACGCTATTCCGCTACAGTTCTACGGGTTTCATATTTACAGCGTTCGATGTGCATTAAAACTGACCCATTACTTTCACTCTACTGGTCAGTACGAATCCGGCAATACCTAATATGTATAGTTTTTCCTGCGTTTTGATAGTGATAAAATAGTTAGAAAGTTGCCCTTTTTTTTTTTTTTTCCTTGTCATATCTTGACCCCTATAACTTTTTGGTATTTATATGTACAGAGCTGTATGAGGGCTCATTTTTTGCGGGACGATCTGAAGTTTTTATTGATACCATTCTGGGGTGTGTATGACTTTTTGATCACTTTTTATTTAATTTTTTTTAGAAAAAAAAAGCGACAAAAAATGGCAAATCGCCATTTGGACGCTTTTTTCCGCCACACAATTCGCTGTATTGGAATTTTTTTAAATATTTTAAAAGTACGGGCGTTTTCGGTCACGGTGATACCCATGATGTCTATATTTATTGTTATTTAGGTATTTATTTTTTAATTATACGGAAAGGGGGGTGATTTGAACTTTTATATCTTTTTTATTTTTTATATATTTTTTAACATTTTTTTTTTTATTTTTTTTTTTACTATTTGAAAGCTCAAATATGGGCTGATATATTGTGGCTTTTTTTTTCTACACTGATTTTCTAGACTCAGAAATCCAAGAATTGGTCATCTCTTATCCTGGCCTGCCATCTAGTGGCCAGAATAAGAATTGCACTTTGAAAACTGTAATCCTCACCAGCGAGGATTACAGTTTTCATATGGTGTACAGACACCCCGATTGGCCACACGGGGTGTCTGTACACCACCCGGAAGCAAATGCTTCCGGGTTGAGACGCAACTAGATGCCGTGATCACGTGTGATCACGGCATCTAAACGCCCAGGAAGATGCCGCCGATCCAGTAAGTAGCGGCAAGTCTCTGCTGTTAGAAACAGCAGAGACTTGCCGGCCATGACGCTCGCCGCGGCGCCATGTGCCCGCATCGCCCCAGCGCCGTACATGTACGGCGCTGGGAGTGTAAGGGTTAATAGAAGTCACTAATGTATTGTTATTATCCATATTGCCTCCTTTGCTGGCTGGATTCTTTTTTCCATCACATTAAACACTTCTCCTTTGTTATGACCACCCTGCACTCCAGCAGTGGCCATGCGTGCACATTATAGGAAAAAGTGCTGTACTATGCACACTCCCAAGGTCCCGACCACCAGAGAGTCCGGTTTTGTATTCTATAGTGCGCAAGCACAGCCACCACTGATGGATTGCAGGGTGGTCATAACCCCTGAATACAAGCAGTGTATAATGTGATGGAAAAATGAATCAAGCCAGCAAAGGAAACAATATGGACAATCACAATACATTAATAAGTGCCTTGTATTAACTTTATCTACATGATAAATGTCACTTGCTGAAGTAAGACAACACCTTTAAAGAATTGCAATTTTTTTTTTTACCAATAACAAAAAGTTGCATATCTACTCTACACAGACTATTGGATAGAATAATTGCTGTACTTTTAGCCAGTGTGAAATTTAAAATGCATCAGTGCCTTCTCAAACACCTGATCGGCAGGGGTCCCAGGTGTTAGACTCTAAGGGATGTATGCTATCATAAATTTGTTGCAATATGTCAATAAATTATCCAAGTTTAAACATGGGCAGAGGCTAAAATGCCACCACTATTGATACCTGTGGGCCTATGTGTTTCATCTGGATAATTTTGTGTTATCGGCGTAGTGGACCTTAATGTAAATGTAGTTATACAGGAATGCAAAGGCATTATTCCCATTCCCAGGTTAGCAGATTGAGACTTGCTCTGAGAGGGAGTGTGACATCTCAATGCTAGAAGCAAAAGGCTTGTCCAGGCACAGAAGATACTAGTCAAACTACATGGTTTGTTTTGATACTTGGGGACTCAGTAGGAAAGGAAAGCATTTACCATCTACAGTTGTAAGAAAAAGTAAGTGAACCCTTTGGAATTACCTGGATTCCTGCATTGATTACTATTAAATGTAGTCTGTTTCCTAAGTCCCAATTATAGTGCAGGGTGAAAACTTAAGTAAAAATAATGACCTCTCCAAGAGCTAATTGTGAAAAGAAGTTTGAATCAAGGAGGTGCAATGGAAGTTTGACAGTATGAAGTTTCACAGGTGCTCTGCCCATTAAATAAAGGCACACAAAGCCTGGTTACAGACAAATCCATTCTTCTGATTGCTTATTGTAAACCATGCCTTGATGCAAACGACAGTCAGAAGAACTAAGGCTAGTTTCACACTAGCATTAGGGATACAGCAGACAGTTACGGCTGGGAACAGGCTGCTGAATCTCTCTGCATTCCGGCATTGCCGGAAACTTGGCGAAGCTCTGTCTGCAAGCCAAGAATCAGCCAGAAGATAAAACGTTGCATGTGAAACTAGCCTTAGAAGATGTGTTATAGAGATGCATGGAAGAGGCTACAGAAGCATCACTAAATACATGGGAATACATCAGTTGTTAGACAAATGATCTACAAAGAGAGAAAATGCAAAATTGTTGTTACTTTCCCTAGGAGTCCATGTCTTGCGAAGGTACAGCTGCTCATGTGCTGTTAGTTTACTTACAGTACATTGTGTTCAGGTGTGTAGCTATAGGGGAAGCAGGGGTGCTTGGCTGGTTTGGGGCCTGAACTCAGTAGGGGCACACGAGTAGGGGTTTACTTACTTTTTTTTTGCAACAATATCTTACAGTAACATTATCTATCTATCTATCTATCTATCTATCTATCTATCCTATCAATGTACCCCTATTAATATCACCATCATATACTGCAGTTTGTGCACCTAAACCAGCACATAAACAACAGTGCAACCCGTAAGCAACCATGCGAGCAGAATACTTTAAGAATAAGCATATTTTTATAGTATTCCTAGACCAGATCCTAGGGAAAACACATAGGGGGTCATTTATAATGAAATACACATCACTTTTTGGCGTATTTAAGGTGCAGATTTTGAGTGGGGAAGAGGGCAGGTAAGTCAGCTTGTCTCATTTTCTGTGCCAGTTTATGGCATGGAAAATGGTCTTAAACTGTGCCAGCAAAGGAACTGACGCAGTTTAAACCATGTTGCACAGCTGTTGGAACCAAGAGCCAAAGTTATGTAGAGGCCTGTGCCTCTACATAACTTTGGCGCATTTGCTGCCAGCTTAGAGGTATGAAGACCAGCATATTAATCGCTCATCTTAATAAATGACCCCCATATTTTTTCCAGTTTGTTCCAAAATGAGTTGGAGACAATAAAATTCACTGGTCCTTCTCATGTTGACACCTTTCTACACATATTCTTCATGTGTTACATGGAGTGGTTCAGGAGTTAGTGACAGTATTCTGGTAGTGCTTCTGGTGGGCTAGAGTGGTTTAGCCCTCCCTGAATAATAAATTACTATTCAGTGAGTGCCCCTAGTGGTGGCAGAAGGAATTTTATGATATACAGTAACAATGTTTTTCCTTGAATGGCTCAAAGCCCTAAGAACCAAGGGAGTAACTATACTTGTAACTATACTATGAGGGGAGCAAAGGTTGCAAAGTCACACCCGGCTGAAGTCTGAGAGGCCCTAAATGCCCCATATGAGGATGCCAGTGCTATAAATGATGGATACTATTTTGGAAACCCTTTTCAGATTTTATCTAAGGGCCTAGGAACATCAACCAATTCCCAGCATATCTGTGCAGATTTCAGCCTAGGGCTCCAAATCCTTCTGGCACTAACATGGGAACTCACTGCATATCACATCACTATGCAACCAAGCCCATTGCAAAATAGATATTTCTAACCTGATTACAATGGGGCTCACGTTTTGTTGATTCATGGCTCCACTGCAGGGATCTGGGTCTGATTCCAATTAAGCACAGCATCGAAGAGGATTTTGTATGTTTACTGCATGTTCACATGGGTTTTCTCCCACGACATTCTAAAGACTTTCAGTAGGTTAATTGACCGTCTATAAAATGGCCCCTAGTATGTTTGATTGTGAGCTGCAGGGACTTATGTTAATGGTGACAATCAGGGGTGCACCTAGCCTTTCTGCTGCCTGAAGCGAAAACTGAAATGGCGCCCCCATGCCAATTTCTTAACCTAACCGCTTTACCACAATGAAAGAGCTCATTGCTCATGGCCCTTCTGCTGCCCCCCTCTTGCCCCTACCTAGTGCTGCCTGACTCACCTGGCCTCATTGGTGGTGCATCCCTGGTGACAATCTCTGTACAGCACTGTGGAATATGGTGGTGAACTTTAATCACTGGTAAATAAATAAATAAGCCTCCATTTACAGAGATGTGTTTTATTTTACCACTATGTTATCTATATTTTATTGATGTATTGTTTAAGGGTAGATATTACATAATGCAGAACTTTCTGTGAATTGCTCAGATTTGTCAAAGTTCCTAGCACTGGGAGAGGCCTATATTGTCTTGATATGGTTTTTGAACACAGTGTAATTACCTTTTAATGAACGTGTTTTATGGCTCCGCATTCATCCGCTTGGTTGTACTCTACGGCCTGCTAACACGGGCTGCTAATGAGCCATAAAATTGTTGCTAATATTTGACAGTAAACTGGAAATATCATCTGTGCATGGTAACTGTAGACTAATTTAGCGTCTCTGAAAGCTAATGATTAATTGAAAGTGTCTGCTTCATGCAGAACATATTATTCATCCTAAGGCGTTTATATTGTTCATTTTCAAAGGGGATTTCAATACTTGATCATAAAGTTTAATTTCATTTTCTAGTTAAAGACCAAATATATATTTAAACCGTACATATTGTAACTATTGTGAGCGCAAATTAACTTGATTTATAAACTGGTTTAGAAAGTATAATACGTGAGAAGGATACTCAATACGTACAGTGGGGAAAAAAAGTATTTAGTCAGCCACCAATTGTGCAAGTTCTCCCACTTAAAATGATGAGAGAGGCCTGTAATTGACATCATAGGTAGACCTCAACTATGAGAGACAAAATGAGATAACCAATCCAGAAAATCACATTGTCTGATTTTTAAAGAATTTATTTGCAAATTATGGTGGAAAATAAGTATTTGGTCAATAGCAAAAGTTCATCTCAATACTTCGTTATATATCCTCTGTTGGCAATGACAGAGGTCAATTGTTTTCTACACAAGGTTGGCACACACTGTTGCTGGTATGTTGGCCCATTCCTCCATTCAGATCTCCTCTAGAGCAGTGATGTTTTGGGGCTGTCGCTGGGCAACACGGACTTTCAACTCCCTCCAAAGGTTTTCTATGGGGTTGAGATCTGGAGACTGGCTAGGCCATTCCAGGACCTTGAAATGCTTCTTACGAGGCCACTCCTTCGTTGCCCTGGCGGTGTGCTTGGGATCATTGTCATGCTGAAAGGCCCAGCCACGTTTGGAAAATCTCACGATACATGGCCCTATTCATTCTTTCATGTACACGAATCAGTTGTCCTGGTCCCTCTGCAGAGAAACAGCCCCAAAGCATCATGTTGCCACCCCATGCTTCACAGTAGGTATGGTGTTCTTTGAATGTAACTCAGTATTCACTCTCTTCCAAACACAAGTTGTGTTTCTACCAAACAGTTCTTTGGTTTCATCTGACCATATGACATTCTCCCAATACTCTTCTGGAACATCCAAATGCTCTCTAGCAAACTTCAGACGGGCCCGGGTATGTGCTGGCTTAAGCAGGGGGACACGTCTGGCACTGTGTTACTGACGGTAGCATTTGTTACGTTGGTCCCAGCTTTCTGCAGGTCATTCACTAGGTCCCCCCGTGTGGTTCTGGGATTTTTGCTCACAGTTCTTGTGATCATTTTGACCCCATGGGGTGAGATCTTGCGTGGAGTCCCTGATTGAGGGAGATTATCAGTGGTCTTGTATGTCTTCCATTTTCTAATTATTGCTCCCACAGTTGATTTCTTCACACCAAGCTGCTTGCCTATTGCAGATTCAGTCTTCCCAGCCTGGTGCAGGTCTACAATTTTGTTTCTGGTGTCCTTCAACAGCTCTTTGGTCTTCACTATAGTGGAGTTTGGAGTGTGACTCTTTGAGGTTGTGGACAGGTGTCTTTTATACTGATAACAAGTTCAGAGAGGTCCCTTTACTACAGGTAATGAGTGGAGGACAGAGGAGCTTCTTAAAGAAGAAGTTACAGATCTGTGAGAGCCAGAAATCTTGCTTGTTTGTAGGTGACCAAATACTTATTTTCCACCATCATTTGCAAATAAATTCTTTAAAAATCAGACAATGTGATTTTCTGGATTTGTTTTCTCATTTTGTCTCTCATAGTTGAGGTCTACCTATGATGTCAATTACAGGCCTCTCTCATCTTTTTAAGTGGGAGAACTTGCACAATCGGTGGCTGACTAAATACTCCCCCCCCCCCCC
Source organism: Rhinella marina (assembly GCA_900303285.1). Lineage (NCBI taxonomy): Eukaryota > Metazoa > Chordata > Amphibia > Anura > Bufonidae > Rhinella > Rhinella marina. The sequence goes on from ONZH01006727.1 coordinate 50,935, forward strand.
CCCCACTGTAATTGAGGCTTGTGTAAACCACTGGACTGCATGTTAGCAACTACTTACATGATAAGCAGCACACCTATATTATATCCTTAAACTAATAAATACAGTGATATTATATTACAAGGATACCTCGGGAAAGAACTACCTTTTCAGTGATGATGACACATTGCCTAGGCACAGCTCAGACCCGTTGAAGTGAATGGGACTGAGCTGCTTTACCAAGTACAGCCACTATACAATGTACAGAGCTGTGCCTGGTAAGCTGAGAGAAGGCGGTCGTGCTCACAGGAGCATCAGTGCATTCTCAAACAGCTGATCAGCGACACATGAGAACTTACAAGTTATATACACAAACATTAAGATGTTTCTCATTAAATGGGTTATCCCTTCAGCAAAAAGAAATTCTCTATGTCTTTAAGATGACATCATATAACACTTACAGACTATCACCATGATTCCCCCATTCTAGCACTCAAGAACTCACCCATGTGGAAGAGCCCCCTGTGGCATGACAACATGACCCCCATATCATGTTACCAAAAGCATGGTAGGCTTCAACTCAGCCGCATTTGTGTTGGGGATGTCATCAGGTACCTCAGCTAAAGGGGCTGCAATCATATGAACAATTTACTCCTCAGATACTAAGAGATGTAGAAGGACATAATTCCATGAGTCACATTCATTCCTGATCTGTGTGTTAAAGGTTCCATGAACTTGCAGGGGCGTAGGTAGAAGTGACTGGACCTCATAGAAAATTTTTGTACGGGCCCCCCCTCTCCTGCCGCACTTTACAACTCCCTCCTCCTGTGAGAAGATTTATATTGACCTGGAGAATCAAGATCACAAGTCAAAGTTCTGTTTTTTTTTCCAATTCCACCACCTTTGGAATTTTTTTCCACTTCCCACTACATTTTATGCAATATTAAATGGTTGCATTGGAAAGTACAACTTGTCCTGCAAAAAACAAGCCCTCATACAGCTATGTGAACGGAAAAATAAAAAAAGTTAAGGCTCTGGGAAGGCAGAGAGCACAAAACGAAAATGCAAAGGCAAAAAAGCCTCTGGGGTAGAAGGGGTTAAAATAAAACCTTTGAGAAAAAAAGTTTTTTCTTTGCATGACCATTTTCTAACAACCATAACGTTTTCATATTTCTGTCTACAGAGCTTTATGAGGGTTTTTTTGTGGGTGAACTGTAGTTTTTATTGGTACCATTTTTGGGGTGATTGCAATTTTTTTTTATCATTGTTAGGGCCCATGCACACAATCGTCCCGGAGCGGCATTGATCGTGTGCACAGGAGCACACAGCATCATAGGTTATGTTCGCATTGGGGTGCACGTGATACTACTATCCCATAATCATAGGTTTTAGTAATCTAAGAAGCTGTGCGCTCCCATGCACACGATCAATGCCGATCAATTTTTGCGGTCCCACATAGTGGGTAAATAAAAGGATTTTTTTAAATATTTATCTTATAGAGAGTGCGGCCTTCTTGTGTTTTTTGTATATGTATATATATATATATATATATATATATATATATATATATAATAGTAAAGACTTTTTTGGTTTATTTATCTTCATATAAAACATTGGGAAGGGGGGAATGATACTGTCTATAGCTTGCAGTACATGGCAGCCTCCCCTTTCTGCCCGCTGTTCCGCCATGTACTAGTGCTTATTATGGCGCATATAAGCACACACCCTCTGCATATATAAGAGTAACAAAATAAGCAGTAGTAGATAGCAGAACAGCAAATGGGGTGGGGGGGTGCAGACAAGGGCTGGGGTGGGGCACAGACAAGGGCTGGGGGGGCGCAGACAAGGGCCGGAGGCACAGGCCAGGGGGTGCAGATAACGGCCAGGGGCTGCACTGAAAGGGCCAAGGTGACGCACACAGGGGCCAAGGGGGTCACAGACAAGGGCCAGAGAGGTGCACACAGGGGCCAGGGGTGCAGACAGAGGCCAAGGGGGGCACAGATAAGGGCCAGGGGGCACAGATAAGGGCCAGGGTCCAGGGGTGCAGACAGGGGCCAGGGAGGTGCAGACAGAGGCCACGTGGGGCACAGGCCAGGGCCAGTGGGGCGCAAATAAGGGCCAGGAGCACAGACAAGGGCAAGGGCCAGGGTGGCGCACACAGGGGCCAGAGACAAGGGCCATAGAGGAGCAAATAGGGACCAGGGCCACAGATAAAGGCCGGGGGGGCACAGATAAGGGCTCAGGGGCGCAGACAGTGGTCAGGGAGTCGCAGACAGTGGCCTGGGGGATGGGTGGGTGGCACAGACAAGGGCCAGGAGCTGTGCTGACAAGGGCAAGGGGGGCACAGGCATCGAGCACAGACATACCTGAAAAGCTCAGTGACTGATGTGCGCTGCTGTGCTGCTCCTCTTGCCTGCCGCGCTGTTTCTCCTGCCTGCTGCTCCCTCCTCAGGTCAGGGCTGGAACTTGGTGGGCGGGCCTAATTAGAACAGTGTGCTGCCGGCTTGTACCTGCAGTGCTGCCCTGTCTGGCAGTAAGAAGAATCACGGGCGGTGGGGGTGGAGGGGGGTGATGATAGACAACAGGCCAGGCCCCCAATGTCGCCGCATGGTATGTGAAGGGGCCTGGCCTGAAAAACTGTATTAAATAAACACGAAACTTAACTAACACGCTGCCGGGCTCCGGGCCCCTTGTCAGCCTGGCCCCGAAGCAGCCTCTTTCCCTGCTTCCCCGCTAGTTAACGGGAACCTGTCATCTCCGAAACACCCCCTGAACTAGAGTAAGCTGTGTATAGTGTAAGTGATGCTGAATCCAAATATGTAAGTTTTATCTTCATACTCGCTTCCATGCCCAAGCTGTGCTCCCACAAACCAGCAGTAAAATACATTCACAGGACTCTTCTTTGAGTCCTCTCCATTATGTGAGTGAGCACCGGAGTCCACTGAGTGTATTTTACTGCAGGTTTGTGGGAGCACAACATCAGAATGGAAGTGAGTATGAAACTTACATAAACTTACATAACCAGACTCGACGTCACTTACACTATACAACGCTTACTCTAGTTCAGGGGGGGTTTCGGAGATGACAGGTTCCCTTTAAGCCACTGTAAACTTGTATCCCCAGATTCTCCTCTCCCTCTGAGATTTGAAAATGCCTTTTAGTATCAATACTGTTATGTCTGTGATGTGTTGCAGGGAAGATGGGAGGAAGATGCTTGGAAGATCATGCAGGTCACACTTCCAAACCAGGAAGTTTGGCATTGCAACAAGTGGGAGAAGGGGGTAACGTAGGAGACACATTAGTACGCAGAATAGCTCGAAATGGTATGGAACAATTAATAATGATGAAAGGAATGGTGGCTCCCTGGGTAGCCCCTTTACAATCTGGTAGACTTACATGAATTTCCCTTTTGTATGTTCCATTAGGTTAAAAAGCAGATCCTGGATGAAGAAATCATTTGCTCTCCAGAGGCATCAGTTCTTTTAGCGTCATATGCTGTCCAAGCGAAGGTGAGAACATTTACTAATAGGATTAAAGTCTATACCATCTAAAGTCTATAGTATATTAGAGCACTGGTTAGTACCTGTAGTAAGTGCTGGAAAGTGTTTGCATTTTATACACATGAGGTTGGTCATTTCTTTTTTTCCAGTTATTTTATTTTTAGTAAAACAGTATTCAACATCACTGTACACAAATTGGAATCACTTACATCAGGGGAATAATTAAAAGGGTTTTCCAGGGGATAGGCCAGTGATGGCTAACTTCCGGCACTCCAGCTGTGGTGAAACTACAACTCCCAGTAAGCTCCTTTCATATCTATGGAGTTCTGAGAACAGCCAAGCAAGTGTACATGGTGGGAGTTGTAGTTTTAACACAGCTGGCGTGCCGGAGGTTAGCCATCACGGGGATAGGTCATCAGTATTAAAATCTTGGAAAACACCTTTAATGTTCTTGGCACTTTTGTATTTGAGATATGTACATGTATACTATACAGCATATACAGTACAGTAGATTGTATAGTAGGATATAATACACAATACATAATGCTGTTCTGCCTTCTTTCATTAATATTATTTACATATAGTGCTTTTTGATCAGAAAATCTAGGAATATGTAACCCATGTATCTTTTGTAGTATGGTGATTACAATCCTAACATTCACCAGCCTGGATTTCTGTCTCAAGAAGAATTATTACCAAAGAGAGTGAGTATTAACCACATTTTGGGGATAATAAAATGTACTATAGCAATGCAGACAGCAGCGTATTACTTTTACAACCGATGGATTGTAGTGTGATATGTCAGATTACCTGCACGGAGAAGAATCCACATGGTAAATCTAGACAACATGCACCGGATAAAAAAGAGTAGCACTCTATGGCCGAATATCCCTAGCAGTCTAGAGTACATTACAGGTCAGTAACTTATATCTCTGGTGGTTCTTCCTGTGGTGCTTTTGTGGGGTGACCCACTATAGCCACTAATTGGCTGCAGTGTTCACATGCCACTGTGTCAGGATGGCATTATTACTAGGCATTCTCATAGCAAGAGTGGTGGTGTGGTATGTCTTTTTATTTATTTACACCATTCAGAGCCATTTTAAAGATATTTTCCCCCCGACAACCCCTTTAACACCTAATATTCCTGGCAGGTTAGGATGAATTGGTTAAAGGGGTATGCCCATCTAATAATGTTCTAGCATATCACTAGGATATACAATAGCATTATGATTAGTGATGGCCTGACCTCTTTGATCACAATGATCACCTGGGTCTCTGCAAATTATTGAATGCACATTCCTCAAAATTGCATGCTTTTGAGACTACTTGGGCCCCTTCTTCAGGTATCTCTTAAGACAGTATCTGAAGATTCACATATTTATACACCAAAGTACATAGGAATAATAAGGTAGATGAGACAAGTGATGCATAGCAGATCAATATGGGTGAAGGAGTGAACAAACAGTTGTAGCAGTAAATTATTGGAGCACTTATATGAGGATTATAGATAAGCAGTGTGAAAGTTGTATTGTTCTCTAATAGATATCCAGTTCATGAATGTAATGAATCCAAAAGGTCTGAGCGGTATATTCCTTAACAGATGTAGAAGGACATAATTCCATGAGACACATTCATTCCTGATATGTGTGTCAAAGGTTGTTATTAACTTGTGTTCCAAGATTCTCCTGTCCCTTTTGAGATTTGAAATATCCTTTTAGTATCAATACTGTCATGTCTGTGATGTGTTGGCCATGACTGCAAAAGGGTTAGATACAGGCAAATCTTTCCTTTCTTCTTTTACTGTGTGGCGATGAGAGTTCATTCTTGTTCTAAGTTTTTAACCAGTTTCACAGGCATAGAGAACCCCAGCAGGATATTTGGAACATAGAATCAAATTGATCACATTTGATGTGGCATGAGTGAATGTACCTGGCATCTTGAATTCCTGATGTGTATTCAGGGACATATACCTTATCAGTGTTCATCATGTACGAACAGGTCTTACATTTGTCTGTTCCTCTTGTTGTTATGGGGAGGGGGGGATCTGGAAATATGGATTTCAAACAGGCACCTTTTTGTACCATTGGATATAGTTTACGAAGAACCCGATTTAGAATTTCTAGATTTTGGTTGTAGGTGACTACCCGATGAATTTCTTGTTTTTATTTTGTATTATAGGAGCTCACTCCTTGGTAATCTGGCGGCTCTGGCAATTTGGTTTTCCACTGTAGTTGGATGGTATCCCTGACTCAAAAATGTCTTTTCGAGGTTTTCCAAGGTGTTCTTCCCTGCGGTTGTATCTGATAGCTTGACTATAGATGATTGAGTTTTTTATGTGTTTGGGTTGGAAACTGTCCCATATGAGGTATATTGTGCAGCTAGTTAGTTTGTGGTAAAGAACACGGTACAAATATATATTTTTTCTTTAACTGAATACATATCGACACTCCCCTAGAATACAGGACCATTTTAGTAAAACTCTGTGAAGGAGCATCAGTGCCATCACTCAATATTGGGGCATACCCCTTTTAAGGTATTATCTGCATTGATCTAGTGCGGTAAAAGTGTACATACTCAGAATGTCTTTATTTCTCTATAGCACCAGGATAGTCTACAGTCATGGCCAAAAGTTTTGAGAATGATACAAATATTAATTTTTACAAAGTCTACTGCTTCAGTTTTTATAATGGCAATTTGCATATACTCCAGAATGTTATAAAGAGTGATCAGCTTAACAGCAATTACTTGCAAAGTCAATATTTGCCTAGAAAATGAACTTTATCCCCCAAAACACATTTCAACATCATTGCAGCCCTGCCTTAAAAGGACCAGCTAACATCGTTTCAGTGATTTCTCCATTAACACAGGTGTGGGTGTTGATGAGGACAGGGCTGGAGATCAGTCTGTCATGATTAAGTAAGAATGACACCACTGGACACTTTAAAAGGAGGCTGGTGCTTGGCATCATTGTTTCTCTTCTGTTAACCATGGTTATCTCTAAAGAAACACATGCAGTCATCATTGCACTGCACAAAAATGGCCTAACAGGGAAGAGTATCACAGCTAGAAAGATTGCACCTCAGTCAACAATCTATCGCATCATCAAGAACTTCAAGGAGAGAGGTTCCATTGTTGCTAAAAAGGCTCCAGGGCACCCAAGAAAGACCAGCAAGCACCAGGACCGTCTCTTAAAAGTGTTTCAGCTGCGGGATCGGGCTACCAGCAGTGCAGAGCTTGCTCAGGAATGGCAGCAGGCAGGTGTGAGTGCATCTGCACGCACTGTGAGGCGGAGACTCTCGGAGCAAGGCCTGGTCTCAAGGAGGGCAGCAAAGAAGCCACTTCTCTCCAGAAAAAACATCAGGGACAGACTGATATTCTGCAAAAGGTACAGGGAGTGGACTGCTGAGGACTGGGGTAAAGTCATTTTCTCTGATGAATCCCCTTTTCGATTGTTTGGGACATCTGGAAAACAGCTTATTCGGAGAAGACGAGGTGAGCGCTACCACCAGTCTTGTCTCATGCCAACTGTAAAGCATCCTGAAACCATTCATGTGTGGGGTTGCTTCTCAGCCAAGGGAATCGGCTCTCTCACAGTCTTGCCTAAAAACACAGCCATGAATAAAGAATGGTACCAGAATGTCCTCCGAGAGCAACTTCTCCCAACCGTCCAAGAGCAGTTTGGCGATCAACAATGCCTTTTCCAGCATAATGGAGCACCTTGCCATAAAGCAAAGGTGATAACTAAATGGCTCAGGGAACAAAACATAGAGATTTTGGTTCCATGGCCTGGAAAGTCCCCAGATCTTAATCCCATTGAGAACTTGTGGTCAATCATCAAGAGACGGGTGGACAAACAAAAACCTACAAATTCTGACAAAATGCAAGCATTGATTGTGCAAGAATGGACTGCTATCAGTCAGGATTTGGTCCAGAAGTTGATTGAGAGCATGCCAGGGAGAATTGCAGAGGTCCTGAAGAAGAAGGGTCAACACTGCAAATATTGACTTGCTGCATTAACTCATTCTAACTGTCAATATAAGCTTTTGTTACTCATAATATGATTGCAATTATATTTCTGTATGTGATAAAAACATCTGACAAACACACATAAAAAACAGAGGGCAGCAGATCATGTGAAAATAGAATATTTGTGTCATTCTCAAAACTTTTGGCCATGACTGTACAGCAGTGTACAGAGATTGCCATCAGGCATTAGTCCCTGCATCAATGACAATGTAATATTCCTTATCTCAGTCACAAAGGCACAGGGGTCAGTTGTATGAGAAGCCAATTAACCTACCAGTATGATAACTAAAGTGTCCTTTACATGGACCAATGATTGGGGAAAAGATTTGGAATTACCATACCTAGGAATGCTCGGCCCCAATCATTTCCCTTTCTAAAGGGACTGCTGATCATTTGATCATCGAGCTAACATTCATCGGCTGATAGCATTGTTGATGCGGTCACCTAAATCATCGTTTCTGGGCAGCAGATTGTCCATCCTAAACATTGATCTGCTGCCCAGAAACTATGATTCTATTTGGGGATGAGTAATGGCAGTAGTGATCCCTCTTCTCCATACAGCGGAGGTGATTGCTACATGTAAATGCAGCTCTCACCTCCTCTGATGAGCAGGCAGTTATCAGGAATGACCAGATTATTCTCTAAAATTACCTGCTGCATTGGCCTGTGTAATGTGGCCTTAACAGAGGGAAGAAATACAAACTTCAGATTAGTAAATTATTGGGATATTTTTTTCTGGTCAAGGGCACATTCTTTTTTTTTACAAAAATGATATATCACAGCGGGCATCTATATACAAGTATATAAGTATATACTATATTATTTGCTAACATTTTGCATTACATTATTAATATATCCTGTGCACAGAATATACTAATATGAATGAAATTATTTCTGTAGGTTCTCCAACAATATCAGATGACATCAGAAATGTGGCAGGAGAAAATAACTGCATGGTATGCAGAACACAGAGGAATTGCTAGGTATGCCAAGGAAACTTTTGCAAGTGGTTATTCTAAAATTATTGTAAATTATTCACTTGTATAAAATGCTCCAGCATCTCTAAGACTGTTCACACTTCTATCTTTTTCTGTGAAGTGATGAAACCTTATGGACCCATTGTAAGTCTACATGATTTGTCCTTATGACCCACCATATCTGTAATAACTTTTTGTAATAATGGAACCTGTATTTTATAATAACGGAATAACAGATGCCTGTGTGAACAAGTCTGTTATCATATTTCTTCTTTCAGTTTAAAATGTCAAAGCAACAGCACAAATACAAGAACTGGAGCTACGCCATTATATTGCTGAACTGGAAAAACGTTGCTCTCCAGTCTCAAGTGTCTGAACGTAACCACTGACAATTCATATTCTGAGTGGTCTACTGATAATCTAGTATTTATGGTCACTGTCAGACAATCAGTAAATTCATATTTTTGTAGTCCAATTCCTACTCCCAAGATAACCAGTACCAGATCTTTCAGCCAACCATTATTTAATACCCATGGCTAACATACGCTAAAAAGTGTGACGCGACAAGTGTCCAGTGGATCTACAAAAACAGTGAGCAAAATGGAATCAGTCACAAGAAGAGTTGACCTGGTTATTATCACTATTTGTAGTTGTAATTATGCAATGTTCTATGCTAATCTTGAGTATATTTTGAGGTCAATATCAGTATTTCACAGTGCATCACATTGATCATGCTACTTGTTTGTGTTGTTAAAAATGATGTATGTATGGAATAGTTGATTGTTATTATATGGTCCAAGGAATATCGTAAAGTATGATTTCTTTTTTATGCTGTTTATAATCTTTTAGAGATGAAGCAGAGATGAATTACTTGAAAATTGCACAAGACCTGGACATGTATGGCATGAACTACTTTCCTATTTCAGTAAGTGTCCCATTACTTGATATTTATTTTAATAATATTTTTCACAGTACTGGCTATACAAATAAGTGAAAGCAGCTGTCTCATTCTGACAATGCCTTTCCATATTCGCTTTTAGGGTATCTGGATGTCATAGAGGGGGTCCTCCACTTGGGACCCCCTGTAAAAGCCAGATTACGGTGCTGCTAACAAGCAGTGACTTCCTGCTCTGGTCGATGACTAAATCTGAATCTAACAAATTGCATTTGATACTATATTGCACAGGTGATAAAAACGTCTTGTAGCAAATCAGCTGTTTTGGGGATCTTGGCGGCTCTCATATTAAAAGGATATTCTATGATTAGACTTCTTCTTCAAAGCAGAAAATGATCCAAGTAGAGGAAATTTAGAGAACCTAAGGAAATTACGATGGAACAGGAGTTTTACCTGGGGAATGCAGTTAGACAAATGTATCTTTTCATTGTTAATAGTTTTTAAAATATAAAATGATATATGGTTATCATGATAAGTCTATATGTCATGAAATACTGATATTTATGTCGTTTGTTTTTTCATTTACAGCAAACTAAGAATGATTCTGATATGCTGCTTGGAGTAGATGCCAAAGGAATCCATATTTACAGTAGAAATAACAAAATATCCCCATTAAAGTCTTTCAAATGGGGTGACATCCGAAATATTTCTTATAATTCCAAGAAAGTGAGTAAACATACTTTACAATCAATATAAAGATAATGTACATTGAATTATGTAGCATTTATTAAGTGATTGTTAGGCAATGTGATCTGTGTAGTTAGTGAAATAATTGGCTATTCTAGTCCAACATCTATATGAAACCAAGTTACACTGTTAGATGGATTTAGACTGTTTAAGAGCTGCATCTAGTGTATAGAAAACCTGAAATGTGGAAGAATGCTACAATATTACTACTTTATATTTCAGCTGAAGTTTACACCAGTTGATAAAAAAGCTGAAACTTTCAAATTCTATTCTAAAGAGCAAAATGTGAATAAACTGGTAAGTCAACATAAAATACAAGGCAGAAAGAAACGTCAGAAAGCTAGCACAGTTCTACTGTACTTTCACTGTACTTTCACGTTAGAGTTTGCACAAATCCTACAAAAATGATGTAATAAATATAGTCTGGACTAGGTTATTGTCTTTTTATAACTCACACTGTGATCCTCCTGAATCTCATTTCTGGATCCACAACCGGCATTAGGTTGGTTAGTGCATTGTGCGGTACCTCCTTATGGTGGACCATATAATACTCAAACACTGGTTAACCCACAAATTAGGGGGGCAGTGATGCCACAGTCAATGTAATTTGTTAAAGTCATCTCTGAAGCTCCAGCCTTTAGACTCATTGAGACAAATGACAACATCTTAGACCCAAACTTCCTGAAAAAGTGTTCCACTGGACACTGGAACAGTGAGAGATGTCATTTAATTGAGTCTTTTCAGGAGAATGTACAATACAGTAGGATCCATAGATGCATAGGTTTCTGTATATGAATATTAGAAGGTAGTAGAGCCTTCTATTTTTCAGTATATTTATATTTTCTTTGCTCCCCAAGTAACTAGTCACAAAAAAAGGAAAATGAAAGCTCAGTAGGTTGAGACAAAGTTCCTGCAGATACAATTTGATAAGAACACCAGAAGATAACTTGTATTTATACTAAAGTGCTTTACTGCTTCAAAAAAGCACTTACTGGTAAAATAGAAACAACTATATAGCTCTCGACGTGCAATGGTAAACATTGATGTTGAAAAGGTTTCAAAGAATGTAACCATCTGAGAAAAAAACTGATAATGCTATTTTGTCCAGAGTGAAGGTGTCTATTTTGCTCACAAATTTATGCTTATCACTCCAGAGATCTATGGTGGTCTTCATACAGGAGGGTGGTGGGGGGTGTCTGTTTTTCTTGGCAGCACTTTCAGGTCCCAAGCATTTGTTATCTTGAGCTACCCAAGAAGCTGTATTGGAAATACAGTAATTCTCTATGCAGAAAAATCATACCTCACAAACAGATACCTTCTTGAGACTTACAGCCCTGGACTCTGACTTGTTCCATCTGACCATAAATTTGGATTTACTGTTATAAAGTTTTTATGGATTTTTTTTGGATTATCAGGACTATATGATAAAGCTTTCTCTATATTTTTGTAATCATTTCAGTTTTATTTATCTATTCGAGCATGTAATTATTATCAAAAGTATGTTTAACCTATTATTATGAATATGTAGATTCTGCATCTCTGCATTGAAAATCACAATTTATTCTTAACAAAAAGGAAGGTGGATTCAATTGAGATGCAGCAAATAAAAATGCAAGCCAAAGAAGAAAGAGCTAGAAAAAAGGTAATAACTTTGGGCAAGACTCTATCTATCTATCTATCTATCTATCTATCTATCTATCTATCTATCTATCTATCTATCTATCTATCTATCTTTGTCAATATCTTCATTGTTACATAAATATGTAATACTATATTTGGCATTTATGTCTAATGGTACAACATTCATATTATCATTCCGGTTTATCAGAAAGAGCATCAGAGACTGGTGATGGAAAAACAGCTGAGGGAAGAAGCAGAGAGAGCTAAAGAAGATCTTGAGAGAAAACTGTTCCAGGTAGAAGAAGAGGCAAGGCAAGCCAATGATGCTTTGGTAAGTATATACATTGAGCTAAGTCAAATCTTCTCTTCTTCAGGAATTACAGATCATGAGTGCATCTACTTGTGTAGCACCTACACTCACCGGCCACTTTATTAGGTACACCTGTCCAACTGCTCGTTAACACTTAATTTCTAATCAGCCAATCACATGGCGGCAACTCAGTGCATTTAGGCATGTAGACATGGTCAAGACAATCTCCTGCAGTTCAAACCGAACATCAGTATGGGGAAGAAAGGTGATTTGAGTGCCTTTGAACGTGGCATGGTTGTTGGTGCCAGAAGGGCTGGTCTGAGTATTTCAGAAACTGCTGATCTACTGGGATTTTCACGCACAACCATCTCTAGGGTTTACAGAGAATGGTCCGAAAAAGAAAAAACATCCAGTGAGCGGCAGTTCTGTGGGCGGAAATGCCTTGTTGATGCCAGAGGTCAGAGGAGAATGGGCAGACTGGTTCGAGCTGATAGAAAGGCAACAGTGACTCAAATTGCCACCCGTTACAACCAAGGTAGGCAGAAGAGCATCTCTGAACGCACAGTACGTCGAACTTTGAGGCAGATGGGCTACAGCAGCAGAAGACCACACCGGGTGCCACTCCTTTCAGCTAAGAACAGGAAACTGAGGCTACAATTTGCAGAAGCTCATCGAAATTGGACAGTAGAAGATTGGAAAAACGTTGCCTGGTCTGATGAGTCCCGATTTCTGCTGCGACATTCGGATGGTAGGGTCAGAATTTGGCGTCAACAACATGAAAGCATGGATCCATCCTGCCTTGTATCAACGGTTCAAGCTGGTGGTGGTGGTGTCATGGTGTGGGGAATATTTTCTTGGCACTCTTTGGGCCCCTTGGTACCAATTGAGCATCGTTGCAACGCCACAGCCTACCTGAGTATTGTTGCTGACCATGTCCATCCCTTTATGACCACAATGTACCCAACATCTGATGGCTACTTTCAGCAGGATAATGCGCCATGTCATAAAGCTGGAATCATCTCAGACTGGTTTCTTGAACATGACAATGAGTTCACTGTACTCAAATGGCCTCCACAGTCACCAGATCTCAATCCAATAGAGCATCTTTGGGATGTGGTGGAACGGGAGATTCGCATCATGGATGTGCAGCCGACAAATCTGCGGCAACTGTGTGATGCCATCATATCAATATGGACCAAAATCTCTGAGGAATGCTTCCAGCACCTTGTTGAATCTATGCCACGAAGAATTGAGGCAGTTCTGAAGGCAAAAGGGGGTCCAACCCCTTACTAGCATGGTGTACCTAATAAAGTGGCCGGTGAGTGTATAACAGCTACTCTTGGGGCCAGCAGTTATGGGAGGACCATCACCAGACAGAGTTAAGGTGCACTTTGTAATTACTGTGCATGATGGAACAGGAGAGTGGAATTGGCAGTAGAATATATAGTAAATCTTGAATGGGGGTCTTGGTGCCATGGGCCTCCTTTCCAAGTTTTGGTAATGTGACTGATGACTACTTGTTAGCTGTCATAAGAGACCGTATGCCTGGATTTATTTTGGTTATGTCCCATAGCTCCGGTCTAATGAAGCAGCTGAGTTACTAGCAGAAAAAGTACAGATTGTAGAGGATGAAGCAAAGCTACTAGCTCAGGATGCAGTGGAAGCCAGGCAAGAACTACAACGCCTTGAGTTGGCAGTGCTCAAGAGTAAGGAGGAGATGCGGATGATGGAGAAAAAGATGAGAGAATCTGATATGATCACCATGAAACTATTCCAGGAATCCGACAGAAGGTAATTTCGTGACTTTCTATATTAAATGAATGTGCGATTAGTATATTTACCAGTTGTCATTGCCTCGCTGTTAAGCAGACTACTTGAAATTGCCGCTGCTTTGCAATGCGTGCAGCTACCAGGAGTTGTCACTTAGTGGGATGTGATTTTTTACCCTGAGACGCTTTCCAGTCATCCTAGACAGCATCAGAAGGAAGAAAATCGCTGCCCCTTGAGTGACCACTCCTGGTACTTGCTTCCATGCCACAACAGTTTGGTTGTTTCAGGTTGTTTCCCGGGATTTGTGGTACTATCTGACTTCAATCCATGACTTTGCTTATGCCTTGTTTATTGATTACTGTATTTGGTTCCTGGTAAAAACCCTTGGTTCTGATCATGATCTTGCTCCAGCACTCTCTACAGTGACCATGATTCCGGCCATCTACAGTGAACCTGCCCTGGTCCATTTACGGTGACCAGGCCAGCTATGGTGTCTATGTGCCAGTCCAGCATCAGTGACCACGCTCCAGATCAGCTACGGTGATAGTGTTCTAGTCTAGCTACAATGTTCATGCTCCTTTCTAGCTGTGACCATCTGCTCATGTTGTGACCACCATCCAGTGACCCGGCCTGTTTCTGGATACTGATCCTGGTATTTCCTGGTTCTGATCCTTGCCTGCTCTGGAATGCTACTCTTTATATCTCCTAGTTTCGACTCAGTGTGCTCCTGTATGTTGCTTTTGATCTCTTGTACTTTTGCCTCTGGCCTGCAACTGGGCTCTGTTCCTGTCATCCTCTGGTTTCAAGTTTGAACCATCCAGGGCCAACTCCTGGTTGCTACTCTTGGTGTCCTCTGGTCCTGTCTGAGGTCTACTCTTGGTCACTGCTTCTGGTGTCTCCTGGTCCTATCCAGTCCAAGGCCTACTCCTGATCATTGCTCCTGGTGTCTCCTAGTTTCGAATGAGGTCTGCCACTGGTTGCTGATCCTGGTATCTACTGGGCTATGTGTTACTACTACCAACTGTGCTCTGCTATTTTACAATGACAAAATCAACATTGCTCTGCTAAGCTTTTACTTTCAATTCCTGGACTGCCTGATTGATTCCATGTTTTCATCTTGTTCCCAAGCTTCATGTTCCTGCTCTGTGGTTACTGTTGTGTGTGGCTGCCAACTGGTTACAGCCCAAGGATCAATAATCCAAGTGCTACTTCATCCTGTTTTCTTGAAATCTGTAACCGCTGTATGATAATAATAAAGTAACTGAACAATACCTACCTGCAAAATCATATTAACATATTATTAAACCGCATGATTCAAGGTTTTAATAAAAAAAAAAAAAAACAAACATTTTTGGCAGATTTCCATTTTTTCTACCCCCCCCCCAAAAAAAAAAAATAATACAAGTGAATCAATAAGTTATCAGTACCCCCATCCTACAATAACACAAGCTATCATACAGTTTTGTTGATGGAAAAATTTAAATATCTTACTCTGTATATATTACTTTTAGAGTGTATTGATGAAATATCAGAAGACGTCATGCCACATTTCTCCCCGCAACTTCCTGTGCCATGCTCCGGTACTCCCTGATGGTGTTTGATTTTCCTGATAGGGCAGTGATATCCAGTAAACACCACATCACTGCCGGTCACTAGCCAATCACAGTTAAATGATATATATTGCTGAAGCCAGTGATTAGCTGCCCAGGGACGTTGTATTTTTGTGGGCAATATTTTACACAAGCATTTAATAAATTCAGCACATTTTGAGACTACATCTAGGTTGTCCATGCACTTGCAGATTTTGTTCAGGTTTTCTTCTGGCTTTTTGACACAGTTTGAAGCTAAAGCAAAACAACAAGAAAAGAGTATCTCCGTCCTTAACGCTTTTTCTCCTTTTATTATTCATGCCTGTATTTAGCTTCAGAACTCAGAAAACCTGAACATGTATTGGCAACCTTAGACACGTCCCTTTCAGGGATGGACGCTGACAGCGATGGGGCACTTTACAAAAAGTTTCGACCCTTGTCTAGCTGAATCTGCTGCGCTTCCAGTATATCTGCCCATGGTCCCTTTTTACAGACACATTTTAACACTGTCATAGTAAGCATAAACAGGTTTACATCAGTGTAGCCCAGACTTTTCCTTTAAATACCCATGCATGTGAGTATACTATGTGCAGTATCTTTTTAATTTCATGATTCATTGTGATATGATTCGTTTTTCTTCATTTTCATATAATTACTTCCCTTTGCTGCAGTAGAAAAGTAATTTATGGTTAGAGCAGACTTATGTATTCACCCAACCCATTTATATTCTATGAATATTCTAAATGTTATTCTTGCTATATTGATAGAGCGAAGGAAGCTGAGCTGTTAGAGCAGGACTTACAAAAAGCCAGGGAAGCTGAACGGATCGCAAAGCAAAGGCTCCTAGAACTTGGCCCTATTTGCCAACCTGTAAGTAGACATGATGATGTTCATGTGGGCATGAATGGGGCTTGTAGAGTGCTAATAGTAGGAATAGATTAAGAAATCATTAAAATGTGATGACTAAGGGCAAAGTCTGCATGGAGTTTGTATGGTCTGGTGTCTGCCTGCACATCAAAGACAGTGACAGGGCATCTAGGTTGTGAGCCCCAGTGTGACCAGGGAGCAATGCCAATGTTTGCACAGTGCTGTGGAACATGTTAGTGCCATATAAGTAATATAAATAAATGTGCTACTTCCATATATGATATAATAAGATTGTTTGTGCTACCATACTCTATCCCAGGTTACTCAGCTTTTCGTAAAAGCTGTAATGGTAAAGATGTCATCTTTACAAACAGATTTATTATTTGCTTATGGGACCATACTCCTAAAAGAATTGCTGTACTTTTACACAATTTTATTTAATAGAGAATGGCATAACTAGCAAATTTCTAAATCATTTCATTTAAAAAATATTCCTGCATCCATCTTAAAAAAAGCTGTAAAGTTATGGCCACTAGAGGTATCACTCACTTCCACCTAAGTTGCAGTCCATTGCCTGTTGTCAGACAAGATCCATCCCTGGTAACAGAGACTCAGAAGATGGCTGAGATGAAGTGGGGACATGTCAGAAGTAGCTGGTATCCTGAGCCTGATAAAAGAACTGCTTTAACACTGCTTCTGAAGAGCAGAGAAGCTCCTGTGTGTATGTAAATCTGATCTCCACCTCATCCCCTTGTTCTGTGAGCTCCAGTGCTGAAAACAAACATAGTGGGAAGTAAGAAAAGGAACGTCACAGCAGTACAGTGCTGGCAGATTCCACAGAACGGAGCTGTCCCCTGTAAAATACATCTAGCTGTGCAGCTGAAGAAGGGGCTTATTAGGCTGAAAAAGACTTTAGGGAAGCCCAAAAAACACCTGTCCTTTCATAGTTCATGTACAAAGAGGCATGAGAAGGCAGCGACTCTCCAGGAGCGCCACGGCCTTCTCACTGTTTACCACAGGCCCAGCGACGTCACGACTATTATCACTGGCCTGGGCGGGGCTAAGCTCTGTTCACACGAATGGAGCTTAGCCCCGCCCAGGCCAGTGATACTAGTCGTGACGTCACTGCGCCTGAGGAAAACACAGAGAAGGCCGCGGCGCTCCTGGAGCGCGGCTGCCTTCTCACACAGCTGATCGGCAGGGGTCCCGGGTGTCGGACCCCCGCCGATCAGATGCTGATGATCTATCCAGAGGATAGATCATCAGTTTTAAAAAAACTGCAGAACCCCTTTAAGCAAACTTTTTTATTTTGAAAACTCAGGTACTATTTATTTCAGATTAGACCCCTAAACTAATTCAAACCCCAGACCAGCCTCCTAAACTCATTGACACCCAGATCAGACCCCAAATGAGGACCCAAAAAATAATTCTGACCCCTAAATTTGATTCAAGCCCCAGAGCAGACTCCTCAACCCATTTTGACCATAGACCAGACCTCTAAATTTAATTCATACTTCAGATCAGACTGTTAAAATGAATCAGACCCAAAAACAACACTTAAAATACAAATTCATCAATCCCAGGTGCTCTTCCCCTGTATTATAGATGCAGTGAAGCAGAGACTGCCCTCCTCCACTGCATCTACAACAGCAGCTCTGCAGGGTCCAGATTCAGACCATGGCCTGCCTGCTGGCCTATCCTATTATTCCCAGCCTAACATTTGAAAAATTGATTTAATTTTTACTGCAGGTTTGTGGGAGCACAACATCAGAATGGAAGTGAGTATGAAGATAAAACTTACACTATACAACGCTTACTCTAGTTCAGGGGGTGTTTCAGAGATGACAGGTTCCCTGTAAGTTTCTTGTTATTATTATAACATGAATCATTTATGTTATTTTAGTTGCAGACAAAAAATCTTCCGCAGGATACTTCAGAAAATGGTTATGACAATAAGATGGTCCGACAAGATGTAGATACTGAATACAAGAGGTTATCACTGGAAATAGAAAGGGAGAGGTATGTTGTCTAAATCTAGCCTCTGTATAGGCCTGACCTGTGCAACTGCATGGTATACAGCTGTATACATTGCCTGTTACATTGCTGCATATAATTATTGTTTTTCGCAGTATCTACACACATTTCTCCCACTTCTAATGGGCACGGGCTTTTCGTTGCCATCGTGTAAATAATCAGGATACTTAGATAGGAATTAACTACAGAGCATGTGCAGCCCACAATTAGACATTCTAATGAAGTGCCTTGGAGCAGAAGCATGGAGATACTTGATATAATGAGCCCATCAGAGCTCATTTAAAGGGCCGTCTCATCAGCCAATGCAAACTGAAAGGGAGATGAGCTATCATTAGTATAAATGTTTGTCTGCATCCAGTTTGCATGCTGTTGGCAGCACCCGTTTACACGGGGCAATGTGATGTTGACTAGTGAGCATTTTTATGCCCACATAAAATATCCAGTCAGCCAACAAATGAGCTTTTACTCGATAGTAGGCTGATCAATGGGGTATTTAGATGGGGATAGAACAAAGGCCAGGTGATAACCGATCGCCGCTAGAACATCATATTTATCACCTTTTGATAAATATGCTTACATTGAGAGAACATATGATATTTACTTATATGACTATTTCTAAAATTAGCTAAAATTGTATAAAGTAATTATACAATATTAATAATACACAATATTATTGTTTGGAAGAGTCAAAGTTGAAAATAAAATAGATCACTCCAGACAGGTAATAAAGGTCCTTATATACATTACACTATCGTTGGTTGAGCCTGCTATTTTTGTGGGACCAGTGGACAATCTAAAGTGTACGGGAAGCTCTTGACTCTCTCCTCTGACAGATGTTGTTCACCTGGGAGATAAGCCACCATCAGAGGTGTCTGGCAGTAGCTTTCTCCTCTATCCCCATTAAAAACACATGAACCTAGTGGGTACGTGTATGGGGGAGTCGGGAGAGATAACTGTCAACCAACTGAACGTCCGGTTGACACCTATTGAAGGTATATAGTCAACTTTATATCAAGCCATGATATTCAATCTGGAAAAATTGTCTGACAGTCAAGAAAGTCTTTGTAATGTTTGACTTTTTCCAACCTACATAACCAAGTGAACTATGTTGATGCTTTGTGCAGAATGGACTACATTGAAAAGAGTAAGCGGCTTGAAAATCAGCTAAACGAACTCAAATTAGAAATTCAGACCTTGAAACAGGAGGACCGGCATATGAATACTCCCTGCCTTTGGAAGGGCAATCTAAGATCCAAATATGATTTACATGGAAGTGTAAGTTCATCTCATAGTGGTCCAGAAATTGACACAATTACACAACCATTAGGGCAAGCTCACATTGATGGTGTGCTCTAATGAAGGGCCATCAATGTTTTGGATTCTTTTCATATCCTGAATGGTCTTCTCTTTCAAGGATACCTTCCTGACACAGGCATACCAGTGGGAACCAGCAAGTCCTTTCTACGTTTCTCCAGTTAGCACTATTCGTAGTTGTATGGATCCAGAACGAATACCCTATAGTGCTCCTGTCCGCATGGTACACACATTACCGAGCAACATTAATGGAAGCGAAAGACAAAGGCATGCCAGGAAGGTAACGGCTACAATTCCTTTATGTTATCAGCACCTGTATAACTGGGAACCATTATAAGCTATTAGTGCAAGCTCTCTTTATAAAAGAGTAGCAAATAATAAATGATTTCTTCTATCATTATAGGGAGAGAAATGTGATTTAGACATCATATACATCTAAGGATTCCTAGCAAAAGGAATATTTCTAGATTGGTAAGTATCTCCTTCCCGTTTTTTCCTTTTTGTCCTACAATACCATACTTACCAACGTTTAAGTTGGTAAATTCAGGGCATCAACACCCAGATGCCTAGGATCCACAGGCAACACCACCTTTCTGTGCTTCTTCTCTACAGTTTGTGCCATGAATCCATGCCAGAATACACGACAAAAACCTGCATGACTTCCATGAGAATTTTGCTGTGGATTGTCAGTAGATTTCACACTATGAATTGCAAAGGGTGAAATCTGCAGCGCAACGCAACAGCATCAATGTAGAATTAAAATCTATACTGCATGTCAATTTCCATGCAGATTTTTTTTTAATCTGGAGTGTGGGTCAGATTTAAACCTTATCCACATTGTTGCTATAGTAAAGTGCTGTGGATTTTTCCATCACAGCTGAAAATCTGCAGCATACAGTGTATATCTCATGTGAATGCACCTTCAAAGTCCCCAGACGAAATACAGACCCAAAAACAGAACCCTGGCCAGGCCCCTGAATTAAATGCAGATACCCAAAGAATACCCTCTAAATAGAGACCAAGACCCCCAAATAAATACAGAACACCCTCCCCAAGCCAGACCTCCTAAATACAGACCCAGGGCAGAGCCCCAGATAGCAGACACCAGAACCCATTCACTGTCGCAGCAGCTTCTCCTTTGCCTCCATTCAGCTTTCTCCTGTAGCTTGAGGACCTTCAAGGTCATCAGCACTTCCTGCAGTAAGTTTACAAAGCAGTTTTGTTTCAGTTTTTGCCACAAATCGATGCAAGGGATAGGTCATCAATATCTATCACCTGGAATACTCCTTTAATATTTTTAGTGTTGAGAAAATTATATTTTCCCTTTAGGATGTCATGATTTAGATTAAAGTGAACCAATAATTAATTGTTTAATATGTCTCTTATTTTTCAGCCTAATTGCAAGTGAAACACCACTTTTTGGTTGAGTTGGTGTGTTGCCAGGCCTCAGATGAGCTCTTCTGGTAATTTGAAGAAAAGAGTGGAGTGGTCCCAACTGCTACAAGACTGTAAATGTGCCCTCTCATAATGTATATAGTGTAAATAGTGTCATTTTTGCTTTTTATGTAATTTTATAATATTCTTGTGGGCCAAATCCTAGATGATCAGAAGACTAAACGTGAAAAGAATATGAACAGAGTGCAACTGCACAACAGTCATCTGGAGGATGAAGATTACATACATGCAGTATCTTGAGGTGTCAATTGCATAAAGCAAACAAGACTGTAAAGACTATACAGATCCCTTCAAATAAGTCTGACAAATCCTTTAAAAGGAATCTGACATGTTCTTGAATTATTATCTGCAGTAATACATGAGTAGTGCTGCAGATAAGGAGTCCATCACTATTTTCTATTTTCCTACTGCCTCTACTGTCAGTGCTCAGAGCCGCATTGAAATACACCATTGGGATTGCCTTGAGCATGAGTCCTCTGCATTATCTTCGGCCACCATAGCAGTCCAGACCATGTATTTCAGTACAGCTGTGAGATCTGGCACCGGGGGACCAGGGAGCAGTAGGAAACAGAGATCTGGACTCCTTATCAGCAGTACGACCCATGTAAAACTGCAATTGCCCATGTGATCAATGTAAAAGCATAATAAATTACCAATTTAAAGTAATAGTTTAATATTTTCATTGCACACATTATTGAACAGATATATCTATTTTTCATAGCATAAAAAAATAAAGCCAGATGGTCTGGAAAACTGTCACAGGTGGAATCTGCCCTATTTAACCTGGGAGGTGTCCAGCAACATGAAACGTTTAGCGGTTTTGAAAATGGCAATTAATAAATCCGCCTTATATAGTAATTTTGTGTTAAAAATGGCAAAAGTATTATAGCAGTGATAGCTTTATTGGCTAACCAAAAAAATTGTTTGCCAGCTTTCAGATTACACCGCAAATATACGGGCGCCGCCCGGTGTGTGTTCCGCAGCGCTCGGAACACACGTCGTGCGGCCCCATTGAAAATGCCTATACTTGTCCGTGCGCACGGACAAGTATAGGACATGCTTCAAAATAGCCACGGCACGGAGCTAGCTCCATGCCACGGTTCCCGGCCCCATAGAGGTGAATTAATCTATTCCCGCAATTTTGCAGATAGATACGGCCCCATTCACACGATCGTGTGAATGGGGCCTAACACAGTATCACACAGTTTTGGCTATACAACAGGCAAAATCCGAACAATTTATCTCAGTGCCGGATGCTATATGATACTGGTGCACCTGCAGATGGTCTAATCTAACTTAAAGAAGAACTAGCGCAAAAGAATTTATTCCATGTCCTGCTAGAAATGTACATGATGTAATCTGTAGTGAATGTCATTTTCTTACCAGTGTCTGTATTTTTGAGTTATATCTCCCTGATGCTTCTCATCTGTGTCATGTGACTAGGAATCAGACTCACAAACTCACACAGCACCTTATGTGTGGACAGGAAGTCTATTTCTCTATACATTCCTATGGGAGCCTCACTTTCAGTCTCATAGGAATGAATAGAGCAGTAACTGGCTTCCTGTCCTGGGTCAGTTGGAGTTCAGGGAGTTGGTCACATGACCCAGCTACAATAAGAAGAAAGTGGATAACTCAGAATTACAGTCTCTGATGAGAAGATTGCATTCACTACAGATTATATCATGCACCTTTCTAACAGGTCAGAGAATAACATTTTTTGCAGGAGTTCTTCTTTAATACCATTATTGGTTGGCTAACTTTGCAACAGAATTTTGACCCAAAGTTTTGGCACAAAATGTTGCATCCTTAGTCACCCTCTTTTCTTTTCCAAATCCTTTTTTTTTAAGTTTTCATAAAGGAAACCTCAGAATAATCACAAAACACAAAGCATTAATCCGATACAGTGTCATACAAGATATGCACAATGTAGTATTTGTACATGTCAAATCGTATTAAGAGCATATACCAGATTTTA
The DNA here is from genome assembly GCA_900303285.1 of Rhinella marina. NCBI lineage: Eukaryota > Metazoa > Chordata > Amphibia > Anura > Bufonidae > Rhinella > Rhinella marina. Next base: position 73,993 of record ONZH01006727.1, read on the forward strand.
AGTATACTAGTATGAAACCATTTGGATGAAGGACACCAACATAATAACAATAAGACATACAACATATGTCAAAAAACTCAAACAAAACAAAGCACCAAGCCAGCATCCTAGAAATATATGTCTAAGGAAAAGAAATGAGAAAAGAGAGAAAATATGAGGATTATGAATGGGGAGAAGGTAAGATGGGATTGAGTGAAGGGTAAAAAGTTATAGGAGAGGAAAAAAGATATGGGGTATGAAAACAATGAGTTAGTTTTTGCATATTGAATCCAGGGTCCCCAGATTCAGTCAAAAGAGTCGTGGCTACGAGCCTGCCAGCTAGTCAGCTCCTCCATGCGACATATCTGGTGCACTTTTTGAAGCCATTGTTGTTCAGAGCGAGGAGTAGGTTGTAACCATATCAAGGGAATCAAGCATTTGGCTGCGGCTATAAGGTGAGTTATCAGGGAACGATTTGAGGGGCGATATTTTTGAGACGGTTGAGCAAGTAGCACCAGTCCAGAGGTTAGTGTAAATTCTGGAGAGCTTAAAGCTCTTATATGTTTTTGTACCTGTGTCCAAAGTCAACCCTCTTTTCTCTTGATGCCATGCCTCTTTTCCAAAAACAATAATCCTGCTGTGAGTTCCACCACGCCTGTCTGCCCCCCCCCCCCTCATTTAAAAATTACGTCCACTAATGTAGGTTTTTGATATATAGCAGTGGAAGATGATCTACTATTCTAGAACTGACTCAAGAAAACAAGATGGTGACCATTACTGCCCCACTGAAAGGAAACCAGTCACCAGTTTTATGTTGTCCTGTCCGAGAGCTGCATAAACCGGTGACAGTCATTTTGATAAAATTTGTACTGAGTGGCTCCAGCGCAACCTGAGCAGTGGAGTCCCCTGAATACAAATATGTGCTAGAGAGTCCTGATATTCATGAGCTCCAGACTCTCTCCTCCCCTGCTGACTGCAACAGGAAGAAATATATCAAATCAGCAACAGCTTGCGGGGAGCTCAAGAATATCAGGACTCCCTAGCATGTGATCTGTATTGAGCGGACTCCAGTTTGTCTACGCTGCTTAATGTGGACTTTATAAAAAGGTTCGGTCAGTTTAAGCAAATGACCCAGCATTTTACTCAGAGTATCTGTCACCGGTTAATGTTGCCTTCAGATAGAGTAGCATAAAACTGGTGACAGATTCCCTTAAAGGCTGGACATGTGTTGCACAACAGCAAATCTCAGAAAAGTTGCGCAACAAAAACACATTAGTGCAACTTGGCTGCAATTTGCTGTTGCGGGACTATTTTAGAACTGATTCAGCTGTAAAATACAGTCTCAGGTAAACCGCATGCTGCACGTGACATTGTGGTCTATGGTGGTATGCGATTTATAACCAAAACTCCAACAATATTGGATTCTTTGCGACTGATGCATCCCAGCCTCATTTATAACAGATGCAATGTCGCAATGCAAGGAGATTTTCATGTCACTGCATAGCCCCAGCCTAAAGTGACTGTCCGCATTTGAACATCATATCTTTTTTAGGCTACTTTCACACTAGCGTTTTTGCTGGTTCTGCATCCGTTATGAACGGATCCGGTTGTATTATCTTTAACATAGCAAAGACGGATCGGTCATGAACTCTACTGAAAGTCAATGGAGGACGGATCAGTTTTCTTTTGTGGCAGATTGTGTCAGAGGAAACGGATCCGTCCCCATTGACTTGCATTGTGTTTCATGACGGATCCGTCTTGCTCTGCATCCCAGGACGGAAAGCAAACCGCAGCATGCTGAGGTTTGCTCTCCAGTATGGGAACACAACAAAACGGAACGCATGTTAGATCATCCCGTTCAGTTAAATTTTGTCCCCATTGACAAAATGGAAACGTTTTTCTCCGGTATTGAGAGCATATGATGGATCTCAATGATTTTAAAGGAGTGGCCTGAAATCCACAGCAAAAGACACATATTTGAGAAGTACTGCAGTTGTCAAAAACAGTGGATAGATTTCCAGGTGTTTAACACTGATGAACTATCCTCATGAAAGGTCATCAATATCTGATTGGTGGAGGTCCGACACTCGACCCCTTGCTGATAACGTTTTTGAAGAGGCTGTGGCCTCCTTACAGCTTACCAAGCAGAGCGGTATTCATTGCATAATGGCTGTGCTCCGTATTGCAGCTCAGGCTCAAACGGGACTGAGCTGTGGCTAGGCCATCTGATGTCATAGGCCTAGGAAGAGGCCGCAGAGCTCAGAGCGCTACAGTCTCTTCAACTGCTGATTGGGAGTCTGACCCCCACAGTCAGGATAGGCCATCGATATTAAACACCCGGTAAATCAACTTAACAAATAAATGACAAGATGTATTAATAAAAAGCCAGAACAACCCCAATTTGTGAATTATCTGTTTATTAAGTGTTTGTGACAAGCAGGATTACAAAGCGCTCAGAACAATACTGCTCCTCTTAATAACATCCTATTGTCATCTTGTATGAAGCAAAAAAAGGCGACACCATTGTGATCGAGTGTCGTGACTGAATGACCAGTTTCACCAGGCCGTCTCTCTAAAGGCAGTGCACTACTCCAACACCAATTCCTTCTACTATTAGCCCCCATTTCTTGAGGGGGTGTTCACGCAGTGGCGACACAGATTAAATAATGCTCATATCCATACAAATATAAATCTATACTTTTGTTAATAACTTATAAGAATAGTCATACATCATATATTACCACTACAGCATCCTGTAATTTCAGTCTAAAATTCGGATCAAAGCACAGAACAATCAGATACTACGTATGCAAGGATAGGATTTTAAAGGTAGCCGGTCAAGAGACACAGGCGTGTTTTATAGAGGCTCTTATTTAAAGGGAATTTATCCCTTTTATCCCAGGTAATATAGACATTATTCCTTTTTGGAATATGTTTTTCTTTTCGATTGTAGATGTTATTTCGATGTTCTGTACAAGATCATAGTGAGCCTATCTTGCTGTTAACAATATTCAGAGACATGCTTTACAGCAGTCACATGGATATAGGAACCCACTGCCTTCAAGATGTTGATTGACTTCTATGCTAGAGTTTTCTAGAAAGGCTTTTTGACTTGCGAAAGGGAAGGGAGATTAGGTAAGCTGCCATCACCCACTGTGAATACTACGATCCTTTGTCGTCGATACATACTGTAGGTGATACCTTTCATTGCAATCCTGCCTGTGATGATAATGATAACTCCTGAGAGGTGATCTCTACAGGAAGTGTAAGCCTGTTGTGATGACTTGTGGCCACAATAAAAATTGTAATATTTCAGGATTTTTTTTCCCCAAAGATTGTACCATGAAAAAAAAGAAAAAAAAATTCACCAAAATTATTAAAAATATGTTTAAAATAAAACCTTCACGATAGGTGATTATCTTTTCCTTTTGAACTAGTGTGTGCATCCACCTGAGAATAGCATAGCAGAGGAACATTGCTATCATGTGCCCTCATCTCAATGATTCTCAGCAATGTTGATCACAATGCTCCTTGCAAATGTCCTCTTCAGCCTACATGTCTGGCACCCTCAAAACCCCCGTCCTGGGACCTGTAAATAGGGCAATCGCTGCACCCAGAAGTTCATCCCACCACACCTGAAGATACCGCGGTATAAATAGCGGTAAGCCATATATGTATCCCCTTCATCAAAACCGCTCAATTGCTCTAAATGTAAGATCTCAAGGTCTAGATATTTGGAAAGCTGCAAAGCAAACTTGCAGAAAAAAGTAGAATATTTGTAGTTATTTTTTGACACCATATTAGAAAATGATAAGTGAATAATTCCTACACACTGTTTACATGTCTTTTGGAAGAGCAAAGGTTAGTGTCAGTTGCAGAAGGGTTTAAACCAGTCTTACAAGACCAGTCTCATGGGGCAGATCTTTATGTCAGTGTTCTTATTCCAGCTTCTCATCTCCTTCTTCCACATCTTTCAGACTGAGAACTTCCAGGGTGCCTTTCCCTTTCGTTTCACAACGTATCAGCTCATCAATTTCTCTGAAGCATCCAGGATCAATCAAACATACCTAGTAACATGGATCGGAAATACATATATAATTATTACAGCTGAATAAAACATGATAATTACAGCTCTCTATGAGCCATATAAGGCTGTGTCATATTAGCTATGTACAGATCTACAATAGGCAATCTATGAATTCTGCTTCTAGGCATCTCCAGAGCTTGGTCTTATGTAGTGTGCTGGGGCCAAGACATATATTTTGTAACCATTTGTGAACCACAGTTATTATTACATTACAGAGGTTGTCTCTGTGATAGGTGGGGGCTAACTGCTGGGACCCCACCGATCCCAAGAAAGAGACTCCCGAGTTTTGCTAACGTACAGAGTGGCAGTCAAGCCCACATCCTACTGCTCTGTTCATTCTCCATGGGACTTTAGGAGATAGCTGGCAGTTTCATAGAGAATTGAGGAAATGGCAGTGAGCAAGTTTGTCTGCAGCTCCTTTTGGGGAAATTAGAACCCCTATTCTCATGATCGGTAGAGGTCCCAGCAGTTAGACCCAAACCAATAAGATACCCATCCTCTATCCTGCAGATAGGGAATGCATTTATATCTTGGAACAAACCCTTTAAAGAGGACCTTTCACCACTCCTGACATGCCTATTTTAATAGCTCCATGCATTCCCCACGTACTAACAATCCTGGAACATCTATTCTTATGTCTGTATATTGTGCCATTCCTTTATTATTTCTACTAGATGTTATGAATGAATTGCTATTTGTCTTCAGTAAAGGAACAGAGGGGAGGTGACCAGTTGGGGGGGGTGTATCTGCACAGACTGACGCTATCCAATCAGTGCTGCCATGTTCAGACTGTGCAGATACACACCCCCAACTTGTTACCTCCCCTCTGTTCCCTTACTGAAGACAAATAGCAATTCACATATAACTTCTAGTGCAAATAATAAAGGAATGGCACAACATACAGACATAAGAATAGATGTTCCAGAATTGTTGTTACATGGGGAATGCATGAAGCTATTAAAACAGTAATGCCAGGAGTGATGAAAGGTCCTCTTTAAATGCTTCCTTTAGCTGATATCAAACAATGATAGAGCAGGGAAATGAAATTACTATTATAAAATTCTGCCGCCAAATGAAGCAATCAGTATAGGTTCAAAGCTGTATGGTATAAACCCTAACCCTGCCCATATTGGAGATGGACCTATAGTGAAGATGCAGGAGAACAGGTCCGGAATGTCTCTCAACTATTTTACTAGGTGCAGAGGAGCCTGTTTTTTTTAACACACTTCCTAGGCATATGCTCTACCGCTACCCATACTGGTCCTGGAAGAAGTCAGTACTCTCTGCTCTGCACTAATGAGAGCCAATCACCCCAAAACAGCTATCAGCAGATGAGATGCTGGCTTAATTATTATCCGAGTCATGTTTCAAGGCCTAACATATAGGATAGCTACCTGACTTACGGTAGCATTAGAGGCGGAGCTTGCTATGAGCTGATTTGCATACACTCTTCGGAAGAAGTCATACTGAGTCACTTTTGCATTACACTTAAACTCACATTCATTTCAATAGAAAGCAAGTGTGCATACATGGCCACATCTCCAACTGAATCAGGGACTGGTCAAAAATAAGAAGTCAGTAGGAGTCATATCAGAAAATTAACTACCAAACTGTAGTCTGCTTTGTAATGTAGTATTTGCATTTCTTACAATCTCCAGCTCTTGGTCAAAGTCTTCACTTTCTATGTGCTTTATCAGTGGCTTCAACTTTTCTTTCAACCTCTTCCCATCCTTGGCAGGTAGGATAAAACGCAGCCTCATATGAGCTCGTTCGATCTGCATGGTTTCTTTAAGTTGCTTTATGACTTCCAGTGCCTTAGGAAAACAATGTGCACATATATGATGACTCGTCATAGACGTAATGATAATTATTAAGGATACAAAGGATTTGACATTTTAATAAATTTACTATAACTCTCATTATTCTTGTTTCCATGGGATTTCCAAGTCATCAGCTGTCCAATTCTTTTAAAAGCGTATTCCTTTAGAGAGGAACGCGCTCCATTTTTTTCATAAATAATTAGTATAAGAAATTTTATAATAAACTGTATAAAAAGACAATGCAGTGTTTTTATACAGTTTTTTCTTTTATCACTGCCAGCTACTCTCTGTTTAACATAGACATATATGTTGCAGTCACTTTGACACTACTAATGCTGTCTTGGCGTTAAAAAAGCTCAAAAGTGGTTGGATCCAGTTCTAGGAGACCTCAGTGTCACACACAACTTTTCAGGACACTTGAGGCACTTTTGATTTGGATGAAATTTATTCAGACTAAAAACGGCTTTTGGGAAATCTCTAGTTATTGTGGAAAGAAAGTATTTTCAATCCGAATGCACCAAGGGTGAGCCAAAGCCACTCGGTGCATTGTTGCTCCTCCTGCTTCCTTTGCCAGCCTCTTCCTCTACTTCTTGATTGACAGGGTTGCACCAGGTATCAAAGTTTCAGTACCCAATAAATACTTTTGCACTCGGGTCGATACTGGGATTTGCTGTTTTCCAAAACTAGGCTGCGCTACTGCACAGCCTAGTATCTTTTAGAGAGCATGGTGTTCTGCCCTTGGCTAATAGTTATTAAATAAAAATATTAAAAGTTTAAATCACCCCCTTTCCTAATTTTAAATATAGAAATATATAAACAATAAAAAGTAAACATATTAGGCATGGCTGCATCCAAAAAAGTCAGACCTATTTAAATCTTAAAAAATATCTCCAATGCAGCGGACGCCTTAACAGAGAAAAAAAAAATTAAAGGGTTTCTGTCATCAGAATTTAGCATTGCAAACCGAGTGTCATTTGCAATGCGCAAATGACACCTGATGACAGATATGTTAATTTTATAGTTTTCTGTAGCGTAGGTTTGTAGAAAATTGCATTTTTAAAATATGTAAATGAGCTTCCCTAGGTGCAGAGGGCGTTAACCCTGCATCTAGTAGCAGCGTAATTCCTCCTCTTACCCCTCCTCCGTTGCGGTGATTGACAGGGCCAGGCAGACAGCTCTTTCGGCTCCCGGCCCTGTCCGAGTGCGAAATCGCGGAAAGCACATACGCGGATTGTTGATCGCAATGCCAGGGCTCCAGATGGCGACCAAAATGGTCGCAAATGCGACTTTTTAGTCTTGTCGCCATTTGCGCCTGGACTCGACTGCATTTACTGATGCTAGTATCAGAGAACATGGAGCAGATAAAATAAAAAAATCTCTTACCTGTCCTGCGCCGCGGCTCCGCTCCGGCGCTCCTCTGTCTTTCCGGGCGGCTCTGCACTGTCCTGACGGCGTACAGCGTCAGGACGTAGTGTGTGCACTCTGACCTAACGCGGCACGCAGTCAGGTGATAGTGCAGCGCCGGGAGGACAGAAGATCGCTGGACCCGAAGCGGAGCCGCGGCGCAGGACAGGTAAGAGATTTTTTTATTTTATTCTGATGGGCGCAGAGTGGGCTGATCTAAGGTCTGATGGGGGCACAATGGGCTGATCTAAGGTCTGATGGGGGCACAATGGGCTGATCTAAGGTCTGATGGGGGCACAATGGGCTGATCTAAGGTTTGATGGGGGCATAGTGGGCTGATCTAAGGTCCGATGGGGCCACAGTGGGCTGATCTAAGGTCTGATGGGGGCACAGTGGGCTGATCTAAGGTCTGATGGGGGCACAGTGGGCTGATCTAAGGTCTGATGGGGGCACAGTGGGCTGATCTAAGGTCTGATGGGGGCACAATGGGCTGATCTAAGGTCTGATGGGGGCACAATGGGCTGTTCTGAGGTCTGATGGGGGCACAATGGGCTGATATAAGGTCTGATGGGGGCACAATGGGCTGATCTAAGGTCTGATGGGGGCACAATGGGCTGATCTAAGGTCTGATGGGGGGCACAATGGGCTGATCTAAGGTCTGATGGGGGCACAATGGGCTGATCTAAGGTTTGATGGGGGCACAGTGGGCTGATCTAAGGTCCGATGGGGCCACAATGGGCTGATCTAAGGTCCGATGGGGCCACAATGGGCTGATCTAAGGTCCGATGGGGCCACAATGGGCTGATCTAAGGTCCGATGGGGCCACAATGGGCTGATCTAAGGTCCGATGGGGCCACAATGGGCTGATCTAAGGTCCGATGGGGCCACAATGGGCTGATCTAAGGTCCGATGGGGCCACAATGGGCTGATCTGAGGTCCGATGGGGCCACAATGAGCTGATCTGAGGTCTGATGGCACAGTAGGCTGATCCAACTATAATAATCATTGGTGGCAGTGGCCACAGGGTCCCCTTCCCCCCTCACCCTCTTCATTGGTGGTTCAGTGGCAGTTCCGATTGGAGCCCAGCAATGTAATCGCGGAGCTCCGATCGGTTACCATGGCAACCAGGACGCTACTGAAGTCCTGGCTGCCATGGTAAGCTCCCTGCTGCCCTGTGCTCAAAGCCCAGGGCAGCAGGGAGAGTGTAAAGTCCTATTCATCCTGAACACACGCCGGGTGGCATCCGTGGTATTGCAGATCCGTACTTTTGCGGATCCACAATACTACGGCCGTCTGAATGGCCCCTTAATCACCCCCTTTCCCAATATACTATAAAATATATTAATAAATATCCGAAAAGTCCAAACTATTAAAATATTTAAAAAATCTCCTATACGGTGAACACGTAAAAGAAAAAACAAAACAAAAAAACAAACCTCACAATTCGCCATTTTTTAGTCACCTTGTCCCGCCAAAAAATAGGATAGGACTATTCTGTTAATGGCCAGACGTTCCATCTCCTCCAAGTCTTTTTTTAAAATTATAATTATATGTATTTAAATTTGGCACCTAAAAATTTTATTTGGCTCCTAAATTTTTCAGTTCAGGAGCCAATGGCTCCTAGGTATTTTTTTTTAGTCTGGAGCACTGAATGCGCAGGCGCGGGATTTCACACTCGGACAGGGCCGGGAGCCGAAAGAGCTGGCTGCCTGGCCCTGTCAATCACCGCAATGGAGGAGGGGTAAGAGGAGGAATTACGCCGCAACTAGGTGCAGGGTTAACGCCCCCTGCACCTAGGGAAGCTCATTTACATATTTTAAAAACGCTATTTTCTCCAAACCTACGCTACAGAAAACTATAACATTAACATATCTGTCATCAGGTGTCATTTGCGCATTGCAAATGACACTCTGTTTGCAATGCTAAATTCTGATGACAGAAACCCTTTAAAAACGCGATTCGCCATTTTTTTTTTTTAATCACCTTAGGCTACTTTCACACTAGCATTTTTTAATTCCGGTATTGAGTTCCGTCATAGGGGCTCAATACCGTAAAAAAACGCTTCAGTTTTGTCCCCATTCATTGTCAATGGGGACAAAACTGAACTGAAGACAACGGAATGCTCCTAGAAGCATTCCGTTCCGTCTTCAGACTGGAGAACAAACCGCAGCATGCTGCGGTTTGCTCTCTGGTCCAGGCATCCGCACCAAGACGGATCTGGAATGACCCCCAATGCAAGTCAATGGGGACGGATCCGTTTGGTGTGACCACAATGGTGAACGGATCCGCCCTCCATTGACTTTCAATGGAGTTCATGACGGATCCGTAGCCACATACAGACAATACATACATACTCCAGGCAGGCCGCACATCTTCATTTTCAGGAGGCGCGCCGCTATGACGATTCCCTACAGCACCCAGCAGAGGGCGCTGTGGGGAATCGTCATAGCTGCGCGCCTCCTGGGTGTGAAGACGTGCGGCCTGCCTGCCTGGAGTATGTAAGTATGTATGTGTTTGTGTGTATGTGTGTGTATGTCTGTATATGGTACTGTGTGACACGTGTGGGGCCGGAACGCGGTTCCGGCCCCACACGTCGCTGCGGCAGTCCGGATCCAGACTGCCGCTAGTGTGAAAGAGGCCTTACCCACCCACCCCCACAAAACAAAAAACAAAAAAACAGGATAGGACTGTTCTATTATGTCCCGGATGTTCTATAAAATTTGGAATGCACATGGCTTTTTTGGTGTTTTATTTTTCTTTTGCATGGTATCAAATACGTTTTTATAGTATCGAAATCGAATCAAAATTTTGGTATTGTGACAACCCTAACTGACAGGGCACAGTTTCTGGTTAGGCTAGTTTCACACTAGCAATACATTTTTCTGGCAGGCTGTTCCTCTGCCTACAATACTTGAAGCCCATTGACTATAATCGGACCCAGCGGGGATCTAACCAGTTTCTGCTACTAGTGCGGAGATTTGGCCGGACAAAAACAACTGCTTGCACTGGTATTTGTCTGGCCGGATCAGGGTACTAATGCCGGAAACAGGCTGGATTTCTAGACCGAACCTTCTCAACCTGGATTGCTCATATGTCTTAAGGAGTGCGTATGGTGGCTAGCCACATGTTTAGGCCAGTGGGGAGGTGAGAAGTGTAAGTACCACATAGGCTTTTTGGCACCCTCGTGCACATAGGTTACTGAATAGATCATAGGAAGTACTCCAATCAATTGATACTTGGTCAAGAGCTGTTTTCACGGACCTGGCCCTTCTCAGCTTGCACGACATCTCTCGCAGGTTTTGTTCCTCTCTCTGATTCTTACCGATAATGGAAAATATAACGAACAATGCCTCTGTTTTCTACTTTCTACCGAATGGAGATCACCATGTGAGTGATCGTAACGATGAACACACGTGGATAATGTCATATTGTTCCGCGCGACCTGACCTTACAAGGCATTGTGCCCGTGGTCGATACCGCGAGAAACTACATAGATGTCCTTTTCCACTCAGTTGTGGGTGATTTCCTACTGTAAGAGCACTCAGAGGCTGTACTCTCTGAAAACGCAAGACTCAGTACAGGAGCGTCTCGCATGCACTTGTGTGTCGGTAACATCTATGAATAGAGGGACAGGTAGGTCTGTGATCCTCACTGCCCCGCTGCCGTGAAGCAATGGATCACTGAGTCCATTTCGCTCGGCACTTCCATCGTCATCTCAGTCCGCTGCTACCTCTCTCGTGACATCGCTGCCATACACGCCAGTGCTGGAAATTTCGCAATATGGGATCGGGAGAAACGTGAGTCCCATGTCACCATGCTTTGACCTCACTCGCCGTTGCCTATGAACAAGTATTCCTACTGCTGCTACATAGTGCCACGAACACCTCTCCCAGCGGTGTCGTCCCTCTCTCGTGACTCAATACCGTCGGCCCTATGCCATCACGATGCAACTGCTCACGTTGAAGCAGACAAAAAGTTGTGGACTGGACTGTGTAGCTCCGTTGTGCGTCTCCTCCAAACCCCCGTGCTGTCGCTAGCGCTGAGCCAACTTGAGCGTTCCTCCCCTTATTGCGATGAGGGATTCTTAAGGTACGGTCCGTCACAGCAGTCAATACTTTCTCCCCCTCACTCGCCCAGGGCTCTCAAAAGGAGATGAGTCCTATGAAAAGGGAGCGGATGGTCTTTAACTGAGCTGACCTCTCTCTCTACTCAAGTCTTCCTCTGGCTGCGGACCTTCTTGGTAGTAGCCTCCTACAAGAGCATAGCGCAGGTGCTTCATCATCTGTCCTAGCTGATGCATGTCTTACCAGTGCGATTGTCCGACTCATTTTGGTTCTCAAGTAACTTGAGGGACTGCTAGAGTTTGGGCCATAAAGGAGGCAACTCGGAGAATTCAATTCAATGCCTGGGAGTTCCATGTCACAACTCGCGCTCTCTCTCGAGCGTGCTACACCACTCGCCTGTTCCAACTGGAATTTTATAACAGGGTAGGAATTCATCTGAGACGCGTGGCAGGTCGCACACAGCCGATGTTCAGAATTGGCTACGCCTTTGCCTCTTACCGGATAGAATTACTTATATTATCAGAAGTGCACTCTCTATCATGACATGGAGACTTTTCACGCTTTAAAGCCGCAAGTGTCTCTCAGGCATGTCCTCTCTGAAACAATTTTTAGGCTGCCTCAGTACTCCTTTCGTGTTTCATGCAACCTTGCACTGCTCCAGTTCCGGCAGACAGCTAGGCTCAATATCGAACCAGAAAAGATAGACTCTAAGCCAGTATAAACAACAGAGATTAACGTCTCAATTCATGTAAAAATTCTCCCCTCTGCGTACTTCCACCACGTGACACTATAATCAAAACTCTGGGCCAGCGGCCTCCATTTTGGTTCTCTTCAGTCGCAGCCAACGTGCTGGCTATTGGCCATAGCTGTGTGTGTGGACTAAGCTATACCGCAATATATCGCTCCCTGACATTTCAGTCGCCTAATTGCTGCCTTCACTCAGGTTTTTGGACAAACTCCCATGCGCTCTGCTTATCGACACGATCCATGGCAGCATGTCGATAACACTGATGAGAGCTTCGAAGCTCCTCTCGGAGGCTCGACCCACGAATATACTCCTGTAGTCGACTGGCTCTTGCTCATCATTGATAATAAGCAGTCTTCAAACCCCTGTTAGCGCTGTCATGCCTGTATGTTCGCCTCCATGATGTGCGAGACCTATACACGTTTAGCACTTTGCCTGCTCGCACTATTCTTTCGCTCCACAGTTGTACCTTCGTACCGCTTTATAGTGGCTGAGGGAGTAGAGGGCAAGCAAGTTAGGTGAGGATGGAGCGTAGGAAGGATAGGGGTGTGTACGTGATTATCATCGTGATTGTGTGTTGGGCTGGGGTGCCGTTTAGATATATGCGTCTGTGCTAAATATATACGACTCTAAGCATACTCTTCGTGTCCCTACTCTCCACTAATCACCGAGCTTATAATCGAACACTCAGATAGTGCACGTCAAAAGTAAGATATGTATGTGCACGCTCCGTGGCTGACAACCGATAGTGGTGCACTTAAGCGGTCGGTGGTTTCAAGGGACCTTTGCAGCTGATGTGGTGTATGCTCTTAGGCCGCCTTGACGTCTCGTAGGGTTCGCTAATGTTGGACTGCGCGATGCATTGCGGGTGGAGTGGTGCTTCAATCGTAGGCCTCATCTCCCAGGGGAATAAGTTCAACCGTGCTGGGTGGTGAGTGGACCGGTCTTGGGTGTCTCTGGAACTAGCGTTGATACACAGCTTTTGTGGCTGCTCCGAGCAATCCTGCCGATCTGCACGAATCGCGTGAATCGCCGCTGCAGCGAGATTTTGAGTTTCGTCTAGCCTCGCGAGTGCTCGCTTACGCCGCTCGGCTTTCATCAGAAGACATCAGTCTCTCCCTGTTTTTGAACAAACATCTGTCGAAAAGGATTTGAAAGACATCATACTTAAAGGAAGTGTCATTGGCACAGTGCTTTGGTATAATCGATTATTGAGAAACGCTGGCTCTCTATTATAAGAGTGCAGGCGGCTGAGTCTCGAGTGAGAACCATATTGGGCGCTATTCGTCTCTCTCTCTCAACAGAGCCGATACCAACCATGTCCTGGGCATAGTCTCAAATGAGTTTTGTAAGTATTCGTAAAATCGCACGCTCGCGTAGAGATGAGGTACAGTCTGTTAATATACGCTGATAGGCGTCACTGTGATCGAGCGCGCTGCGACTGCTGTTATGCTTTCTGCGTAAGAAGCGCGTTATGGGGAGCATAGATAAGGGGTCTCACTGAGGTGGTTTTGACCCTCCTCGAGCTTAGTGATATAATCTTCCAATTCGCTTACTGCCAAGCCCACTATTATTTCTTAGATTAGGTGCGGCGTAACATGGCACTCCTACCAAGAGAAGTAAGGCAGATGGCAGGACGGCAAAGTGTGGGCAGGGTGTCCTGGGCTGCGTGCAGCAGACTGAGAGACAACCCCGCCTGGAGCCTGCGGTGACCCCAGGCCTGAGTGGCTATGGCTGAGATTAAGTCTAGACCAGCAGACAAACTCTGCAAAATCGGGTCAGAAGTGAAGCAATGGGGGAGCGATTCTTCGTAGGATGCCATGTGAGGGGTATTAGGGGCTGTGCGCGTTCTAGATCTTTAGTTGAGAAGATAGCTCTTTCATGCACTGATTATAGCGGCTCCTATTGGCATTGTTTCAGCGCGAACTTCCATACTTGCGCAAATCTATGGTGCTAATTGTGCCTACAATGCCTACTGTTAATGGCTCTACTTCCATACTCTGTAGTGTTCTAACGACCCTCTCTCTCCAATGAGTTTAGTGCCCTTAATACACTTCAAACATGAGTGCTATAGCACCGCGTCATCGTCCTTCCTTGGAACCGCACGCCGCTGGTGACCGCATGTGTAGTCACACATGAAATTTTGCCCACACACGATATAGACTCCCGGAGCTCACCTCGTTTTCTGTGCAAGTACTACTATGATCGTTAAGTGGCAGAACGATAGTGGTTGAAAATGCCCTAACGACTGCACGTGTCAGTTTGTCGCGATCCATCGCCATGCCATGTACGGATAGCTCTTTACACCAGTTGACACAGTAAAAACGCTGCTCGCTCCCGGTAACTTCCACCCACAAAGTGAGATGAGCTCTGTCTCACGAGGTCGGGTTTCACTCGTCGCGTAGCTTTTCACCCTGAGAGGCTGATAACTGGGGTCACGCTGCTCACTGCTCTCTCGACTTCACGGGTGGGAACTCGGTAGCTTATAGGCGTGCGAGCTTGTCTGAACCAGCGTTGCATCGAGCCCTGAGATCCAGGGCATTCAATCATATCTCCATATTCTGGATAGTCTTATGCCTCTGTAGCCTGTTGACAGCCCTAGCTAGCCTGCGCTTGTCGGATGGAATACACACATTCCCAAAATATCTTGCCACACTCTGTGATAGTTAACCTGTTTTCCCTATCTACATCTCCTCGAGTGAGATGACATTCTGGTTTTCTGCGTCATGCGATATTCCTCCTAAGCATGTCATGGGGTCGCTAGTTAATATGTGGTGTGGCATAGGAGTAAAGAGAAAACAAAGCTATCCTACAATCTACGCATACTTGATATCTATTTTGCTATTCTACCTTGAGTGAATCGCTCAGCTACTTTGAGGCCACCATCCTCATGACGAATTCGTGTGGGGTGCCGAGTGCGATTTCTTTCAGTATTCTGTTGGAGATCGCACCAACTCTGCTGTTCATTCCCAGTGCACTGACTCCTACTCGATGGAGACAGAGGTGACAGGATCAAGCGATGTGAGCGCCTAGGACCACAATATTTTTCTGTGGAAACCGTCAATGTGATCAGATAGCCCCATCTCCCCAAGGACACGATTCATTAATCAGCAAGTTACAAGTTGATAGATCACATCTGTCTTGGTTTTCTCTTTTGCCTACCTGCTATGCAAGCAGTTGCTGTTTGTTGCTCTCTCTCACGCCAAATGGGCTTTGAGAAGATCCTTATTATTGAGCGAACCTGCCGATTTAGACACATTTCATGACATTTCAGAGTGGCAGGTCGTGTGTGTAAGAACTTCGCAATCAAATGCTTTATTCTCGTGGGGATATAGAACTAAGAAAGAATATGCTTAGGGATATATTACAACAGTTTTCTCCCGATCATTCATCCCATTCCAAGTGGGACTTGTCACAGGCGATTTTTCAAGAATTGTTTTGAATCAGCGTATTGCCGTGACTGTTCTGGAGTTGTCCATTCGTCTGGTCAGAGCAGGGGTGACGCTATGAAAGACGTAAATAGGACAGGCCATCGATTCACAAGAACTGCTAGCTTCACCTCTCGCGATTGGCCGAAATATAACTAATATCATGGAAAAGAGAGTTGTATGGGGAGCATCACATCTTGACTAGGAACCATACACAATCTCACGTCTACGGGCTCCTAGGGAGGCTTCAATCCCATACTGGACGCCACTGCAAAATCTCCTTCCTTGCACCCTTTTGGCACATCTGTGATATATAAAGTGGATACGAAATTCTCCAAAACGCGTTCTCAAACAGAGAGCTTCCACTGGGGAGAAGACACGTTTTTGGCAGCCCCCCCAGGCGGCTGGATCCTTCCTAGGAATAAGGAGGTGGGTACTACTTACCTGCTCTTCCGGACATCTGCGTCTCTCGGTCTACATTGGTTCCTCGGATCGGCCTGTTGGGATCCCTGCTTGTTCAACTTCTGGAGGTGGACAGCATCATGTGGCCCACTACAGCCAGTGATGTGTCCACAATTGGCATGTCACTGTGTGGTCAGGTGAGATGGAAAAAGCCACGTCTAGAGAGGTGGAGCGAGAGCTTTCGATCTGAGCTGCATGGTTGACTGTAGCAGGCCTGACAGTGGGGAACCAAACTAAGTGGTAGTGAAGGTTAATCTTCGCGCCTTTACACTCGTGGTGCTCCTCATCATGTCGAGGAAGAGCGCGACATTGTTCCTAAGAACTGCATATTCGCTTGTCAAAGCTTAGAACTCTCATATCTAGCTGAGATGTATATAAAAGACCCCTGGCACGCGAATAGAATCGTTATTACGTGTCCATATTAGCATGAGTGCCGGGATTCGTCGTCACTGGACCCGAGCCTTGATGCGGCTCGAGCGTTGACCCATACACTCCTAGCCGTTCACTCCTGTGCTACGTTGCGCGCGCCATCGTGGCTCTCCACACAAAGATGTGCCTCGCCTCTAATCCCTAAGCTGATTATATAGCTCCCTTTGAAACTTCTCTCTTCCCCAGCGTGCTCTCCTCACGTCAATCCATTGGGTCTCCGATACCTTTATCGTGCTAGGGCCCCCCGCTGAAGTTTCTTTCTCCTATTATATTATATTATGTTTGGCTCGGTCCTATCAACCAAGCCTGACAACTCACGTCTTGCAAGATCAGAGCTGGCACTCGCACAGTACAGATTAGCGCAAATTGAACGGAGTCTATTATTGGTTTAGTTTAGTGATTGACCATAATATTCCAATTGGCTCACATGCACATGGCCATGGTGTTCTCTGATTTTATTATGATACAACAGACCGAGATGTGTTCATGGGGAATCTCGAGATAAGCCGAGACCAGTTACTGTAGAACAAGGATGTCTCACATACATATACGAGCCAAAGCAGCTAGACAGACTGCACTGTCCTTAGGCAGTGAAACCAGAATTGGCAGTTATATACGAAGGCCCCCTAAGATATGGATGTGAGGTATGTTCAGTAAAGTGGGGTGACAATATCATGGCGCGGTTGGTGTTTATCTGACAGTATGACTGTAGCATACTCAGATTCACAGTGGGGTATGTGTACCAACTTGCACTGAGCTTTCCACACAGCAGCCTTACGTCGAACGACACACTTACTTTTGCCAAGAGAACAGGCCAACTAGAGGTTACACTGTGGACCTAGCTCAGTCACTGGGAGGCTATCACCCAATACTAACAAAGTCTGTACAAATTACGTTTTGTAAGGATTTTAACTCTACAGCGCGATCTGAGCTATAAACACTAATGAGTTAATAGTGAGCACTGTAATCTATGTGGTTCTGAGATAATAAGAATTTAAGAACTTCTCTGGATTTCTGTGTTTGTAAAATGGTGAGACAACTAGGATTATCATGCGATACAAATTGACATGTGTGAGCTACAAGAGAAATACATAACCGCACCTGGATACATATAGCACAAGTTAATAGAGTGCTCTGGCGATACTATATTGTACCTCTGTTCTAGTGTTACACATACCGCACCGCACCAGAGATCCACAGATAGTTGGAGTCATAGATGCTTAAGAAGGAAACCTATCGATCACTCTTTATGAGTCCCGATCCCATGACTAAACGGCAGAATAAAGTAGAGGACAGGTGAGGTTGATTTCAGAGGTCTGTCATTTATAAGTTAAAAGTAAGTGGTTTGCCGAGATACCAACATCACAAACATGCAGTACTGTTGAGTGTGCTGGAACAAAACGAGGTCCCTCTAGTGAGAAATCTCTTAGCTCTTGCTAGAGAAGAAGAGTCATGACGGTGCTATCTAGCATGAAACAGTCCTCCACGCTTCCTGACGGCACTCGTATGATGTATATTGTTCATGTATTTTTCTTCACATGGTTGTACTTTACATAGCCCCGTTTTCTGTCTAGTAGAGAACTGCCAATCATCAGCAGATGGGTACGGTTGGAGCAGGGAGATATGGATATAATGACCATGACTCTTGCTGATACATGCGTCAGAGTTTGACTCTCTTGATTTAGTGGCTCCGGGCATTGAAGCAAGTATGTGAATGTGAAATGAGTATGCTTGGCTCTCTACAGAGAACGCACAGTACAGTTTGCCCCAGTTAGCCTTATATATTGTATTTGTGTCAACCAACGTGTAACCATTTAAGGCTCGATGATGGAGCACACCTCGCTGAGTACTGAATCAGGTGCAATTTCTCCGGTCGTGTAGTATGTGGTTAACTTCGCACAGTTACTGAGATACAGTTTGAAGCTTTGTCCAAAGCAAGAAGAAGATCTGCACATGGACTTACGAGTTGTTCCCCTAGTTTTAAGAGCCCATAATCTATATTGATAAATTTCTCACACAACACAACCCCGAGTACACAGTCCGAGCTGATAATCGCTCGAGAGTAGATCGAGCGGAGGAAGGATAAATTTGACGGGGTCAAGTGTGTTCAACATATACAACGCAGAGTGGAACAACAGAGTTTGATGCAATAAAGGTATAAGATAAATAAAATTTTCTATACCGTTTAAAAAAAACAAATGCAAAAGCTTTGAGAAATCCCGCTACAGTTACAGTTATGCCGAGGCTAAATATCAAGCTGCCTATTTATGATTGTATTTTTCAAGGTAACAAGCCGTGTACTGAGTAGATCCAGACTCGATCGAAGTATGACCAATACCCTAGAATTATACCAAGCATGTGTGTATGAACACACTCAGTTATGATAACACCTATACTTATCGCAATAGCGTAGAACGTGCGGTATCTAGTCTCGCCATGTTCTACGGTTCAGCCAAAAAATCATCCCATAGATGAGGATATCTCAGTAATTTTTATTACAAAGGATACACGCGAGCGCACCAGTTTAATTAGCATTAAACGTGTAATGTGGAGTGGATCATAACGTGCGGAGTGGGTCTAAACAAACTAAAATCAGTAGCAACCAGTTGAGATCCAGAAAGTTGGAAGATTCGCTCTAGCAAGAGAACGCATCTAAGTACTCCAAGATGTGTGACACAAATGGTGATTATGAATCGATTGAATAACCAGGGTGATGATGAGGTAATATGTTTGATTGTATTCGCCTCAAAGCACACTGCCACGTGTAACTTGAGTGATCAGACGCGTGTGTATGAACAACCAGTTATATGAGAAATTCCGCTTACCTCAAAGTGAGGATAGATGGAGATCCTCCAGGCTCATACGAGTTGCCCAACGTATAAACCGAATGCTGCAATGTTGTGACAATCTTTTCTAAAGGTTAAACAGCCAGCCGGTTGTTCGTGAGTCATCTAGTCAGGTCGAGGCTTGGAGCGCAGGAAGTCAGTGCCACCAAGGGCCATGACACCGCGGCGGATCGTCCCGACATGCGATCAGTGACTCCGTGCTGGTGCGAGGACGCAACTGGGACGTATAAGTCGTTATGGCGAACTTTATCGCAGATGAGGCCAGGATTATCGCCACAACAAGTTATGAAGCACATCTCAGACGTTTGCAAGAGAACGACGTTAGTTAACGACATTCTACAGTTGTCTTGCTGCAGTGCTAGGCTCAGGACGGGATTTGCTCATCATATTGTATGTTATTTACATGGTACGACAGTTACCGCTTTTGTGTTTATCGTGTTTAGTATTTTCTAGATAACCTTATATATCACTCCCTGCTGGGTTGTATATTATTGCACAAGCTATTGGGGTATTTTTAGTCCTGGTTACCACAGAGCTTACCTTTCCCCAAAAGCTGTGTGGATGAATAGCAGGACATTATGGATAGGAATTATATTTATCTTTAGCTCACACGGAGAGTCTCACCAGCTACAAGATATACACGTTGTTCTCAGTATAGTAATAAGGCCCACCAGGCATGGCTACCTGTGTACTAATAATTAGCTATTTCTTCACGGTAACCACTCAGAGAGGCCGTGCATGGTATCCTGTGTGAAGATCCGGTGATCAGATCGGCACAGGACTTGTACTCAGTGTGGAGGGGCCAGCAGCAATAACCCTTTCCACAAGCAGTTAAAGTCTTTAGCCATGTATGTATGATCAAAACAACAGTTATCGAGCAGAAACTACTTTTTATTCCTAAGATGATGAATCCAAACGCAAGACCCTTGAGTACTAGTGTGGGTCCTCTTGAGCTCGTAACACGGCGCTCCTGGCTGTATTCTGTTCTCTTTATATTGTTTCACTCTTATTGTCAAGGTACGGGTACAATGCCCGTCTTGGTTAGATAGCTCCCTTGTCAGTTGTATATTCTCGATCAGACGGTGTGTAGTTCAGGAATGTTACAACGTTTATGGGAGAAATTTCACTTTCCTGCAGCTTTGAACCCGAGTTATGAAGCGTCACAGTACCAGTTGGCCAGTTAGTGAATCTCATCTCTATTGCTTACTTATTGTGTCTTCAGATTTCTTCAAAAGACGGCTATACTCCTACAGTGGGGGCAGGCTAACTTCATCGTACTAGCGTCTGGTAATCGCTTACAGCCACTGCTGCAAGTTAGTTATTACGTTGCTGCCCATACATCCCGCCAATGTTTTTATACATTATGGTTATAAGAGCTATAACGTAAAGTCACAACATTGTCTCAGTCTTCTAGCAATTGTAAACAATTACAGATTATGAGGAGAGAGTTTACTCTCTCGCACAAGAGTCCTCGTGATCCCGGAGGAACGCACAGTACAGTTGCCTATAGCTCTAGAACGCCCATACATCACAACCTCAGCGTAGTCATGTTTCGGTATTCTTCTATGCATAACCTGTGTCACAGAGCGGGTTTCTTAATTCTGCAGCGATAGGTCCAGCAGCTCGGTTGTATGAACACATCTTAAAGTATGATGAAATATTATCAGTCTTGTGTGACTCTCATAGGAAGTGACCGCGCCTAACACTGCGAGCTTGGTACTTCGATTGCAATAGATGGCTGTTGATTATGAGATGCGCTAGGGATCTATTTTAATATTGCAGAGGGAATAAATCCACAGTCTCGACTCCTAGTGCTATCCCTGAATCATGACTCTCTCCGTGTGCCCCAGACACCTGCGACTGCTACACTGGGTCCGTCCTCTCCAACATTTGAACAACACAGTATATGCAGAAATTCTCTGTTTCAAACTGGCTACACGGCCACAGATATCCAATTTGCCCAATTTTAAAGAACCACATAGGTATAATCTGCTATTTTTCAATAGGTGACACCATGCGTGGATCATATATTTGTCAAAACATAAGGGGGATCCAGTCACCTTGATGTTTACAATGAGGATGTACGTCCAGCTAATTGTTGTGATATGGCTAGCTCGCAGGTAGGGATAGCTGATTTGAACACCAGTTATGAGAAATTACTTTGCAAGGAGAACGCACAGTACAGTTGCCAGTTAAGGCCTATATATTTATTTTCAGGTACACAGCCGTGTTACATCCAAGGTTGTATCCCAGGACGAGCAGGTATATATAGTATAATTATTTGTGAAACTCCTCAGTATATCAGAGACGCAGAACAATTGGAGCATGATTGCGAGAGGTGGAAGTTTTGCCAAACGCAACCAGAATACTACGTATGTCTCTTCAGCATACATAGCGCCCATTTATATATTGTCTAATATTTTCAAGTGTTAAACCCTCTCTAGCCGCAGTGTTCCTCTGGGGCTGCCACCTAGTGTAATCTGGACAAAGGACAAGTGATTGCTAGATACTCACGCTGCCGCTCCTCCAGCGTGCTATAACTCGCAATCATAGCAGTTTCTATGTAGTAAATTGGCTTAGTGGCATAAATTTGCAAATCTCATCTGCCACATGCCTCACTATGCTTTTCTATCGCGGCACCTCTATACAACGGTCTAGATTATCTAGGCCAAATATTGGTCTAAGTTCATGTGGATTAGTGTTTTTATCAAGGTACACGTAGCCGTGTAGTCTGTGAAGTGATACATTGGAACCGGATGGTCGTTCTCTGTGTCAGCTTGCTTCCTATCTCCATCTGAGGTAAGCACAAATCTAACCTGTCATCACTTGAGAAGAGCTGCTTGCACTTTTGACAGGGGAGACTGAACGCACGTGGACCCGCCATTGCACCATACAGGTTCACTCTATTCTATATTGTAGTGTGTCCCGTACCAAAACGTGTTCACACCTAATGACCCGCGCATGGCTGCTGAATCAGCTCGGTAGCTGAATTAGTGATCGGAGACGGGCTTGTTTCGTGTTAGGCATAGAAGACCTTAAACTCAGTATACTGGTGTACAGTGAGTATGCTTGATATAGAGCAAGTTGTGAGATAAGCTGGAAAAGTACAGGTTAAGCAAAGTTAAGAGCCCGTTGTATAAGTGAGTGTGCTTTTACACAATGGTATACAAAAGTTGTGACGACAGGCCCGCCCACAGTGTGGCAATGTTTTACTGAGGTGCAGTTAGGGTGGAGGTATCTGCCGAGCCCTTGGTGTCTGAGCTGGCCGGTCTTGTGTATTGAACAATCTGTGATGTATAGTGAAGTATTTAGCTTTATCGAGAGATGTCGGGCTGACGCACAGTTACAGTTTTGTGCACAGGTATTTTATTAAGGGGTCCACTGCTGACTGTCAGCTCTATGCTGTATTTTTATAGGGGTCGACAGCCCGGTGTTAAGCCAGCTGAGGAGAGTGAAGTACGAGTGACACGCAGCTGTGTGGCCTCTGCGATGGACTACACTACAGATGACTCTCGTTATAAATGACACTACACTTTCGACAACATACCAGACAAGCGTGGAAAACTTTACTCTAAGTTTCTCTAGCCCACGGTTGCCAGAGTTAAGGACGACTTGCTATTCTTGCAATGTGTATTGTTTTACCTTCTCCGTTAAAAGCCAGGAATAATCTACACCAACCACGAGAGAGGTGAAAAACGTGGCTTATCTTGAATGTGTTCTGAGGTCTTAAAGGCACGGTTATGTGTCCTCCAACTTTTGAAATAGAGACCCAAAGACAGGAGACAGCTTAAATGTGATGATAACTCCGTGTGGTTGAGCAAGACTACTCACTCTCTCACGCGTAACGGCAGCTTGACCAGTTAGTGGAAGTGGCCAATAAACTGTGGCCCAAATAAATGTATACTGTGTTATCAGTCGTTGCCCTATCGCTCCATGTTATATATTGATGATCTTCCTTTTAATGCCACCACTTAGTAATTATTTTCCCCGTTACTGATGATTGACCTCCCCGACGGAAATGTGTGTGTGTTTGCTGGAACAACAGTTTGAGAAATTACTTGCAAGAGACGCACAACTCAGTTGCCGTTAAGGCCTATATATTTATTTTCAATAACAGCCGTACTAGTTCAGCGGTGGTATTAACACAGTTATGAGAAATTACTTTGCAAAGAGAACGCACAGTACAGTTGCCAATTAAAAGGCCTATATATTGTATATTTCAAGTACACAGCCGTGTACTAACTGATCAGACGGTGGGTATGAACACCAGGTTATGAGAAATTAATTTGCAAGAGAACGCACAGTACAGTTGCCAATTATAAGGCCTATATATTGTATATTTCAAGGTACACAGCCGTGTACTAACTGTAACAGACGGTGGGTATGAACACACCAGTTATGAGAATTACTTTGCAAGAGAACGCACAGTACAGTGGCATTAAGGCCTATATATTGTATTTTCAAGGTACACAGCCGTGTACTTAATTTACACCAGTTATGAGAAATTACTTTGCAAGAGAACGCACAGTACAGTTGCCATTAAGGCCTATATATTGTATATTTCAAGTACACAGCCGTGTACTAACTGATCAGACGGTGTGATGAACACCAGGTATGAGAAATTACTTTGCAAGAGAACGCACAGTACAGTTGCCAATTAAAGGCCTATATATTGTATTTTTCAAGGTACACAGCCGTGTACTGATCAGACGGTGTGTATTAACACCAGGTATTGAGAATAATTATTTGCAAGAGAACGCACAGTACAGTTGCCAATTATAAAGGCCTATATATTGTTATATTTCAAGGTACACAGCCGTGTACTAACTGTTCAGACGGTGGGTATTAACACCAGGTATTTAAAAATTAGTTTGCAAGAGAACGCACAGTACAGTTGCCAATTATAAGGCCTATATATTGATATTTTTTCAAGGTACACAGCCGTGTACTAACAGACGGTGGGTATTAACACCAGGTATGAGAAATTACTTTGCAAGAGAACGCACAGTACAGTTGCCAATTAAAGGCCTATATATTTATATTTCAAGGTACACAGCCGTGTACTAACTGTTCAGACGGTGGGTATTAACACCAGTTATTTAAATTACTTTGCAAGAGAACGCACAGTACAGTTGCCAATTATAAGGCCTATATTTATATTTCAAGGTACACAGCCGTGTACTAACTGAACAGACGGTGGTATTAACACCAGGTATTTAAATTATTTTGCAAGAGAACGCACAGTACAGTTGCCAATTAAAGGCCTATATTTTTATAGTTCAAGGTACACAGCCGTGTACTAACTGATCAGACGGTGTGTATTAACACCAGGTATATGAAAATTAATTTGCAAGAGAACGCACAGTACAGTTGCCAATTATAAGGCCTATATATTTTATATTTCAAGGTACACAGCCGTGTACTAACTGTTCAGACGGTGTGGTATTAACACCAGGTATTTAAATTAGTTTGCAAGAGAACGCACAGTACAGTTGCCAATTAAAGGCCTATATATTTTATAATTCAAGTACACAGCCGTGTACTAACTGTTCAGACGGTGGTATTAACACAGGTAAAATTACTTGCAAGAGAACGCACAGTACAGTTGCCAATTATAAGCCTATATATTTTTTTTCAAGGTACACAGCAGTAGTGCCAAATATAGTTTGGTATGTAGCAGAGCACCTAATACACCACTAATGCCTCTCTCTCTGTCCCTACTTCCAGCAGCTATCCCTGAATACAGCAGCCGTTCTCTGTAAAGTCTATATTGTAGTAAAGCTATCACTGTAAGTGCACTATAGTAGCCCTGATAAGGGCTTTTAATCACGCTCCTGCCTGTCCAACAGCTAAAACCTGTCTCTCCCTTCTCCAGCCTCTGTCCCTGACTAAGTTCACGCCAGCATATGCGTACGAGCAGGAAGAGCTGAGTTTTTAATATTCGAGGTCACATGGTTTTTCCAGCCAATGCCATGTAGACGCCGTTTTTCGCGCTGCCAGCGTGCTCAGCGTGCCTGTCATACCCCCCCTGCATGGTGATTGGTGGAAAAAGAGCGCCAGGGAAGGTGGGAGGGGAAACGAATTCTAAGTGCGCCATCGCCGTTATACTCGATTGAAAATCGAGTATGCCGAATAGCGTAGTATTCGATCGAATACCGCCGCTCGATCGAACACTACTCGCTCATCTCGTATGAACAATAACATATTGGTAATTTTGCAACCTGTGCCATACCAAGATGAGGCAGAGCGTAAACACCAGCTCAACCTGACCACCACCAGCATGAATCCGCCACATGGCAGAAGCACCCTAAAGGTGGGTCTTGACGCCGGGGAGTCCCGATCTGTGTCTGCAGGTTCACACCACTGCCTCCTCTTCCTCTGTTTACATGCTGTCCAGAGCAGACTCAGATGCTCCCATCCCGCACCTGGACCTTCGCAAGACCATCAGCAGCACGTCCACTTCAGTGTCCCAGCGCAGCGTTCAAATGTATTCTTACATCCCAGGCATCTTTAACGCAAGCGCAAATAACCCTGCCACCCCACCCACAGGCCATTAGCCAATAAACGCGAACGTTTACAAATCTGAGGCCCTGGAAATGTTTTGTACTCGTTTTAGGTGGCTGGACACTGAGGCCTTTTTGCAGCCTGATGGCGGTCAGCTTGTCCCTTGTTACGCAATCCTCAGCCGCCACCTATTTTCCCGGTGTATGTGCCGTCCCTGCCTGGTACACCAGCATGTGTCCCGAAAATAACCCGTTGCCCTGGACAAAGCATTACTGGGAAGATCCACTTTAACAACTAGCACCATGGAACAGTGCTTCTGGCCAGGACGCTACTTTCCTGACGGCACGACTGGGAGGTGAACGTTGTGGAGGCTGGAGCGATCGTACCCTGGGATGGCACACGGTGCTACCACAGCCAAGGATTGCGGGCCCTATTCCATCCAAGATTTCGAGCCACTACCTACAGTAGCGCTGCAAACCCCTCCTTCTCTTCCTCCACCTCCTCCTCCACTTCCCTGCAGAATTGCCATCTTGCAGCACGAGTCAGACTTTTGTCAGTAGCTGGAAGCGTGTTTCACAGCTAGCGGGAATCGGCAACAGGCCGTGCTGAAGCTTATTTGCTTGGTGACAAATGGCACACGCCGCAGACTTGTGCACGGCATAAGGGCCAGACTGGCTGGCTCTCCCAGTCAACCTACAGCAGGCATGTTGTGTCTGAAACGGCCCAACTTGTGGCGCTTTGGAGCGGCCAACCTCCCACACATACCATCCTGGCCCATGTCTTCAACTTAGTGCTTCAGCGGTTTCTGAAAACCTACCCCAATTTGCCTCAGCTACTGGTGAAGGTGCGCTCCTGTGTGCCCATTTCCGAAGTCACCTACAGCTTCAGCCGGCCTGCAACACTGCAGCAGCGCTTGCGTTGCCAGCTCACCGACTGCTGTGCGACCGAGCACGCATGGAATCACCTTCCAATGTAGGCAGGCTGTGAGCAGCAAGCTGCATTAGAAATACAGCTGCAACACGGTCGCGCCTTGCATCAGCTCCACTTTCACAAGCGATGGTGGGCATTGATATCTGACCTCTGGAGGTTTACACAACTTGAGAATCTACAAGATGTGACGGCAAATGCAATTATCAGTTGAACATCAACTTCTGTGTCTACTAAAAGTCACTGCTCACAATAAAGGCCACGTTTGCATGTGGAAGAGGTGAAATGGGGAAGACCCTACAGGGTGATAGCCAGACCAACCTCGGTTGTCTTCTCAGCCCAATTTGACAGGAGGAGGAGCAGGAGACGTTGCCACCGCTACACAGGGTAGCCATACACTTTACACCATCTCTTCGGGCGTGGATGCGAGAGGAGGATGACAAGAAGGATATTGAAGTCATCTCCTGGTGAGGGACACATACTGACTTCATGCTATGCTGCCTTTCCCGTGACCCTCGTGTTATACAATTTAGCCAACACCGATTATGTTGTTCACCCTTCTTGACCCCCGCACAAAGAGACTTTCGTCTCTCATCCTTTGGGGAGGACAAGCAAAATGTTGCAATTACCAGAAGGCCCTTGTAGAAAAATTGCCTCAAAATTTCCAGCTAACAACAACTGCGCAGAGTACTAGTTCTTGGCCACACCAGGAGGGAGACGAGGGGAAACACAGCAGTTCCAACAAAGCTAGGGACACTCTCCAAGGCCTGGACAGTTTCATGACCCCTTCAGCACCCTCACTTGATGAGCGGCTAGTGTCACAAGGATGGGAAAGTTTCTTGGAAGATTTGTAAAGGAGTACCTAGGCGCTGTGTGACCGTGTCGACACCCTCCCTCTATTTGCAGCGAGTGCCCCTCCGTCTGCTCGTGCCGCTGCGTGTGCTGCCATATTGAACTGGGGCGCGTGTCTAAGCTGACATCGTTCCTGCGCGATGAAACTGGGCGTGCTTCACCCTTGAGGTACTGGCCTGCCCTGCCGCCAGCCGTTTGTTGCTGAGCGCGGTATTTTAGTGCTGCTGGGGGCATAATTACTGATAGCGCATCCGCCTTGACACTTTGATCAAATGAACAAGCCTTGGATCTGTGCCCCCCTGACCTTGTCTCTACTCGTAGATCCTACCCAGATATGGCGCCTGCAGTCGGGTGCCCTTGACGGGCGCTTGCCTGCCGTGTCCCCCTTGACGGAGCGCTTGTGCGCTGCCGTGTGCCCCCTTGTACGGGCGCCTGCGCCTGCGGTGCGCCCTTGTAAACATGAAGAAACCTGTTACAGGATGTGGCTTTTCGCGTGGTTACTCTGCATGAGTTACACTGTATTTCCCATGTTAACCCCTTTCGCCTCTTGCACTTCCTCGCTCGCTCTCCTCTCCGTCAACCCTGCGTCGCTGCGATCCCACATGGAAAGCTAGCTGGTAGATCTTAGCTTGTGTTCGGCCTAGCAGGTCCGTGGCGCAAATCTCATAAATAGTTTTAATCGGGCTCTGATGTCAGGCTGCCACAGCAGCTACCTGTTAAGTCCGCAGTCTCTCTCAATTTTGTTTAGCGGACTGTCTAGCTCGTGCGCTCGCTCGAGCGCCGCGTCGCACCGGAGCAGCCATAATTGTTGCTCTTAGTGTGCTGCCCGGTCATGACTCGAGCCCAGCAGCGCGCCCTGTGCTCCTGCGATGTGCCCCACACTTGTTTTTAGAACTCGGGTGCAGGGCTGTGCGCTCTCGCATGCATGTCGAGCCCCTTGACGGCGCTCTGTACTCTGCGTAGTGCTCTCATCCATACCTTTTTCTTGACAGGGCGGTGGGTGTGGATGCCTTCCTTTATGGTAATAAAGGGTGATTGGAGTGCCTTTTCTCTTTTTGTCAGCCCTTTCCCTTGCTGCATAGCTTTATTGAAGTGTAGGAGTCCCACGACATGAACCATGTGTGCCCACCGAGTGCGTGATGTAGTCCCGCAGGCCCTCCCTTCTATGTTGGAACGGGCGGTGTGCCTGCGTGTGCCCCCTTGACGGGCGGTGTGCCTGCGTGTGCCCCCTTGACGGGCGGTGTGCCTGCGTGTGCCCCCTTGACGGGCGGTGTGCCTGCGTGTGCCCCCTTGACGGGCGGTGTGCCTGCGTGTGCCCCCTTGACGGGCGCTGTGCCTGCGTGTGCCCCCTTGACGGGCGCTGTGCCTGCGTGTGCCCCCTTGGCAGTGGGGAGTGGACTTCTCCCTGCTTCACCATTACAATCCGCTGTCTGTCCGCTGAGAGCGGGACAAACCTCCTGGACTGCGGGACAGCGACCTGACTGACACAAATGATGATTTAGCGCCATTGGATGGAACTAAACAGTGAAAAGACGACAGCTGCTGCTTCTTCCATCTGTGTCCATCCAGACACCGCACCAAGAATGGACTTGCTCTTACTTGGCGCAGTCACAGCTATAAACCACCAGCCGCCTGAACGGCAGAGTGGCTTCCCATGAAAAACAAAGGAAAGTGGATTTTGCGTGGCAATCACTGACTTTTTGATGCACAATCCGCTTCAAAATTCCAGCATGAAAAGATGCTGTGTGAACAGGGCCTTAGACAGTATAGGTGAATGAGCCGCTCTTGTCACAAGCTCCTAATGTTAAAACCTTGATTGCTATATGTTTATTGTGAATGGGGCATTGTCATATAGAATAAACAGGTCCCTGTCACTCTGGGGATCATTTATCAAAACTGGTGTAAAGATAAACTGGCTTTGTGGCCCATAACAACCAATCAGATTCCACCTTACGTTTTTCACAGCTCCTGGAAAATGAAAGGTGGAATCTGATTGGTTGCTGTGGGCCACAAAGCCAGTTTCCCTTTACACCAGTTTTGATAAATCTCCCCCCACAATCTTTATGGGTCAGATTAGCAGAAACAAAGGTTTCCAAGCACCTCCTATGACGCAGCCAGAAGTATGTAAAGGTCGCACATGTATACTGAAGCAAAAGAAGGACCTAGGGCTGATTCATACGACCACGTGACTTACACACATATGAACCTGTTAAAGGGTTCTCCAGGCTTTTAATATTGATGACGTATTCTCAGGATGGGTCATCGATATCAGATGGGCGGAGGTCCGATACCCAGCACTCCCCCCGATCAGCTGTAGGAAGGGAAGGAGCACCCAGGGTGCACATGCCGTCTCCCTTCTCTCTTCCTGCTTGCTGTCAACATAGCTACAGCGTGTGCCTTCCATTCATACTGCTGACCAATGTGGCTGTCGGACCTGATATTGGTGACCTATCCTGATGATGGGGCATAAATACTAAACGCCTGGACAACCCTTTAAAAAATGGCAGAATAAGAGCATACATTTTAGGGCAGATTTTTTTTCTTTATTTAAATGTGAATTGGGTTGGTGTAAAAAGCCAGAGCTCCAGCGTGCTGCTTCATGAAAATAAGCCAGAAATATGGAAAAACGGCACCTATGGACAAAAAGACCAGTAGTAAAAGAGACGTGTGCTGTAATTCATATTTCCCATAGACCCTCAGCTATTATCTGGAGCTGGTGATTTTACTGCAAAAAATCAGCAACCTGTGGCACGCCAGCTGCTGTGAAACTGCAACTCCCAGCATGCGCTCACTTGGATGGTCTTGTAACTCCCATAGAGGTGAAAGGAGGTTTCTGGGAGTTGTAGTTGCACAACTTAGCTTTTACTATATTGCGCTGCGGTTTCCTGCATGCGAATCCACGCGGGAAAACTGCACGATCATCAACCTGTGTAGGTGCCCTTAAAGGGGCTGTCTCGCTTTAGCAAACGACATTTATAAGGCCTCATTCACACTTCCGTTTTTAAAAAAAAAAAAAAACGCCCATGTTTCAACCTGTTCATTGTCCTGTTGTATGACCCAGTGTCGGCTAAGCTTTAGCTTGTTGGATAGATGGCCTCACATTTGACTCTACAATAGTTTAGGACAGTGATCCCCAACCTCAGTCCTCAGGGCCTGGTCAGGATTTCAGAATAACCCACACAATGAATACCTGTGACACTAATTCTGTCACCTGCCCAATACTAAGGAAATCCTGAAAACCTGACCGTTAGGTGCGCCCTGAGGACCAGAGTTGGGGAACACTGCTTTTAGGATACAGAGGAGTGCATATCTGACTCATAGCTGCAAGGTGTCCTGTGGCTGCACAGTCGGCCCAAATCATCACCCCTTCACCCCCAGGCCTGGTATTTCAGCTGATATTCCACTGCTCGCCGCTGCAATGTTTATGGTGAGCAGGTAAATGGTGAAGAGAACTCAGTGCTCACACAAGCGCTGCGATCTCTTGGAACTGCTGATCTCCTGGGGTGCCAGGAGTGGTCCCCAAACCAATCAGTTATTGATGACCTACCCCGACGATGGGTCATCGGTATGCACTGGCTGCACAAGCCCTTTCGTTTTTCACACACAGCTTGGCCTAGTTTTTTGTTGCATTCGGGGCAGCACGGTGGCTCAGTGGTTAGCACTGGTGCCTTGCATCTCTGGGGTTCTAGGTTCATATCTGACCAAGGACAACATCTGCATGGAGTTTGTATGTTCACCAGGCACTCCCGATTTTTCTCTCCCACTCCAAAGACATACTGATAGGGACCACAGCTTGAGACCTCTTTCACATTAGCGGCAGCACGGATCTGGCAGGTGAAGGGTGCAGCTGGATCCGTGCTGCTGCAGGGACATGTGTGGGGCCGGAACCGCGCTCCGGCCCCACACGTCACACAGTACATACACACATACATATACACATACATACTTACATGCTCCCGGCAGGTCTCCACAGCGCAGGAGGAGCAGGACGGCGCACATAGGAGGATTCCCCACAGCGCCCTCTGCTGAGCGCCGGGTGGAATCGTCCTATGTGTGCGCCCTTCTGCTCCTCCTGCGCTGTGGAGACCTGCCGGGAGCATGTAAGTATGTATGTGTATTTGTATGTGTATATGTCTGTGTATGTGTATGTCTGTATGTGTGCAGGTGACGGATCCGTCATGAACTCCATTGAAAGTCAATGGAGGACGGATCCGTTCACCATTGTGTCACACCAAACGGATCCGTCCCCATTGACTTGCATTGGGGGTCATTCCGGATCCGTCTTGGTGCGGATGCCTGGACCGCATGCTTCAGTTTGCTCTCCGGTCTGAAGACGGAATGGAATGCTTTTAGGAGCATTCCGTTGTCTTCAGTTCAGTTTTGTCCCCATTGACAATGAATGGGGACAAAACTGAAGCGTTTTATTCCGGTATTGAGCCCCTATGACGGAACTCAATACCGGAATTATAAAACGCTAGTGTGAAAGCCTGATGCTAAAGTCTGTAAAGTGCTGTGGAATATAGTAGTGCTATATATGTGCAAAAAAAAAAAATAGAAGAAATTTTTTTGACACCAGACATATAAGCTAAAAACGGCAGTCATCTGTGTTTGGCATGTGTGCATGAGGCTTAAAGAGAGCATTTAACATCCATTGTGTCTCTTGTTTTTAGATACGTCTGCTGGACCATGGGATCTTCTCCACACATATTTGATGGTGTTATGGCTCAACAGGTTGTACATTTATTCGTTTGCGGCGTTTGGTATCACTGTCTGGATCTGCAGTCAGTTCATTACGGGGAGGAAAAAACACCAGGTCCGTATTTTATTTCCTACCATTTTGTGTTGAATGGTTTGTAAATGTAGATTGTGTAGGTTTTCAAACAGTATATTGTAGTGTTACGATATCCCACTACTGGAACAACGTGACCCAGCCTAAGGCCTCTTACACACGACAGTATTTTTTGCTGATAAAATGCGGACCCATTCATTTCTACAGGTCCGCAAAAAATGCTGATGGCACACTGTGTGCTATCCGCATCCGTACGTCCTTTCCGTAGCCCTCAAAAAAAAATAGAACGTGTCCTATTCTTGTCCGTTTTGCGGACAAGAATAGGCATTGTTACAATTGATGTGAACCTGTTTGCCCAGGCCTTCTGTTCTTTGTGGTTCCTGAAGAGTAGTTTTTGTGCTGATGTTGCTTCCTGAGTTTGTATCCAATGACAGATACTTTGTGGCAAATACTTTCACACTTGCGCTTTCCCTGTCCACTATTGAGATTCCGTTCGGTTGCATCCCCATCGCGAACAGAATAAAGCTGCAAGCAGCATTTTCCTATCCACTATGTGGTGCAGAGCAAGACGGATCTGTCATGACTCACAACGTAAGTCAATGGGGACCGATCCGTTTTCTCTGACACAATAGAAAACTGATCCATCCCCCATTGACTTTCAGTGGAGTTCATGACTGATCCGTCTTAGCTATGTTAAAGATAATACAACCAGATCTGTGCATAACAGATGCAGATGGTTGTATTATCGTGACAGAAGCATTTTTGCTGATCTAAGATGGATCCAGCAAAAACGCTGGTGTGAAAGTAGTCTAAGATATAGAATTTAAGACCAGTCCAGTCTACCAGAAGATTCCTTAACTCGGTATACAAAGAGTATTGGTATACACCATCCTGACCATATAATTGCACTATAAACGTTATCATTTATAATAAAACATTGGATATCGGTAGCATGAGACGAGAGGGTGACTATACCCTATTAAAGTGCTTGATCAGGTGAAGACTTGGAGCAGATAACTTGTTGCATAACATGGATTTATATGTGCAATGACAACTGATACTTGCAGGATGGGTGCTTTCCATTTAGCAGCTAGTAAGGTATATTGTGTTAGTTTGAAAGTACCGTATTTTTCGCTTTATAAGATGCACCCGAAGATAAAACGCACCCCAGATTTTAGAGTAGGAAAGTGAGAAAAAAATATTTTTCATCAGACCCCCCCCATAAATTTCAGGACATCACATAAAACACCAATCAGACCTCAGATCAGCCCAGTGTGCCCCCATCAGACCTTAGATCAGCCCAGTGTGCCCCCATCAGACCTTAGATCAGCCCAGTGTGCCCCCTTCAGACCTTAGATCAGCCCAGTGTGCCCCCTTCAGACCTTAGATCAGCCCAGTGTGCCCCCATCAGACCTTAGATCAGCCCAGTGTGCCCCCTTCAGACCTCAGATCAACAGAATGTGCCCCTATCGGACCCCACATCAGCCCAGTGTGCCCCCATCAGACCCCACATCAGCCCAGTGTGCCCCCATCAGACCTCAGATCAGCCCAGTGTGCCCCATCAGACCTCAGATCAGCCCAGTGTGCCCCATCAGACCTCAGATCAGCCCATTGTGCTCCCATCAGACCTCAGATCAGCCCATTGTGCTCCCATCAGACCTCAGATCAGCCCATTGTGCTCCCATCAGACCTCAGATCAGCCCATTGTGCCCCCATCAGACCCCACATCAGCCCAGTGTGCCCCCATCAGACCTCAGATCAGCCCACCCAGCCCCATAACAATAAAATAAAAACCTGTTACCTGTCCTGTGCCGCGGCTCCGCTCCGGGTCCGGCGCTCCTCTGGCTGCTAAAGCCGGCGCTGCACTGTCACCTGACTGTGTGCAGCGTCAGGTCATAGTGCGCACACTACGTCCTGACACTGTACATAGTCAGGACAGTGCAGCGCCGGCCCGGGAAGCCAGAGGAGCACCGGACCCGGAGCCGCGGCGCAGGACAGGTAAGAGAGGTTTTTATTTCATTGTTATGGGGCTGGGTGGGCTGATCTGAGGTCTGATGGGAGTGCCGCAGCTAAAACATTTAAGTGAGTGCTTCCATAATGGAAGCGCTCACTTGTATTCGCTTTATAAGACGCACCGCAATTTTCCCCTTACTTTTGAGGGGAAAAAAGTATGTCTTATAAAGCGGAAAATACGGTGGTTCTGTTCATATTAATGGTTTTATCCCCCCAAAAAAACAAACAAACCCAGGGTCTAGTTGGTAATGAACACCTTGTGACTTATTCTATTAAACTTGTTACACAGGTGCAAAAACTGGCTTCAATGGGACATGACCACCAGGTATCTTGCCACTAACTGAGCATCCTCTAAAACATAATGTTGAGACAGTAGTTCTATATTACATAAAGTCTCCCTGGAACCTGTGGTCTATGTAGAGTCTGCCACCTACCATGAATCACAACATAAAGTCCACCTTTCAGGTGATAATGGGTGGTATGGTGGGTGTCCTCCTCTCACTGCAGCATAAATGGCAGTTTAAAGGGGTTGTCCGAGTTATTTTTTTTGTTCTTTATATGTTTCTAACTTGTCAGGTATAACAACTTTCCCATATACTTTGTGTTTCTAAAGCTGCTGGTTTCTCGGAGTTGACTGAGGGTCACCTGACCTGTGATGTCACCTTATCTCCCTGCTCTGTGATGTTTCGTTCACAAGCCTCAGAGTTCAGATAACAGTCTGTACACGAGACGTCACTGGCCATGGCTCCTTTAGTTGCCCGAGACGTCACTGGCCATGCCCCCTTTCGTTGCCCGGCTGCTATCTGCTCTCTCCCTGGATTCCTTCAGATAAAACATTAACCCCTTCAGCCAGAACACACTGAGGGCTCAAGGCTTTAGAACAAACAGTAGCTGCAGCAGTGAGAGGAGACAAATGCTGGGCACAAGAGCTGTAGAGGAATTGTATTGTACAAGAACAGGTAGGGAGGATTTCCTGTGTGTATCAGCAGTGTCATTGTACAGCTGGGACTTGTAGTCCTACACATACAACATGCTGCTGAGTATTCCAGCAGGCAGACATGTACTCACAGCACTTGTATTCATTCCCTTTGCAGAGAGGGGGGAGGGGGGGGCAGAGATTGTTATTACTGCATGTAAACAAAGGCCAGAAGAGAACCAGGGAAATGAGGAAAGAGAGAGTTTTTTTTTTTGCCTAAAACTTGCTGAACTTAGTTATATATTGCTGCCCATCAGATTTACAGTGCTATATTTTTTTTTCCATAACTTGGACAACCCCTTTAACCTTGAGGGCACTGATTTATAAACTAGGGCTAGAAGTCCTCTCCTTTCAGGCATGTATAAAGCTAAATTCTCTGAAAATGTATACGCTACCTGGGATCCTATAGTTGAGGTCCAGAAGAAAAATTGTTTTAATCCATAAGATTCAGTCAAAGGAGGTTGAATTTGAGTCCTAAAAGAAGATTCAGACATCAATAGTGCGATGACCATAATCTGGTGGACATCATCATTTAAAATCATGAGTCTGAAGGCCCCGTGTAAAAGGGGTAACTGGAGAAACTAAAGATTGTAGTTTTATATTTAAAACCTATTTCTCCATAAAGCCATAGTATGAGGTATTCAGCGAGGGACTAAGTGGTATCTTTAGAAGCCTTCCTTTTTGAGGCCAGGCCATTCTAGCAGGACATTTCAATTAGAAAGAAAGCCTTCCACACACAATTACAGCCCTTGATACATTTCTGGCGTGTAAAGTGAATTGTTTCATGAGGTAGCTGGTTTGATTTTTATTTTGGTGAACTGAAGAAGTAAAATGTCGCCAATGAATTAAAATATTGCTTCAGAAGACCTCAGATGATAAATTGGAAGTATTTCCCATTCATCCCCTAGAAGAATACGTTCTTTGTGTAGGAAATGAAGCAATTATTAGAGAATACAAAGGACCTGATAAATGGAATATGTTATGTTCAGTGCAATCACTTCTGCTGGACAGATAATTCCCCTTTGGGAGAGGATGTGTTGAAAATATTTCTCTGCAATTCTCATAATTCTTCAATTAACCCTTAACGTCAAGATATGTCCAATGATTTGGCAACCCAGTAGTCAGGACATCCAATGGTATGGAGAGTAACCATATTTGGAAGTAAAAAATGAAGGTGTAACTGGATTAACCCATGACTAGATGTTCTGTATCCACATACTGAACCATATATGTGGGCAGTGGCTTTCTCGCTTGAAGTCAAGCTTGCCTTGCGACGCCCCCTTTCCCGCCCCTTAGCGTTTGATTGATAGAAGTTCTCATTCCTTCAATGCCAGACACCAGAACATAGCCGGCGCACTGTTCCCCCACCCCGTGAGCTAGTTTTCAGTGGCTCAATGCGCAGTCATTTTTTCAGACTTTTGGCACAGCAGTTCCTTATAGGGGTTGGCTCATCTAGTACCAGTGTCCGATAAGTGTAGGTCCCACCACTTGGACCCGTATCTGTCTCTAGAACAGGGCCCCGAGGGTGAACCTTGGTCAGCCTCCATTCACTTCTGAGAGTGCTGAGTGCAGGCATGGCTATTTCCAGAACTCCCATGGAAGTTAATGGGGATGTTGCTGCATTTGCATTCACTTCTGTAGGAGTTCTGGATTTAAAGGGTTACTCCCATCTCAGACAATGGGGGCATGTCGCTAGGTCCCACCTCTGAGACCCGCACCTATATCGAGAATGGAGTGGGCAAATGAACGGAGGGCGCACTGCGCATGCACAGCCGCCCTCCATTCATCTCTATGGGGCCGCAGAAAATAGCAGAGCGCTTCCTTGGCTATTTCTGTTGGCTACATAGAAATGAATGGGAGCTTTGGCCGCGCCTGGTGGTGGACGAACCCTGGGAAACCTGGGGTCCTCCAGGCACAGCACTCCCTGCTCCGTTCTCGATATAGGTGCGGGTCCCAGAGGTGGGACCCGCACCGAGCAGACAATGGGGGCATATCCTAGCAATATACCCCCATTGTTTAAGATGGGAATACCCCTTTAACCAAGCGTGCTCGCTCTGCTCATTTTGGAACTCCCATAGAAGTGAATAGAGTGCATGCCTGATACGTTCTCCTTTGTGTTCTATAGATGGGTATAGATCCCACCTCTAGCAATATGCCACTAACGTGCAGGATGATGAGCCTAACCCTTTAACCTCCTAAGAGTCACTAAAATTGGAAAAACCCTGCCATAAATTTTACTTTTTTACTTAGGGGACACAATTGCATTTTTAACCCCTTAGTGAAATAAACCCCTTCGTGTTCCAGCAATCATAACTTTTTAGAAACATTTTGGGGGTGTATATAGTTTAGTTTATGACTCTTATTTTATTTTTAGGGGGAAAAATAAAAAACAGCAATTTTAACATTATTTTTCAACGTTTTATTTACTACATTTATTGTGGGATAAATATTGTGTGGGTCAGTACAATAATGATAATGAGAAATTTCAGTACTTTTTCAATTTTCCTCCTGCAGGCTGTCGGCTCCCTAACCACCCCCTCCTTCTCTAGACTGAAGGGGAGGGCAACTGCTTTAACTGCTCATATCTCTGGATAGGTAGCAGCTAGAGATATGGGCTTTGTATTGTTTGACAGCAGTTAGGTGGTTAAAATTGAAGGCAGACAGCTGTATGTATGTCCCTATGGTTGTGCACCCCTTTGCCAGTGGGAATAGAGTATTCTGGGCTGTTCATTTCGGAATGGATTGTAAGCAGAATTTTGGGTTATATCTTTAAGAATTGATCTCCTTTGCATTGGTTTAATGGTCATGTGGCCAGAACTCCTGTATGTGGGGGACTTGGGTACTATGTGTGCTATGTTATACTGAACCAAGTATTTTTCTTTCATCTTAACAGGTAGAAACCTTGTCACACAATGACGTACCCTTATTGACAAGTAAAGTAGTAAAAAACAGCGCTTCTGATCTAAGTAAGGAGAAAGAAGTCTTTGTTTCAGGTGTCAAGATCTTCTATGGCTCTCAGACTGGTACTGCCAAGGTAGGTTAAAGAAGAAGAAAAGCTAAGCTGCCCAGTTTCCATAAGGCCCCATTCACACGACCGTATTTTAATAATATGGCGGCCGCCCGGCGTGTGTACCGCAACGCTCGGAACACATGCCGGACAGCCCTATTCAAAATGCTTATACTTGTCCGCATGCATGCTTCATATTTTTCTGCGGAGCCGCGGCACGGAGCAAGCTCTGTGCGGAGACTCCCCGCTCGCATAGAGGTGAATGGGGCCGCATCTATTCTGCAATATTGTGGAATAGATACGGCCCCGTTCACACAGTCATGTGAATGGGGCCTAAGACTAGTGTTTAGCTGAGATTTCATTGATTGTGCTGCTGATTACTGAATTTTTTTTTCAGTTCAATGAAGATAAATTCTAGTTCACACTGGCTAATTATTATAATGATCTCTTGAGAATGAGGAGTCCATAATAAGTGACCTGTCAGCCCATATATTACCGTCTAGAATAGTATTCCATGGGTAACACTCCAACACTGATGTAGGAATCCTGGCAAGGCAAGCCCGGATCCAGATGCAGTATGGATTCCAATCTGCAAATCTGTGGCAATTTACAGTATAATACATGTGCATACTGTTCCTAAAACCCCATCCACACATAGAAAGTGTCTAAACATGTTGCAGAATAGCCTGGATTGTCCCAGTGGGTTACACAGTAAATTGGCAGCAAATCCATATGTAACGTGGGTAATTTCGCCCGCAGCTGGGCTTATCCTAAATTCTTTATCCTAATCCATATCTTTTAATGCTGATGGATATACAGTAGATATGATATGTGCACGTTAATGAGTCATCTGAGTGTCATTTCTAAAAGGACGTATAATTGGAAGTGCACATAAAAATGGGAATAAAATGATGTAATGTGATTGGCTTGTTTTAGGGCTTTGCCAGCGCTCTTGCTGAAGACATCACTTCTCTGGGCATTTCTGTTGAAATTATAAACATGAAGGACTATGATCCAGACGACAATTTGGTCGAAGAGGTGAGAAAATACGCACGTAAAATAACTTGACGTCCATTGCTTTCCCTCATAGTAATTATGTTTTTTTCGCCAAAGATTTTCTGTGCCAACCATATAGGTTTAAAGGGGTTGTCCAGGTTCAGAGCTGAACCCTGACATAAGCTCCTCTTCACTCATTTACTGTGTACAAGTGGAGCTTAGGAGCATTTCATGCTTCCCCCTTGCCCTGTGCTGAACCCGGATGACCCCTTTAAGCTTCTATGGAACAGTTTTCTGTTTTAGACGTATCCTCCTTGCCATTTCACCAAGACCACTTGGCCTGGCGATCAGATGATTGATATCACTGCTAACTTTTTTTTTTTTTTGCGCCACAAAGTTTCCACCACTTAGAGTAGAGGCTTATAGAAGTGAATCTCAAGACCGCAGTGCCCCAGACAAATGTGCATTGTGGTGTACTGTCCTTCCTGACTAGCTCTAATAGCTTTGTGGCATGAATGTTGCTATGAACGCTGAGGCTACTTTCACACTTGCGTTGATAATTCAGGTACTGAGATCCGGCAGAGGATCTCTATACCTGAATTAAACTGATCCGTTTTGATTTTGCACATCAGGATGCATCAGTTCAGTTAGGATGCAGTTGTGTGATATCAAAACTGAAAAAAACGAATCGGGCACTAAATACATTGAAAGTCAATGGTCTCCTAAAAAAAACTGATCCGTCACCATTGACTTAGGCCACTTTCACACTAGCGGCAGCACCTATCTGGCGGATGAAGGGTCCCGCCGGATCCGTGCTGCCGCAGGTGTGGGGCCGGAATCACGCTCCGGCCCCATTCAGTATAGTGAAGTGATGTAGTGTAGTGAAGGGAGAGACCGGTGACACCGGGCCGGGATGTGAGCTTACCTGGAGTCTTGTCCGCGGGAGAATAGTGCAGCGGACCACCGAGAGGGAATATTCCAGCGTAGAGCAGAGCAGCCTGCACAGCGCCACCTGCCGGACCTCCAGAGGAAGTGCAGGTTGACGGATCCGTCATGAATTCCATTGAAAGTCAATAGAGGACGGATCTGTTTACTAGTGTGTCACACCGAACGGATCCGTCCCCATTGACTTGCATTGGGGGTCATGACATCTTGGTGCGGATGTCCAGATCGGAGAGCAAACCGCAGCATGCTGTGGTTTGTTCTCCGGTCTGGAGACGGAACGGAATACTTCTAGGAGCATTCCATTGTCTTCAGTTCAGTTTTGTCCCCATTGACAATGAATGGAGACAAAACTGACGCGTTTTATTCCGGTATTGAGCCCCTATGACGGAACTCAATACCGGAAAAAGAAAACGCTAGTGTGAAAGTAGCCTTACATTGGTTTCAATACCTGATCAGTTTCTTTCAGTTTTTATGACCGGACACAAAATTACAGCTTGCTGCGGTTTTGTGTATCCGCTCACAAAACTGAAAGCTGCCCCAACTGAAGACATCCTGATGCATCCGGAACGGGTCTCTTTTCATTCAGAATGCATGGGGACAAAACTGATCAGTTTTTCTCCGGTATTGAGATCCTCTGCCGGATCTCAATACCGGAAAACCACAACGCAAGTGTGAAAGTAGCCTTAATCTGATGTCAACTGGTTACTGAAGTCTAGACTGCTTTGGCCTGTCCACAGGGGGCAAGGCCCTGTATTGTCTCCTAGGCATGGTGATTGATCTTGATTTCCCAGGTAAAACAGCAGTGTCTATTGTCTTTTGAGCAATAAGATTTGTCCACATTGATTTCTTTGTGGGAGTGTTTCTAGGCCATTCATGACCCAGTTCTACTCTGCTGTAAGGGCCTGAAGTCAGGAGTTAATAAAATGTCCGACAGGGGATATTGGCTTTTTTATGGTTGTTCATGTATGTTTTTTTTGACCAGTGGGCAGAGGATTCATAATGAATTACTCCCCTGTATCTTTTTTTATTTTTCTTGGAATAAGAACAATCTTTGTGCCATGTATGCCCGGTGGAGCCCCCCACCCCCC
The DNA here is from genome assembly GCA_900303285.1 of Rhinella marina. Lineage (NCBI taxonomy): Eukaryota > Metazoa > Chordata > Amphibia > Anura > Bufonidae > Rhinella > Rhinella marina. The sequence goes on from ONZH01006727.1 coordinate 115,354, forward strand.
AAAATTCTGCAATAATGGTGGCAAACAGGGCTTCCTTTATCTAATGGAATAAAATCCTTGTTTCAATGTTATGATTGAAGCTAGTTGCACACTAACCTTACAGCCTGTTTTGGCCGCACTCCGGCATTACTGGAGGTTTGTAAGGCTCCATCTGGCCCCATTCACCATAATGGAGACCGGTGAAGATGCAGCTGGATTCCGGCAAATATGCTGAGAATGAAAGAAAACTCCTGCCTGCAGCGGTTCTCTTCTGCCCGAGTTTTGGCCCCCATTATAATGAATGGGGCTGCACAGAGCCTTAAAGGGGTTGTCTCACTTCAGTAAGTGCCATTTATTATGTAGATTAAGTTAATACAAGCCACTTACTAATATATTGTTATCCTTATTGCCTCCTTTGCTGGCTGAGTTCATTTTTCCATCACATTACACAATGCTCGTTTCCATGGTTACGGCCACCCTGCAATCCGTCAGTGGTGGTCGTGCTTACACACTATAGGAAAAAGCACCAGCGTCTCTGGTGGCCAGGACCATGGGAGTGCACATAGGCTGGTGCTTAAGCACAACCACCACTGATGGATTGCAGGGTGGTCGTAACCATTCAAGTGAGCCATGTATAATGTGATGGAAAACTGAATAAAGGAGGCAATATGTATAATCACAATACATTAAGTGCCTTATATTAAATTCCTCTACATAATAAATGCTATTTGCTGAAGTGACACAACCCCTTTAAAAACCTCTGGCAATGCCGGAGTGCGCAGAGATCTGTCAGGCTGTTCCCTACCAAAACAGCCTGCCGCATCTCTAACGCTAGTGCAACCAGCCTGAAAGGGTGTAGAATGTGCATCAATAGTGGTTAACATTTATATTTTTGCCTTAGTCCTATCCCCCCCCCCCTTTTTAAGCGCTTGTCATTGCCTTGGTGTTTGACAGGCGGTCAATGACATCTTTTTAAAAACTTCTTATGAAATAGGGCAGCACACGTTTGTTTGCTTTCTGCTGAGATTCTGAAATGTCATTACCAGGATGTCAAACAAGACACATGCAAGTCAGCAATTCGGCTTTCTATTCCCCAGAAGTTTGTAAGCGCCATTGTAAAGGAAAGTGCTAGTTGTACAGAATATGTGCCAGCCCAGTGTACTTAAGTGCTCTAAATTGTTTGTATCCAGTTAGAGGCACGCTGCAGTCAGCACTAATACCCCATTTTATGCTTAGTGCAGGACCTAAGGGGGGCAGTGTGGGGCACCAATGCTGTCTCCTAAGAACCTCATGGACCCTCAGGCCTTGCACTAGTGGATACAGGATCTGTTTCACATGTAGCTTTTCTTAACGGGAGGAAAGCTATTGTTTTCTTACTCATTTTATATTGCTGCGTTCTGCAGTTCTCTGATATGTTTTCTTGTGCCTATCATTGGGGGACACAGCACCAGTGGGTATAGGCAGCTGCCACTAGGAGGCGACACTAGACAATCAAAAAAAGGAGCCCCGCCTGGCAGCCTATACCCCTCCTTCGGACACCAGGCTAGCTCAGTTTTAGTCTAGTGTCCGTAGGAGGTAGACACTGGTGCTTTGCACCTCTGATTTTTTATTATTTTAGTTTTATTTCTTTCTTTTTTCTTTCAGGTTATCAGGGGGGCCGTCGGCGTGGAAAGCCACATCAGACGTAGACCCCCCTGAGGGTGCCTGGAGAATATTTTCATATTCTCCCTGCGCCGGTCACCCGTCCCCCATTGTAGCTGTCCCCTGCAGCTGGATGCCAGTGCCCCACTCCGGTGCGAGGTCACTGAAGGGGTGACCCTGCGCGCACCTGAAGCCGTCGGAGCGGTGAGTATGTGCGCCCCGGCTCCTTCCCCCCTCCTCCCCCGTGGCCTACTCCCCTGTATAGCTGTCCAGGGGACCTCCTTGCCGGACTTCTGCCTCTAGTCCCCATTTTGCCCTTTCCCTGGTGCTCCGGTCCGGACGGCCTACCTCTGCGCTCCGGCTCCTTCCGTGGCTTCCGCGTGGTCTCCGGGCTGCCCCCCCCTGGTTCCGGGGACTCTCCGGTTCCCCCCTCTGTGCGGGGCAGACGCGCCTTTTTTTTTTTTTTTCTTCTGGCGGCGCGCTGCGCCGCACTTCCGGCCGGGCGCTTCTCTACTTTAGGCCGCGGCTTTTTCCCGTACTAGGCCGCATGTGGGCGGGCGCTTTCCAGTGACGTCACGCGCCCGCCCGCTGTTCTGCCGGCCCCCCTCCTGTTCCCGCCGGCGGGCTCCTCTCCCCTCTTAGCCCCCTCCTTTTTGTGGGTGGTCCTTCCTACAGTCTCCATCCTGCGGTGTGCTCTGCTCCAGAGACCGGTTATAGCCGGTCTACTCTGCCTTTCCAGGGGTCTGCACGGCACAGCTCCAGTGGCCTACACAGCTCCTCCAGTGGTCTGCAGCTTCCAGTGGTCCGCACAGCGTTTTTTTCCAGTGCTTTGCACTGCTGCTCCAGGGGTCTGGTAGGCACCCAGTGGGTGATACTCCTCTTTCCCCAGGCTATTGCTTGTCCGTTGAGCCCTTCACCATGTCTGGTCCCCGGGACGACCCCCCAAGGCAGCATGCTCCGGTGGCTGTGGCGACGCACTTTGCGTGCGCTCGCTGTAGTCAAAAATTCCCTAGCGGTCAGTCTGGCTCCCTATGTGTGCCTTGCCTTTCCCTTGGTAACCTTCCCACTGAGGCTCCCGCTCCTTCTGGCTCGGTTGCGGCCCCACCCGAGTGGGCTAGGTCCCTGACCCAGGCGATCGGTGACCTCTCTAAGTTGTCTCAGGTCATGATCCACGCCATTGACCGGTTGCCGTCCCAGGCGCCCCCCTCTGCGACCCCTCCTCAGGTGTCTCCTGACTCCCCTTCCAGGGGACGGTCCTCCAAGAGGCGTCGGCGTTCCCCTTCTCGGTCACCTTCCCGGTGTTCCTCTGACCTTTCCCCGGAAAAGTCCACTGCGGGCGGTTCTCAGCAACACCTCTCTGACACCTCGGGGGACTCCTGTGACTCTGCCTCAGGGTCTGACAGGGAGGACCATCTGGCCTCTGCGGTGCAAGCCTTGGTCCGTGCAGTGCGGGACACACTCCATATCCGGGACGAATCTCCCTCTGCGGCCAGAGGCGAAGTTTCGTTTAGTCGCCATAAGCGGCAACCGCTGGTATTCCCTAGTCATAAGGACTTTGAGAATCTCTTGGACAAGGAATGGAAGCACCCCGACCGGCGCATTCCCTCCTCTAAGCGGACAGAAGCTCTTTTTCCGTTTGCTGCGGATTTAGTCTCCGCCTGGACGGTCCCACCTACTGTGGACCCCCCTGTCTCCCGGCTGTCTAAATCTACCACCCTCCCCTTAGCGGACGGTGCGTCCCTGACGGATCCTGTGGACAAGAAGATTGACACGTTCTCCAAGTCCGTTTTCATTGCTGCGGGTTCTGCCCTTCGCCCTTCCTTTGCGGCGTCTTGGGTCAGTAAGGCCTGCTCCGCTTGGGCCAAGCAACTGGTCCGTGACATCTCCTCGGAGGTCCCTCGTGAGGATCTGCTTTCCCTAGCCTCACAGATTCTTCATGCCTCTAAGTATCTGTGTGATGCTTCCCAGGAAGCGGCTCGCCTGTCTGCTCGGGCTGTGGCCAACTCCGTTGCCATTCGTCGCTCTGTTTGGCTGAAATCGTGGTCGGCTGACGCCGCCTCCAAGAAGGCTCTTACTTGTCTTCCCTTTACAGGAAACAGGCTTTTTGGGGAGCGGTTGGACAAGATTATTTCTGACGCCACCGGTGGCAAGAGTTCTTTGTTGCCACAGAACCGGCCCAGGCGCTCCCAGCCTCCGAAGCGTTCCAGTCGCTTCCGCTCCTTCCAAGCCCCTGCTCGTCAGCAGTCCTCGAAGGGTGCCCCCTCAGCCTCCTCTTCCGGGAAGCCCTCCTTTAAGCCCCGGCCGTCCTGGCAGCCGCGCTCCCGCCCTTCCAAGGGCCCTGCCCCCAAGTCTTCTTCCTGAAGGCTTTCCCCCACTCGGGTCTTCCCCTCGGGTGGGGGGTCGTCTGCTCTCCTTCAAGGAGGTATGGTTCGCCCACGTCACCGACGCGTGGGTACGGGAGGTGGTGTCTTCCGGATACAAAATCGAGTTTGCGTCCTTTCCGCCTCCTCGTTTTTTCCTGTCTCGGATCCCCCGCTCTTCTGCAGGGCTTTTGGCTCTTTCCCGCGCTGTTCAACACCTCCTTGCTCAAGGGGTTGTAGTTCCAGTCCCCCCCTCCGAGCGCTTTCAGGGCTTCTATTCGAACCTGTTCACCGTCCCCAAAAAGGACGGCTCTGTTCGGCCCATCCTGGATCTGAAGCACCTCAATCGCTATGTCCGCCTCCGCCACTTCCGCATGGAATCATTGCGGTCGGTGGTCGCGTCCCTGGAGCAGGGCGAGTTCCTCGCTTCCATAGACATACGCGACGCATATCTCCATGTGCCCATCGCGCTGAGTTATCAGCGCTTTCTTCGTTTCGCCATCGGTTCTCTACATTTCCAGTTTGTCGCTTTGCCCTTCGGTCTTTCGACAGCGCCCCGGGTTTTTACCAAAACCCTTGCCCCCCTCATGGCTCTCCTTCGTGCCAGAGGAGTGGCGGTCATCCCGTACCTGGACGACCTTTTAGTAAAGGGTCGCACCTTGCAGGGGGCTCAGTCCAGCCTTCAGATCACGCTCGATCTGCTTTCCAGGTTCGGCTGGGTGATCAACTTCCGGAAGTCGTCTCTGCTCCCCTCTCGCTCGATGGAGTTTCTGGGGATGTTGTTCAACACCGAGACTGCTCGGGTTCTCCTGCCTCGCGACAAGGTCTCTTCCCTACGCTCGGCTGTCTCCAGGCTCCGCTCGGGCTCCCCCTGTTCGCTCCGCTTCTGCATGCGGGTGCTGGGCAAGATGGTCTCCTCGTTCGAGGCCGTCACTTTTGCTCAGTTCCACTCTCGTCCCCTCCAGGGAGCGATTCTGGCCCAGTGGGACAAGTCTCCACTCTCCCTGGACAGGAAGATCGTCCTCTCCCCGGCAGTCCGCAGGGAGTTACTTTGGTGGCTGACGTCTCCAGCTCTTCTTCAGGGCCGCTCCTTCCTCCCCCTTCAGTGGCTGGTCGTCACCACCGATGCCAGCCTGACCGGGTGGGGTGCGATTTTCGGTGTCCTGACGGCTCAGGGCACGTGGACCTTGCCGGAGTCGCGCCTTCCCATCAATATTTTGGAGCTTCGGGCGATATCCCTTGCCTTAACTCATTGGACCGATTTCCTTCGGGGTCGCCCTGTTCGGGTTCAGACGGACAACGCCACCGCCGTTGCCTATCTGAACCGCCAGGGGGGCACCAGGAGCCGCTCCGTGATGGCGGAGGCCGCTCGGATTCTCTGCTGGGCGGAACAGTTTGTCCCGGCTCTCTCTGCCGTCCACATTCCAGGCGTAGACAACTGGGCGGCGGATTATCTCAGTCGCGAGTCCCTGGACCACGGAGAGTGGTCTCTCCATCCACAGGTGTTTCTTCAAGTTTGCCGTCGGTGGGGCTTCCCCGACGTGGATCTGTTCGCGTCCAGGCTCAATCACAAGCTCCCCACTTACGTGGCTCGGGCTCGGGATCCCCGCGCGTTCGCGGTGGACGCCCTGGTGACCCCTTGGGATCAGTTCTCCCTGATTTACCTGTTTCCCCCGCTCCCTCTTCTTCCGCGGGTCCTCAAACGTCTGAAGGCTCTCGGCGTTCCCGCCATCCTTATCGCTCCGGATTGGCCTCGCCGGTCCTGGTACGCCGACGTGATCCACCTCCTGGCTGACGCCCCTTGGCGTCTTCCCCTGCGGCCAGACCTCCTTTCTCAAGGGCCGATCTTCCACCCCACTTTACCTCAGCTCAATTTGACGGCTTGGCTGTTGAGGCCGCGGTGCTGAGATTTCGGGGTCTGTCTGAGTCTGTCATCCAGACTATGCTTAGGGCCCGCAAGCCTCAGTCGGCTCGTATTTACCATCGGGTCTGGAAATCCTTTTTTTCTTGGTGCGAGCAACGTCGTGTACATCCTCTCGTTTGCTCCACACCTAAGATCCTCTCTTTTTTACAGTCCGGCCTTGACCAGGGTCTCAGCCATTCTACCCTTCGGTCTCAGGTCTCCGCCCTGTCCGTGCTTTTTCAGAGGGCTTTGGCTCTGCGCTCCCAGGTGAAGACCTTTTTGCAAGGTGTTCTTCGTCTGAATCCCCCCTTCCGCCCCCCCCGTCGAGCCCTGGGATCTTAACTTGGTGCTCGATGTGCTCCAGGGTCCTCCCTTTGAGCCCTTACGTGAGGTTTCCCTGCGTCTTCTCTCTTGGAAGGTCGCTTTTCTGGTGGCGGTTACATCCATCCGCCGAGTATCTGAGTTAGCCGCTCTTTCCTGTCGCTCCCCCTATCTTGTCTTGCACAAGGATAAGGTGGTTTTGCGCCCTCTCCCTTCCTTCCTTCCGAAGGTTGTTTCGGCATTCCACATCAATGAGGATATCGTTCTTCCCTCTCTTTGTCCTGCTCCTTCCCATCCTAGGGAACGCTCCCTTCACTGTCTGGACCTTGTCCGAGCTATCCGGGTCTATTTGTCCCTCACAGCTCCCTTCCGTCGGTCGGATTCCTTGTTCGTCATCCCTGAGGGTCCCCGCAAGGGTCTTGCCGCTTCTAAGGTGACCATTGCGCGTTGGATTACGGCCGCCATCTCTGAGGCCTATCGCTCTCGGGACAGGTCCCCCCCCTTCCGGGTCACTGCCCATTCCACCAGGGCCGTGGGAGCTTCCTGGGCGGTTCGCCATCATGCATCGGTGTCCCAGGTTTGCAAAGCCGCCACATGGGCCTCGGTGCATACCTTTACCAAGTTTTACCAGGTCCACATCCTGGCTTCTTCTGATGCCAGTCTGGGCCGCAGGGTTCTGCAGGCCGCCATACGTTAGGCTGGCCACCTGGGAATTGTTCTTTTTCCCCACCCTCTGGGACTGCTTTTGTACGTCCCACTGGTGCTGTGTCCCCCAATGATAGGCACAAGAAAACAGGATTTTTGTAAAACTTACCGTAAAATCCCTTTCTTGTGGCTTCATTGGGGGACACAGCTCCCACCCTTTTTTTTCTGGGTTGTTCTTTTTCCCGGGCTTGTTTGCTGTTCCTTGAGTTCTCGTTCCCGGGTTCAGACTGGTTTGTATCTTTCTGTTTGGCTCCTACTGCTTATTAACTAACTGAGCTAGCCTGGTGTCCGAAGGAGGGGTATAGGCTGCCAGGCGGGGCTCCTTTTTTTGATTGTCTAGTGTCGCCTCCTAGTGGCAGCTGCCTATACCCACTGGTGCTGTGTCCCCCAATGAAGCCACAAGAAAGGGATTTTACGGTAAGTTTTACAAAAATCCTGTTTTTTGCATCTACTGTACATGTTTTTCAAGGCCTTGAAGATGATCCTCTGCAGATATCAGATCTGTCATTTAAGTTACTTTGTTATCCCTTGTCCATGTATGGTGATGGCTAGCTGATCATCATGGTGGTCAAAGGCTGTTCCCGCATCCTAAATGGAGAAGCAGGTCGACCATGTGCCCTGCAGCTCTATTTATTCTCTATGGGACCACCAGGGATGGCAATCTCCGGCATCTCTTGGAGATTAATGGAGCGGTAGGACATGTGATCGACCACCCCTCCATTTATAGGGGGAGACAAAGCACCCTGGTTCTCATGATATGTGGTGGTCCCAGTGTTTGGCCCCCTCACCAATCAGACTCTTATCCTCTATACCAGGGGTAGGGAACCTCCGGCTCTCCAGCTGTGAAACTACAATTCCCAGCATGCTTCATTCATTTCTATGAGAGTTCTTAGAAGAGCAGAGCGAGTATGCTTGCTGGGAGTTGTAGTTTCACAACAGCTGGAGAGCCGGAGGTTCCCTACCCCTGCTCTATACTCTAGATCAGGAATAAGTTTAAACTTGGCACAAACCCTATCATTCTGTAAGTGGGTCAATGGAGTCAAAAGAGCAGCACACTAAAGCCAAGACAGGTGTCTTAGTGGTGTGCAATTGGAGTTTATTAGGTAAATTAATATGAAATTTATGCATTTTCCATCCCAAATTCACATATTATATAGAACAGTACACAGATAATGAAAAGGTGTTTCCATCAGTTTGGTCTTTTTCAAGTCTCTTCTGGGGTAGGAGAAGTGGGGGGTGGAGGTGAGCCATAGCAGCAGCATCCGCTGGGCCACTACGTCTACTACACCAGTTGCATTGGTGGTCATACTGACTGAAAAATCACCTTGTTATCTGGTTACTGCTCTATAATAGGTGAATTCAGGTTTCATTTTCATATGATATGACTAATAAATTCCAACTTTGCATTACTAATAAATATGACTTGTATTTTTGTATGCTATATTTTGAGTTGCAGGTGACACCATGAGATGTGTGTGGTTCCACTAGCCCTCAATGAAAATAACAGCAGGTTGTTGAGCAGATTTATATACTGTTAAGTTTTGAAAAGTTTTAGTATAACTTGTCATTTATTGATCTTAAAGAGGACCTTTCACCGTTCCTGACATGCCTATTTTAATAGCTTCATGCATTCCCCATGTACTAACAATTCTGGAACATCTATTCTTATGGCTCTATGTTGTGCCATTCCTTTATTATTTCTACTAGAAGTTATGAATGAATTGCTATTTGTCTTCAGTAAAGGTACAGAGGGGAGGTAACAAGTTGGGGGTGTGTACCTGCACAGACTGGCTCTATCCAATCAGTGCTGTCATGTTCAGTCTGTGCAGATACACACCCCCAACTTGTTACCTCCCCTCTGTTCCCTTACTGAAGACAAATAGCAATTCATTCATAACTTCTAGTGCAAATAATAAAGGAATGGCACAACATACAGACATAAGAATAGATGTTCTAGACTTATTACATGGGGAATGCATGAAGCTATTAAACCAGACATGTCAGGAGAGGTGAAAGGTCCTCTTTAAGCCCTGCTCATTCTTAGGAGTCCAGTGGGTGGTCCTGATCTCTGTATGCACCCAGATGTAGAAACACCCCTGTATTAACAGAGGTTTAAGTGGATGAAATAAGTTCTACTGAATCTTTGTCCATAAATCTGCAATCAATCTGCTCAGCTCCTCCTGCTCTATAACATGTGGCTGGTAGACTGGACAACATTCAGTGACTAGTTCCCTTTAGATATATTAACAAGATACATCCAGTAATGAAGTATTACTAGGAAAAACAGTCCATACCTTCTAAGTCCTGGCCAGTTAGGGCTGAAGTGGCTTGTTTAGTCATCATATCTAATGGACTTTTTAATAATCAGATAAAACAGAGAGCACCTTGTAAACGAAAAGAGGTGAAAATCTTCAACCAAACATCGGGCCAGAACCTTCAATATAAACATATGAAAAGTAGAGGTAGCACTCCTATTAACCTCTTGCTGACTGCCACACGACTATATACATTGTGGCATAAGCGCTTAACTGTAACCCAACATATAAAAGGGTTGTGGGATATATTATGAGCTGCTGGTGCCCATGGCACTGCAGATCTCTGTGACTGCACTGTCATTAGACAGCTGCATTAACCCCTGACTTTGGTGGGAAGAGTTTAGTTCACTTTTTTTCCATTAAAAAAATAAAAGGTAAGGTGAAATAATTAAAAATAAACATTTAATAGTGAAATTAAAAAAATAAAAACATTGTTAGTTTTAACAATAGTATAACAGACTACAAATACACTCCTTTTCCCCCTTTTTCTCTCATAAAAAAAATAAAATGTTAGTTTTAGCAGACTGAGTAACATATAAAAATGAAAAACTTTTTTTCCCTTTCATAAATAAATTTTAAAATATAGGTAGTTTTTAGCTATATTTAATATGGCTTTTTTATTTTTTAGCTTTCATTGCATATTTTTATCACAAAAAAAATTGAAAGCATAAAATGTCCAAATTTCCAGAAGATAAATACCTTAGGGACTCAACATAGTCACTATGAAGGAGTTTCTAATGTTTTGGTACTGTACAACATCTGTACTGGCAGTATGGTGCCATACAACCAGCAAAAGAAAAATAGGCTGTCAAATTCCAAAATGTGCTCCAGTCATTTGAAGTTATGCAATATGATTCCCTGGGAGGTCAGTGGCTGCCATATAGGTAGCCCTACCCCAACACAACGTCGAGGTCCATTTCATATGAAGCTAGTTTACCTATTTTTGGAATGTGGGAGGAAACCAGAGTACCCAGAGGAAACCCAGTCAAACACGGGAAGAACATACAAACTCTATGCAGGTCCCTGGATGGATTCAAACCCAGGACCCCAGTGCACTGGTAACCACTAAGCCACCGTGCTGCCCATAATATGAGTAAGGCCCCTTGCAGACAAGCGTGCCACACGCACGTCTCCCGCATCCCATCTACTGGCCAGAACTCCCGGCACTGACGGGGGTCGCATAGCATTATACTGATTTATGATGCTATGTAACCCTTACAGTTCTGGAATGTGTTGGATAACACTAACAGCATTATGTCAGTGTTATACAATAAGGTTACATGGCATCATAAATCAATATAATGCTATGTGACCCCGTCAGTGCCAGTAGATGCGATGTGGGAGACGTGCGTGTGTCACACTTGTCTGCGAGGGGCCTAAGAGCACCCAGATGATTAATAGTCACCATTGAGGGCATGCAGGGCGAATATGATGTATGAATAGCATTGGGTAAAGGTACACCAGCCGATTGTTGGGCAGATCATCGCCGACAAGCATTCGTAGGAACACTCGTTAACAACTGTTTCCCTCTGTAATACTCCCGCCGAGCAAACACCCATTCATCGGGCAATCTCAATCTTTCAGCAGGTTTAAAAATCATTGCTTGCTGGAGGCAGATCCTGCTGTCTAATCATGATCTGCTGCTGGCAAACTATCATCTAGTATGGGGACAAGCAATGGTCTAAGCGGTAACTCCTTCCGATACTGAGGAGGAGATTGCTGCATGGAATAGCAGAATTCTCCTGTACTAACAAGCAGGCGATTGCCAGGAAGGAACGCTTCCTTTCCGACAATTGCTTGCAAAATCTGCAGGCCTAATACAGCTTTTATATACAGTAAATTTAGTGATAATAGGAAGGTATTTATCAATGTGGCCCTAACAGTCTGACTAGTAGACAGGAGGGTGTCGCCAATGATCCATGGAGGACCCCCTCTGTCACAGGGAGGAGATGTACGGGGATATGGGAACCGGTTCCCAATTCGACTATACCAGGGAACCAGGCAGATTTCACAGGGCACTGTCATCTGGCTTTTAACAAACTCAGTAGTATGGGATAGGCACAATGTAAAACCTGTTGTCTGCATGAAATATAGATACAGATATAGATATTTATCTATATATATTTCATATACTGTATAGATCATATATAAAAGGGGTCTATTAGTACCACAATGGTAACTATAAGTTCCAGCCACTCCTTCTGACACGGTGTGTGTGTATAACAATGTGCTGTCATGAAAAATCCAATAAGGAAGAAATGATGTACTACTTTAAGTAGTAAAAATGGAAAAATCAAGAAAAAGAGAATAAAAAGTTTAACATGGCTAGCGGGGAAACAAAGATGGCGTATCAAAAGTAAACCAAAACTTTTTAGCTTTAGGCATTTTCATCTGAAACTGTTGTTGTGGTGCGTCAGCAGTTGCTTATCGCTCTTCTGCCTCTGAACAGCACATCTTACCTGACCTACATATCAGCTGTCTGCAGCCAAATTGATTTAGTTTCGCATTTTTGAATTTTTATGGACTAGAAATTGCCAGTAGTGCCAGTGAATTTAATGGCACGTTAGCATTTGCTTTGTTTATGGCCTGACGTGACCTTGTCTTGATAGGAAGCTTCTCTGCCTGTGATAATAAAGAAGTGTATAGTAATTTGTCTTTGCTCCAATTAATTTGCATGTTTGGATTATATAAACAAAGCACCTTTTATGTGTCAGAAAGCAGCAAACATAATTGTTTTTGAGGCAATTATTGTTGGCTATTTGAAATGTAGATTATTTTTTTTTACATTAACTCATTAAGGAATAGGCTGTTATTTTTTTTTTTAAGCATAGCATTTTATTTATTTATTTTGTTTGCTCACATAACTGTATCTAAGATCTTATTTTTTGGAGATAAGTTATATTTTCTAATGACACCATTTAATAATCCATACTGTAATGCGCTTTGTGTGGACCCACTGTGTCACTGAACGGATTTGATATAAGCTGGTTTGACATCTGCAGCAGAGAAGTGGCAGATGAGGTTTAACACTGACAAATGTAAGGTTATGCATATGGGAAGGAATAATGCAAGTCACCAGTACATACTGAATGGTAAAACACTGGGTAACACTGACATGGAAAAGGACCTAGGAATTTTAGTGAACAGCAAACTAAGCTGCAGAAACCAGTGTCAGACAGCTGCTGCCAAGGCCAATAAGATAATGGGTTGCATCAAAAGAGGCATAGATGCCCGTGATGAGAACATAGTTCTGCCACTTTACAAATCACTAGTCAGACCGCACATGGAGTACTGTGTACAGTTCTGGGCTCCTGTGAACAAGGCAGACATAGCAGAGCTGGAGAGGGTTCAGAGGAGGGCAACTAAAGTCATAGCTGGAATGGGTGGACTACAGTACCCAGAAAGATTATCAAAATTAGGGTTATTCACTTTAGAAAAAAGACGACTGAGGGGAGATCTAATAACTATGTATAAATATATCAGGGGTCAGTACAGAGATCTCTCCCATCATCTATTTATCCGAGGACTGTGACTGTGATGAGGGGACATCCTCTGCGTCTGGAGGAAAGAAGGTTTGTACATAAACATAGAAGAGGATTCTTTACAGTAAGAGCAGTGAGACTATGGAACTCTCTGCCTGAGGAGGTAGTGATGGTAAGTTCACTAAGAGAGTTCAAGAGGGGCCTGGATGTATTTCTGGAGGTAATAATATTACAGGTTATAGTTACTAGAGAGGGGTCGTTGATCCAGGGAGTAATTCTGATTGGAGTCGGGAAGGAATTTTTTCCCCTAAAGTGAGGAAAATTGGCTTCTACCTCACATGGTTTTTTCTTTTGCCTTCCTCTGGATCAACTTGCAGGATAACAGGCCGAACTGGATGGACAGATGTCTTTTTTCGGCCTTATAAACTATGTTAGTATAGTAGAGAACAGTCTGCCATAGTTCTTTGGATCCACCATTGTTGGATACTACCACCTTTTGCCGGACTCCATTGATCCAGCAGAGATCAGATTCTTGGCATTGTCTGCTAGACCTGCCGGCTGGAACACATGGTCCAGGTGTGAAAGTAGCCTTAGGGATACACTTAAAGGGGTATTCCCATCTCACAAATGTAGTTTGTATAGTTAGATATTGCCATACCAATATTATTACTAATAGAATGTATTTATATAAAATGTTCCGTTTAGAAGATTTTCCTATTTGTATATCCACTGTCCCACACACATCAGTCAGGCCGTTGCCCCTAGTTACGGCCACCGTGGCCATGTAGTGGTGGCCGGCTTGCTGTTGTTCAAACCCGCTCTGAGGTAAGTGCTGTGTGATGAACGCACATTGCATCAGCATGCGCAGACACATCTTAGGGTACTTTCACATCTGCGCTTTGGATGCTACCAGTCCAAAACACAATGGTCAGGTTCTGTCCAAAATACAGACTTTATAAACGGATCCTGCTCCATAGAGATGAATTGATCTTGGAACAAGATCCGTTTCTCTGTGTTTTGGAAGCGCAGACAAAAATGCTACAACCCTAAGATGTGTCTCCGCATGCTCATGTAATGTACGTTCACAATACAGCAGTTACCTCAGAGCGGGTTTGAACAACAGCAAGCTGACCACCACTACTTCAAGGCTGTGGTATATAATATACCAGCACTTTCCTTGCAGAGGCTTCTTCCCAAAACTTTGGATGCACTTTTCTTCTTTCTTCTCCCATTACCCATCAATCCACGATGTCTTCACAGCTTGTTACTTCTCCTTTTCTTCAGGGCATAGACATTTACTATTTGCATCAGGTACAGATCCAATGGTCCCTGGGAGGTTTGTGTGTAATATTCAGTAATAACTCAGTTCAACGACCTGTCCTGTGGTCCAAGATTCATTATAAATGACCTTTTGTCATCTATACAGATGGCTTAATGCTTTATTCTTCTACCAGATGCCTTCTGGATCTCGTCCCAGTCATGCCCGCACATGGCTGTCAGGAATACGCCGCCATTTGATTTTAGAATTCTTTTTAGTTGCTGTGTTTTTCTTGGGTTTTCTTAGCATGTACATAAAATTCTAGATAATACTATAATTCTGTTTGACCTAGAAGAAGATATTTAACCCATATAATGTTTGGTTTCTTTTCTTTCCCTTTGTAGACAACCAGTCGAAACATTTGTGTCTTCCTAGTTGCTACTTACACTGACGGATTGCCTCCTGAAAGTGCGGAGTGGTTCTGCAAATGGCTGGAAGAAGCCTCCAATGATTTTCGCTTTGGAAAAACCTTCCTTAAAGGCCTGAGATATGCTGTGTTTGGATTAGGGAACTCTGTATACAGCAGCCATTTCAACACGGTAATATTTGACTTTTGTACTTTTTTTTTTTTTTTTCTTTTGTTGTGATCTTGGTGTGTCTCTTGAAGTAATATCCCTTTAAGAGTTCTCTGGGGTGTGTATGTATGTATATATGTGTGTGTGTGTGTATATATATATATATATATATATATATATCATTTACTAACAGTTTATGAAACTGCAGCTGCAGAGCCACCATGTGAGCAATGTCTGGGTGTCCTGTGCATTGAGTGAGAGTGACAATGCTTCATTTTAATAAAAAAAAAAAAAAAAAAATTAAAAATTGAATTTTAAGGGGACATGTCACCATAAATGTTTTGGAGCAGGAAGTGCCGGGAGGATAAGTACATAGTATGTAAAACAGATTCAGTATAACCTGTAACTTATTGATAGAAATCCCTGAACTTCTGGGCATAGGAGTCCAGGCATCCTTTCCTGTATGAGTGGGCATACAGAGATAGTTGTCAGTCACTGAGACCGCCCACTGGACTCCTAAGTCCAGAATGTCAGGGATTTTTATCAATAAGCTCCAGGTTATACAGAATCTGTTTTACATACTGTGTACCAATCATCCCAGCTCCTCCTGCTCTACAAAATGCAGATAGGACTGCTGTACATAGTGACAGGAACCATTCTGAGCCTTTTAACACCTTCAGCACTGCAGCCGTACATGCAGGGTTTAAAAATGGTGTCCGTACTATAAAAATACAAATGGATCTATCCCCCATGGAGAACGCCGTAAAGGAAAATAGAAATCAAAATTGCTTTACCTCCCCAAAAAATTAAAAAGTGATCGAAGGTCATAGACATTTATGAATTGGGCTGTATCCGAACCAGGTTCTTTTAACTACCTTAATATGTGCCCTGTCCTACTGTAAAATGTATGACCTCTATGGAGGTCTTTGTAAAGTTTCTGCAAATATCGTGAGACTCGCTTCATCTCTCTTCTATCACACGTTGGTTCTTTTATTGGCATAAATTACTGTATCAAAATACTAAACTGAACTCGTCTTCATTAATGAGGCGTGATGCAATAATTTATGCCAATAAATGAACAGACATGCGATAGAAACGAGATAAAGTGAGTCTCGCGATATTCGCAGAGACTTTGGAAACATGCGGAGGACATACTTTTTACAGTGGGATCAAGCCCATATTATTAACAAAGTTTTAAAATGAATGGGGTTTGGATCTAGCAATCTGAACCGTATTCGCTGAACCTTAATCCTAATACTGAAAACTTAAGATCGTCCTGAAAAAAAAAAGCCTTCACACAGCTCTGTAGACATAACTATAAAAAAGTTATGGGGGTCAGAATATGGCAACAAAAAAAAATAACTGAGCATGTCTGACTAAGGTGGTCACACATGCTCAGTTCCATCCTTCAGCTGCCACCAACCACATCCACTGTTAGGAGTTGTGACCGTTACAGGGAGAGAGCTGGGTCAGAAAGTGCACACCCCCTGAAAGATCATATATTAAAACTTCATTTTTCTCAGAAATGTGGACACGTATGGGACCAACACAGATGCCTTCCGATGCTAAGTGCCCATGTAACAAGTCAGTCAGTGTCACAGGTACAAATCTGGTGACAGATGCCATTTAAATGTATCCATTTTTCCCCCTAATTCTGAAGGGTACATCCAGCAAACTGGAAGTGACGACTGTATGACAGCACTGCCAATATTATAATCTTCACTGGATTTATCAGAAATGCCAGCTTTCAGCGTCTCAGTTAAAGGGGTTATCCCACGAATAATGTAAAAAATGTAAATCAGACATCATCTAGCACATGACAACCTATTTCTAACAAAGCTAGAACCAACCCTGTACCTCACATGGATCCAGAGATCTCCTCATTCATGGCTCTGCTAGATTTATGTCAAGCTGACAGCTCAAGGGGAGTGTCTTTTCTGCTGCAGCTAAGGGGGCGTGTCCATGCTCTCCCTATCACAGCTCAGGAGGCAGCTGAAGAATGAAACTGAGCATGTGCGGCCTGCTCAGTGAATAGGTCAAAGAAATCAGAAATGAATTGGTCCTATACAGATACTTTTTATTGAATAACTCAGTAGCTATACAAAATTTTTAATGACATGCAATTACAAAATTGTTCAGATGCCAGTGCTGGTTTGAAAACTGTAGAATATTTTTCGTGGGACAACCCTTTAAGTTGATTGTTAATGTGATGTGTGGATAAAGCTTCTTGTGATGAGATGTACATTGTAGTAATATTTAATACATTTACTAATGGTTGCTTTACTTCTTTAACAGGTTGGTAAAAATATTGATAAGTGGCTGTGGATGCTGAGTGCCAGCCGGGTGATGACCCGTGCGGAGGGAGACTGTAACGTAGTGAAGAGTAAGCATGGCAGCATGGAAGCAGACTTCAGTGCCTGGAAGGCAAAGTTCTTGAGCAGGTTGAAGGCTCTGGTGAACGGGGAGAAAAAGAAATGTAGTGGTAAATGTAAGAAAGGAAAATGTAAGTCAAAGAGGGTTGGCACACATTCTGTGGATGAAGAGCAGAGCAAGCATGGAGAGTCTGAACAGGAAGGCTCTGAGGTAAATATGTGTTAAAGTAATGGTTTATTAGCTGTTCAATAGACTAAACCTATGGCTGGGCGATTCATTGAATTAATTTGCTGTTTGTGAAGTTGATATTCACCTCCTTCCTCACGGTAGTTGGGAACGGGTGGTAAAGGACAGGGCTGCAGTGGAGTGCAGCTGGCTGCAGGAAGAAGCCCCTGGCTGGCCTCACCCACTGCTCCCTGAGCAGCAGGTCCGGCAGGCGTCTCACAGTGAAGCATACCCACTGCTCCGGGTGTTCCCACCGTGTCCAGAGCATTACGCCCACCAGACTGCGGGCTCCTCAATGTGCAGCACGCCTGCTACTGTTCAGCCCTAGCATGGTGCAGGAAGAAGACTGCTCAGTGCTGCCCACCATGTCCAGAGAGCATGTCTTCTCACATCTGCTGGGCCTAGCCGTGCATGCAAATCTCTTGTCTATATCCATATCTGTTGGTTAAAAAATAGGAAAATCAAGATTAATATTGAGAATTGTTGAAGATAAAAAAAAAACTTGGTGTTTTTTAGGCCTCATCACCTAGCCCTAATATTTAGTGTATACACTAAGGGACTCACACCTGTCAGACATCTATGGCATTGCTGTGAATATTCCATAAAGGTTTACAACAGGATGACCCTTTAAGCAATTCCCTCTAACCAATATATGTTTAACAGGAAGAACTGTATGAGACGACCAGCGAATCCGAATCTGAAGGGGAGAAGGAGCCAGGAAGTGGTGGTCTTATAGATGTTGAAGATTTGGGAAAGGCAATGAGCAGCATGAAGAAAGCTAAGGTAAGTAGCACTGGTGGGTGTATGTGATACCGTCATAAAGCCTGGCTTGTTGTGTAAGGAAAGCGCAAGACTAAAATCTCTAATCTACAGAGTTTACCTATGCAGCCATGCCTATAAAAGTTCCACCTTTTAGGATTCATCTTCACCTATACACACCACAAAAATGATTATCCCTTTAACAGTGTTTGCATCCCGTATGTACTAGTATTGCAAAGCAGTGAAAGCAGGCTGAGGTCACTGGAGGATTAAAGAGGTAATTGTAGTTTCTTTAGTTATTTTATATCATTTCCCTTTTCTTGGACAGTTCTTTTATGCACCATTCAGGGGCTAAGGCAACACATAACGTTTTCTGTTGTACTGATGAGTGATGTCTCATATCAGTCTCCATTTTAGGCTTCATTCACACGACCGTATTTTGTTTCCGCAATTTGCGGACCGCAAAACACATACGGTCGTGTGAATGAAGCCTTAAATTTAGGAAAATGGCTTGTAGTACTGGTTTTCGACCACTAGATGTCACTAGACATGGAATAACTGCAGCGTGCCTTCTCGGACTGTAATAGCGCTGACGGCATTGCTAGGATTAGGACAATATAAAACTGCCAACAGTGAAATGAATGACTTTCCTTTAAACCATTCCATCATCTTCTGAAGTACAATTGGGTTTGCTATTAGTGGGCTGTGACATAATAGTTTTATTTTAGCCTGTTCACCAAAGTGTGAAGACCATTCGGTATAATGTACACATTAATTCATCCCAATACTAATGAGCGAGATACATTAAAAGCAAAAAGGTTTCTAAATAAATAGGCAGTCCTAGTAAATGGAAGGCTTTTAGTCAGTAGCCTGTGTTAAAGAAACTCTCGCAATTGTTTTGCTTATCTACTGCTGCATAGACTATTATTAAATGTGTATACTGTACCTGTTTCCATTAATGTGCCATATAGGTCATCGGCCATCTTGGTTCCTTCTTCCCCCTCTGATATGCTTCTGGCATGGGGAGGCAGAACCCCATCACACAGAAGTTGCTCTGCCCTGGATTCTGTCAAAGGGCAGCAAGGGATAGATCTAGATATATTGACCCCATTTCCTCTATGTGAGGGCTCATTTTTTTGCGGGACACCATTTTGGAGTGTTTTGAATTTTTTTCCGTTACACAGTTTTCACGCGTTGTGGTGATCCCATAGAAATTAATCGGGGATTGCTGTACCAGTTGCAAGAAATCTAACGCTGCCATGTAGCCCAAGCCTAATACTGGGTGGCATCTCCCCTTGCTGTGATTCAGGCTGCCACTGTGGCATGGTATGGTCATACGGATGCTGGATATCCTCCTGTGCTATGTCACTTCAAGCTCTTTCAACTTGGACCAGGTGGTTGTTGGTGCTGTTCGGGCGAGATCCGTCACTCCATCCAGTTCTAGACATTCTTGATGGGGAAGAGATCTGGCAATTGAGCTGTCCATGGAAGGTGCAGGATACCCTGAACTTTACCCAACACAGAATACCAAATTTGTTTAATTCAGAATTGGTTACTAGTCCAAAACTTCTACTATTCGCATACCATGGCATTCATGACTGTGACCACTTTGTATTCAATTAAATCTGAATGCAAGTGGCCATGTTCTCCTGAGAATGCTGTTATCGCCCCTCCCAAGTTTCAATGTAAACCAGCCCAGTGCCCTAATATCATGGTCTCTGAAATCCTGCGACAGCTCGCGCCAGTGCTGGGCCTGGGCACTTGCCTTCAGAGAGGAACGCCCCTGGGCACTTGCAGTGTCTTTTTGTCTTTCTTTTTGGGGAATCGTGCATTAACCTTAAATGAGGTAAGTGAGGCCTCCAGTTCTTTTCTGACCTGGAGGAGTCATTGATGTGCATGTGGTAAAATGTTGGTTTGCTGCCTGCTCCTGGGAAGGTTCACCACATTTCCACCGTTTCTTTATGTATGGATAATCACTCTCACTTTCACCTGTTGGAGCCCTAGAGCCTTAGAAATAGCCTGGTAACTCCTTGTAGGCTGGTAGATTTCAATGACTTTGTTTCACATCTATATTTGAATCTCTTTAGAACGGGCTTTGTGCTGATATTTGAGAACCTCTACTCTAGGTCACATTACTAGACATGTTTTATTTAAAGGGGTTCTGCAGTACTACTGATTTTTCAGCATGTGCACCTGGCCTGCTTTCGTAAACAGAAGGTTCCCACTTAGCTGTTCCAATCCTCCTCTGTGTCCATGTTTCGGCCCCCGGCTTGTTTTCTCTGGTGCTGCATGGTCACATGCTCTGCTTCCGCCAATAACTGGCTTCAGCAGTGATGTGCTGCCTCTAGCCACATCACTGCTGTAGCCAATCATTGGCTGCAGTGGAGCATGTGACGTTGCCCATGCAGTGCAGGAAGAAAACAAGCAGGGGAAAACATAATTTAAAGGGGTTGTCCCACAAAAAATATTCTACATTTTTTCAAACCAGCACCTGGAGCTGAACGCTATTTTAATTGCATGTAATTAAAAATGTATTATAGCTACAGAGTTATTCACTGAAATCTATCTATATAGCGCCACCTGCTGTTTGCTCTTTGTGATTTCTCCGTTCTGCTCACTGAGATGGCCGCACATGCTCAGCTTCATCCTTCAACTGCCACCAGCTGCAGCAGAAAAGGCACGCCCCCTGAGCTGCCAGCTTGATATAAATCTAGAAGAGCAATGAATGGGGAGATCTCCCGATCCATGTGAGGTTCAGGGCTGGTTTGTTAGAAATAGACTGGCATGTACAGTCATGGCCAAAAGTTTTGAGAATGACACAAATATTCTATTTTCACATGATCTGCTGCCCTCTGGTTTTTATGTGTGTTTGTCAGATGTTTTTATCACATACAGAAATATAATTGCATTCATATTATGAGTAACAAAAGCTTATATTGACAGTTAGAATGAGTTAATGCAGCAAGTCAATATTTGCAGTGTTGACCCTTCTTCTTCAGGACCTCTGCAATTCTCCCTGGCATGCTCTCAATCAACTTCTGGACCAAATCCTGACTGATAGCAGTCCATTCTTGCACAATCAATGCTTGCATTTTCTCAGAATTTGTAGGTTTTTGTTTGTCCACCCGTCTCTTGATGATTGACCACAAGTTCTCAATGGGATTAAGATCTGGGGAGTTTCCAGGCCATGGAACCAAAATCTCTATGTTTTGTTCCCTGAGCCATTTAGTTATCACCTTTTGCTTTATGGCAGGGGTAGGGAACCTCCGGCTCTCCAGCTGTTGTGAAACTACAATTCCCAGCATGCTTCATTCATTTCTATGAGAGTTCTTAGAAGAGCAGAGCGAGTATGCTTGCTGGGTGTTGTAGTTTCACAACAGCTGGAGAGCCGGAGGTTCCCTACCCCTGCTTTATGGCAAGGTGCTCCATCATGCTGGAAAAGGCCTTTTCCAGATGTCCCAAACAATTGAAAAGGGGATTCATCAGAGAAAATGACTTTACCCCAGTCCTCAGCAGTCCACTCCCTGTACCTTTTGCAGAATATCAGTCTGTCCCTGATGTTTTTTCTGGAGAGAAGTGGCTTCTTTGCTGCCCTCCTTGAGACCAGGCCTTGCTCCAAGAGTCTCCGCCTCACAGTGCGTGCAGATGCACTCACATCTGCCTGCTGCCATTCCTGAGCAAGCTCTGCACTGCTGGTAGCCCAATCCCGCAGCTGAAACACTTTTAAGAGACGGTCCTGGCGCTTGCTGGTCTTTCTTGGGCGCCCTGGAGCCTTTTTGGCAACAATGGAACCTGTCTCCTTGAAGTTCTTGATGATGCGATAGATTGTTGACTGAGGTGCAATCTTTCTAGCTGCGATACTCTTCCCTGTTAGGCCATTTTTGTGCAGTGCAATGATGACTGCACGTGTTTCTTTAGAGATAACCATGGTTAACAGAAGAGAAACAATGATGCCAAGCACCAGCCTCCTTTTAAAGTGTCCAGTGGTGTCATTCTTATTTAATCATGACAGATTAATCTCCAGCCCTGTCCTCATCAACACCCACACCAGTGTTAATGGAGCAATCACTGAAACGATGTTAGCTGGTCCTTTTAAGGCAGGGCTGCAATGATGTTGAAATGTGTTTTGGGGGATAAAGTTCATTTTCTAGGCAAATATTGACTTTGCAAGTAATTGCTGTTAATCTGATCACTCTTTATAACATTCTGGAGTATATGCAAATTGCCATTATAAAAACTGAAGCAGTAAACTTTGTAAAAATTAATATTTGTATCATTCTCAAAACTTTTGGCCATGACTGTACTATCTGATGCTTGATTTTCATTTACTACATGAATCATGGGATTTACCTCTTTAAGAACAGAATTTTGTGTTATATTCAAGTGTGACAAATGGGCAAGAATAGAAGAAATTAGGAAAGGGCAAATATTTTTTCACAATGTACATTAAAAATAAAACTTGTTGTTAGTGAGAAAAGCTCCCTTCTGCTGAAATCCATCCCCAGCAGACTCTATTACTTTGGCTGATTTGTAAGTATTGTTCTGTTACTATGGAAACAACCGTTCTGTAAACTAGGCCTGAATGAAAGGGTTTGACATGAATGAATGCAGATGTATTTGCAGATACGATACCAGACAATGAGTCTTCGTAGTCCTGTTACACATCTAATAAGGCAGATTATTTGATAAGTAGTGAGTGCCATCTCAAAGCCTTGCATAGAAAATGAAGCATCAATTTTTATGGTGAGATTGTAACCCGGTTTTATTAAAGGGTTATGTTTAGCCTCACCTTAAAAAGGTTTTTCCCACCTTGCCATGTGATGGCATCTTTATGAAGGGTGGTGTCCCAGATCCTCAGAATGAGATGGCTACCCCGTCACAGTAGCTCCCTGGCCTCCCCTTTTTCAGTCAATATTCATAAACCATTTTTTTTCCTGCCATACCATTAGAAATTAAATAGAAAATATTCTGTCTTACCCAGTCAGGACAGAGAGAGTACTCTTATATAGATGGGTAATCCATTATTTAGTTTACTGCTGCTGTAAATGGGAAGATATTATCTGTTAGTATAATAGTAGATTGATAGAATAGTGATGACATTATGACTGTTCTGTAGTTCCGTTGTTAGGCCCTGGTTAAGGATGCTGACAGTAGAGCGTTGTAATCAGTGTGATGCTCTTATTAAAGGTGTTATCCCATGACTAATGTAAAAAATTAAAATCAGACATCATACAGTACATGACAATCTCTTTCTAATAAAGCTAGAACCAGCCATGTACCTCATATGAATCCAGAGATATCCCCATTCATTGCTCTGCTAGATTTACATCAAGCTGACAGCTTAAGGGGAGTGTCTTTTCTGCTGATGCAGCTAAGGGGGTGTGTCCATGCTCTACCTATCACAACTCAGGAGGCAGTTGAAGGATGAAACTGAGCACGTGCGACCTTCTCAGTGAGCAGGTCCAAGAAATAAGAAAAAAACAAACAGCAGGTGGTGCTTTACAGATACATTTTATTGAATAACTCAGTGCCTATGCTAAATTTTTAATTACATGCAATTACAAAAAGATTCAGATCCTGGTGCTGGTTTGAAAACTGTAAAATATTTTTTGTAGGACAACCCCCTTTAAGTCACTCAACCCCCTTTCTCCCTGTCCGCAGTGAGTGGCCTGACTCTGAAAGTCTAGAGAGGCTAATTGGCATGCTAACAGTCCAAACAAGGAGGAAGTTAAGAGCCAGGACAGGAAGTTGGACATGGGGTGGCCTAAACTTATTTCCAGAAAACCTTTTCCTCCTATTTCTGGAAGAGAGCTATTTTTCACACTTTCTCCCTGGAAGCATTGCTCTAATATCCTGGATCCATATCTTCCAAGAGGCTTATACAAGTCGTGGCTGCACACTCCTTGAACTATGGTGGAAACAGAAACATGAACAGAATTTTTTTTTTTTCCCCCCAGGAAGTGTAAATTCTACTTAGTGAGCAAGGGCATACATATGAGAATTTATATTTTGTGAATCTAGCAGAGGATAATTGTGCCTTTGAAATGCTCCAGAATGTATATTTCAGCAGAGAATCTGTTTAGAACTGTTCTGTACTTTATTATCATAGTAAACTAGTAAGAACTTGGTATTCCTGTGGATTTATAGTGAAACATTAACACTTCCTAATATTTACTTGTAGCTAGCACGTAGATATCTTTTATAGAGATAGAAAATGATACGTTATAAAACGCTGGCAAGCAGATATCTGTAATAACCTAGATATATAGAATCTGGCTGCACGCAACAACAAATGTCCATTAATTTTCTTTCACTGAAACGTGTGGTCTAAATTTTGCTTGTATATCAGAACTATGGGCTCAGGACTACTACCAGATTACACATTATAGTTATAACTTCAGTATTTATAGGATGCCATCTAAAATCCAAAAGTGGAAAAGGGGCTGTGTGTTTATGTAGTTTTTTTTTTTTTTTTTCTGTATTTAATGGGACGGTTTTTCAGAGTTTATAGATGTAATTATGTGCTTTAAAGTGGTTGTCCACTTGAAGAAATATTTATAAATGCCTTATGTTACTGTAGGTTAAAATAAAAAATAAAATAAAAAAATCATGCTCTACTCCCTGATCCCCCTCCGGCCACCATTTTGATGCTGCCTGGTCCCCAACCGGTCTGTACATTTTGATGAGTTATGACTCACGGAATGACTACCCAGCATTTGCTGTCAGAGGCATGTCAGTGCTGTTGTCGGTGATTTGCTTAGCAGGCGTTTGCTACCCACCAAGAGACCCGAGGGTGGACCATGTAAGCATTGGAAGATATGGGATCGGAGAAATAATTAATACATTTACTCCATTCTGAGGCTTTTCAAATTCTCGATTTCCCAGACAACCCCTTTAAATTGGTTGAAACTGGAGGAGCACTAGTCATTTCTGTTTCAACTGATGTTGCATAAAACAGTGCAATCAAAGATAGAGCACTTTAAAATATATGAAGTCTTTCTCCCATTATGAGCCATTTCTTCTCCCACCACATTCTGCATTGATCACTCACTGTGTTTACTGCTAAAAGCGATGAGACGGATAGAGATGAGACAAATTTTTAGCTTCCCTTAGGGACCAAGTTACAGGTTTTGCCCATTGAGGTCTATGGAGAAGGAGTAGTCCGAATGTGGTTGACAACTGACCTACTGGTGTCCGACACCGGTAAAGGGCACTGAAATCGGGCAAACTCGTAGACAGGAACAGGCCAAGGTCAGGGCATACATAGTATGTGTGAATCTGTTAAACAAGTCTGAGTTAAGGGCAGGCAGCAAAGGGTCAATACAGTGATCAGGTCAGGAATCTGTACACAGGCAGACAAATGGAACAGAACACCTTTGCAGGAATTAGCATGCTAGAAGGCAGTGTTCCTCAGCTCCAGTCCTCAGGGCCCACCTGCTCTTCAGAATTTGAAAATGTCCCACAGAATGAATACCTGTGGTAAGTCCTGATACATGACCGATAGATGGACCCCTGAACCAGCAGCAGGGACAGGTTGAGTAATGTAGCACCTGTGCCCTGTGGCGGGCACGGGCTGACAGCTTAACAGGTGCCTTCACACGTGACAAAAAATACGCCATAAACGGTTCCCCCTAATTATCCTATGGGGTTAAAGTTTCACACCCTGCCCTGTGTTCCCCTGTTGAATAATATTCCGCAGTGTATGTAATCAATCAGAACCTCCCCATTCATCTATATTCATCTTTGTGGGGGATAAAACCAGCAAAGAAGTCTGCATCCTGTTCCACGTGTAAAAATACACGTGGCAAATTTTTTACGCCACATGTGAAGGCACCCTTATTCTGCTCCTGCAAGTGCCCAGGAGGTGGAGCTTCACTGCTCTCTGCATCAAGCTGCTTCACTGCCTCTGCCCTCTAGGTGACAGCTATAGTGGTCGTCTGAAAAAGATGCTACATCAGTCTCTCTGAACAGAGGCAAGGAGGCTTTGCATCATCTCACTGCTGATTTTTATTTCCACAGAAGGACCAGGAATTAAATGGAGAAGCTGGAACTGTAGGAAGATCTCCGCAAAACTCAGACAAAGCAAATGAGGAACCAAGAGAAATGATTACCCCTGCTCTCCAGGAGGCTCTAACTAAGCAAGGTATGTTAACTATAAAGACCACATGGATTAATGGGGCGTGACCCGTGTACGAGACAGATAAACATAGTAACATAGTTTATAAGGCCGAAAAAAGACATGTGTCCATCCAGTTTGGCCTGTTTTCCTACAAGTTGATCCAGAGGAAGGCAAAAAATCCCTGTGAGGTAGAAGCCAGTTTTCCCCACTTCAGAGAAAAAAATTCCTTCCCGACTCCAATCAGGCAATCAGAATTACTCCCTGGATCAACGACCCCTCTCTAGTAACTATAACCTGTAATATTATTACCCTCCAAAAATACATCCAGGCCCTTCTTGAACTCTTTTAGTGAACTTACCATCACCACCTCCTCAGGCAGAGAGTTCCATAGTCTCACTGCTCTTACCGTAAAGAATCCTCTTCTATGTTTGTGTACAAACCTTTCCTCCAGACGCAGAGGATGTCCCCTCGTCACAGTCACAGTCCTGGGGATAAATAGATCATGGGAGAGATCTCTGTACTGACCTCTGATATATTTATACATAGTTATTAGATCTCCCCTCAGTCGTCTTTTTTTCTAAAGTGAATAAGTCTAATTTTGATAATCTTTCTGGGTACTGTAGTCCACCCATTCCAGTTATTACTTTAGTTGCCCTCCTCTGAACCCTCTCCAGCTCTGCTATGTATGCCTTGTTCACAGGAGACCAGAACTGTACACAGTACTCCATGTGTGGTCTGACTAGTGATTTGTAAAGTGGCAGGACTATGTTCTCATCACGGGCATCTATGCCTCTTTTGATGCAGCCCATTATCTTATTGGCCTTGGCAGCAGCTGTCTGACACTGGTTTCTGCAGCTTAGATTTCTGTTCACTAAAATTCCTAGGTCCTTTTCTATGTCGGAGTTACCCAATATTTTACCATTTAGTATGTACTGGTGACTTGCATTATTCCTTCCCATATGCATAACTTTACATTTGTCAGTGTTAAACCTCATCTGCCACTTCTCTGCCCAAGCCTCCAGTCTATCCAGATCCATCTGTAGCAGTGTACTGTCCTCTTCTGTGTTAATTACTTTACACAGTTTAGTGTCATCTGCCAAAATTGATATTTTACTGTGCAAGCCTTCTACAAGATCATTAATAAATATATTGAAGAGAATAGGGCCCAATACTGACCCCTGTGGTACCCCACTAGTTACAGTGACCCAATCTGAGTATGTACCATTAATAACCACCCTCTGTTTTCTATCACTGAGCTAGTTACTTACCCACATACAGACATTTTCTCCCAGGCCAAGCATTCTCATCTTATATACTAACCTTTTATGTGGTACAGTGTCAAATGCTTTGGAGAAGTCCAGATATACGACATCCATTAATTCGCTGCGGTCTAGTCTAGAACTTACCTCCTCATAGAAACTGATTAAATTGGTTTGACATGACCGATCCCTCATGAAGCCATGCTGATATGGAGTAATTTGCTTATTTTCATTGAGGTACTCCAAGATAACATCTCTTAGAAAACCCTCAAACAGTTTACCCACGACAGATGTTAAACTTACCGGCCTATACTTCCCGGGCTCTGTTTTTGGACCCTTTTTGAATATTGGCACCACATTTGCTATGCGCCAATCCTGTGGAACACTCCCTGTCAGTATAGAGTCCTTAAAGGGGTTGTCCGGGTTCAGAGAAGAACCCGGACATACCTGCAATTTCACCCAGGCAGCCCGCCTGAAGAGGGCATCGGAGCATCCTATGCTCCGATGCCCTCCTTTGCCCTGCGCTAATTAGCGCAGGGCAAAGGAATTTCGCCGGGTTCCGGTGACGTACCGGTCCCTGCCGGGCAGAGGCTTCCGCCCGGCAGTGAGTCGGTGACGTCATCGGCGCTGATGGACAGGCTTCAGCGCTGCCCTAGCCAGTAAAACGGCTAGGGCAGCGCTAAAGCCGGCCCATTAAGGCCGGTGACGTCACCGAACTCACTGCCGGGCGGAAGTACCCGCCCGGCAGCGAGTATTTTCAAAACAAGAGACCTTGCCCTGCGCGATCTAGCGCAGGGCAAGGGGGGGCATCGGAGCATGAGATGCTCCGATGTCCTCTTCAGGCAGGCTGCCTGGGTGAAATTGCAGGTATGTCCGGGTTCTTCTCTGAACCCGGACAACCCCTTTAAATATCAGAAATAAGGGTCTGGCGATGACATTACTTAATTCTCTTAGGATACGGGGGTGTATGCCATCCGGTCCTGGCGATTTGTCTATTTTAATCTTTTTAAGACGCAGCTCTACTTCTTCCTGGGTCAGACAGGGCACTTTTAATGGGGAATTTACTTTTATATTCTGCATTTCATCTGACAGTTTATTTTCCTCAGTGAATACAGTGGAGAAAAAGATATTTAGTAGCTTTGCTTTCTCCTCATCGCTCTCTGCAACTCCCCCCTCATTACTCTGTAAGGGGCCGACACCTTTAGGTTTATACTTTTTACCATTTATATAATTAAAGAACATTTTAGGGTTAGTTTTACTCTCTTTGGCGATTAATCTCTCGGTCTCTAGTTTGGCTGTTTTTATTTGTCTTTTACATATTCTATTTTTTTCCTTGTAGTTTTTCAATGCTTCCTCGATCCCCTCCTGTTTTAGTGATTTAAATGCTTTCTGTTTGTCATTTATTGCTTTCTTTACAGTTCTGTTTATCCACATTGGTTTTTTCTTGTTCCTTAACCTTTTATTCCCATAAGGTATGTGCCTCTCACAATTAGATATTAGGATGCTTTTAAAAATATCCCATTTTGTGGCTGTATTTTTATTTTTGAGGACTTTGTCCCAGTTAGTTAGGCCTATGGCCTCTTAGTTGGCTAAATTTAGCTTTTTTGAAGTTAGGTATTTTTGTTCCTCCCTGAAGAAACACTCTTTTAAATGACAATTGGAAGGTTATTATATTATGGTCACTATTTCCTAGGAGTCCCCCGACCTGCACATCTGTTGTTCTGTCAGGTCTATTGGTTAATACTAAGTCCAGTATGGCCGTCCCTCTAGTCGGGTCCTGAACCAGTTGGGAAAGGTAATTGTCTTTGGTTATTGCCAAGAACCTGTTTCCTTTATGAGATATACAGGTTTCAGTTTCCCAGTCTATATCTGGGTAGTTGAAGTCCCCCATAATAACGACCTCATTATGATTTGCCGCCTCGTCTATTTCATTTAGAAGTAGATTTTCTGTGGTCTCTGATATATTGGGTGGTTTATAATAAACCCCTATTAGTATTTTATTATTGTTTTTGGCTCCATTTATTTCTACCCACAGTGACTCCACATCTTCATGTCCCTCACTTATATCTTCCCGGATTGTGGGCTTTAGACAGGACTTTACATAAAGGCAGACCCCTCCCCCTCTCCGGTTTTGGCGATCCTTTCTAAAAAGACTGTAACCCTGTACGTTAACTGTCCAGTCATAGCTATCATCCAGCCAGATATTACACAGAATGGCCTAATGCAGGGCTGGCCAACCTGCGGCTCTCCAGCTGTTGCAAAACTACAACTCCCAGCATGCCCAGTCTGCCTACAGCTATCATCCTACAGCAGGGCATGGTGGGAGTTGTAGTTTTACAACAGCTGGAGAGCCTCAGGTTGGCCAGCCCTGGCCTAACGTTTACTGATGAATGGTGAAGACCAGTGTTTTGAGGTAATGCCCTCTACACCTACTTTGTTTCACTACAGGATACAACTTCTTACCTTCCCTTATCACAATTGTCCTTGTATTACTGCTGTATCATTCGCCATTGTGTGGTCAGTGGAAGAATGTCACGTGCATACATTTGACTTTCATTGGGTATACAAGGATGATGGATAACTTCAGTGAAAAGAAACGTGCCCATGTAACAGATGGCTGGAACATATGCCGTGTAACACAAGAGCAGTCAAATGACATTACTTCCAGTATTAGCAATTGTTCAATATACGTTCTAGCTCTCCCTAAACAGCAGTTTTTGGGCAGAAGGAGGATCAGGTAATTTGTATTTCAAGGTGCCTAAGCTTTTTTGCGCACAGGAGATAATCCACTGCTTGAAATGTCTTACTATAGCTTATTGTCCCCTTGAAAACACATGAGTGCTTTACCCCAGCTGGGAAAAATAGCCACCTGGCAGGGTTATGGGTATGTTTGTCATGTCCACAGACGATTATTTAAAGGGGTTCTCCGGAAATTAAGAATATGAAAATACTTAAATATTACTTTAGATGGCGCCCCATACACAGTAATGTACCTTAGGTGGCCCCCTACCCAGTTATGCCGGGTTAGATGCCCCTCCCCACACAGTTAAGTGCCCTCCACACTTTAGTTTCCCCCTCACAGTTTTGCCGCTTAGATGTCCTCCTTCAAAGGATTATGCCACTTTTATATGCCCCCCACATCCCACCTCCAGGGTTATGTAGCGCTCCCCTCACAGGGTAGTGCCTCCGATGTAAGAACTCACCTATCGGATGTTCAATTGACCAACAGAGCCGCTTTACTCTGTGCTCTGCTGTCTGTGGCCGAGCGCAGCAGGCGTGATGATGTTAGTATATCGCGACTGCATGCCCTGGAATACGAGCAGCATGGGAATGGTGAAGCAGGAAGCTGACTGCTCTCTGCTTTACCATTCTATTCAACTGGAACTGCGTCTTCAGGAGACAGAGTTGAACGTGGGACATGCCGGGGTCCGGACAGCTGGCAACCGTGGTCTGGATTTGGGCCACGGTCCGCCCATTGAGTACCCATGCTATATGTAAATAGAGAGAGGTCTGTCAAGCTGGTACAGGCAGGGAGACATTGATGGGGAGCCATCTTTGACTCTTCTCACTGTTCCCAGCTCGATTTTAAAGCCTTTTTCTCTGAAACTAAATGCTGAGGAAGTCTGCCAGAATTTCCTGCTGCCTGTGGTTTGACCACCATGAAACTGATGCCAGGTTTGCTTTAAAGTATAGATTTCTAGTTGGTATACTAACTTTTTCAACTTCCACAGCAATACTGTGATTTAATAAATCAAGGTAGATGTTTAAGATCCTTTTTATGATGCGTGAAATTATGTACGTGTTCTGGTGAGGATGGGGATTGAAGTTCACTGCTAATAAAGTAGTGTCTCTTAGGTTTGATTTAGAAAGTGAGATGATGGACTATTAATAATGATGACATTTTACTGCAAAAATGCTTCACTGCGGCTGGAAGTTGAATTTGTTACCATTTTATGTATTAAGGAGGACCCACCACAAAAGCAGAGAGGACAAATCCTCTTGACATTGAACGTTTGCCCCTCCACTTATTTTGTTTCTTCAGTGCGGTAAACAATGCCTCAGTCTTTCCTGCCATCCTAGGTATTTGATGGGGTTTAGTCCCGCGCGACATACAGAGCTTGACTGCTGTTTCTGTCAAACGGAAACAACCCATGACTCTGTCAGGAATAGCGCTGCCCAGGAAAACTTTAGTCACGTTGTATAATGAAAAGCCCAGCAGCGCTTGTACAGTGATCCCTCAAGATACAATGGCCTCAGGATACAATATTTTCAGCATACAATGGTCTTTTCTGACCCATCGTAAGTTGAAACCAGACTCAACATACAATGTCTCAGACTCCGATCCAACCACTTCTCTGGTAAAATAGCTGGATTAGTTGCTATTTAGCAGCTATTCCTAACTGTGTTATATTTAAAGGGGTATTCCCATCTCACAAATGTAGTTTGTATAGTTAGATATAGCCATACCAATATTATTACTAATAGAATGTATTTATATAAAATGTACCGTTTAGAAGATTTCCCTATTTGTATATCCCAGGGCTCCAGATGGCGACCAAAATGGTCGCAAATGCGACTTAGATTTTACAAATGGCGACAAGACTTTTTAGTCTTGTCGCCATTTGCGCCTGGACCCGACCTGATTTACTGATGCTAGGCTGTGCTATTGTGCAGCCTAGTATCAGAGAACATGGAGCAGATAAAATAAAAAAAATCCCTTACCTGTCCTACGCCGCGGCTCCGCTCCGGGTCCGGTGCTCCTCTGTCTTCCGGGTGGATCTGCACTGTCCTGACGGCGTACAGCATCAGGATGTAGTGTGCGCACTCTGACCTGACGCTGCACGCAGTCAGGTGATAGTGCAGCGCCGGGAGGACAGAAGAGCGCTGGACCCGAAGCGGAGCCGCGGCGCAGGACAGGTAAGAGATTTTTTTTATTTTATTCTGATGGGGGCACAGTGGGCTGATCTAAGGTCTGATGGGGGCACAGTGGGCTGATCTAAGGTCTGATGGGGGCACAGTGGGCTGATCTAAGGTCTGATGGGGGCACAGTGGGCTGATCTAAGGTCTAATGGGGGCACAGTGGGCTGATCTGAGGTCTGATGGGGCCACAATGAGCTGATCTGAGGTCTGATGGGGGCACAGTGGGCTGATCTAAGGTCTAATGGGGGCACAGTGGGCTGATCTGAGGTCTGATGGGGCCACAATGAGCTGATCTGAGGTCTGATGGGGGCACAGTGAGCTGATCTGAGGTCTGATGGGGGCACAGTGAGCTGATCTGAGGTCTGATGGGGGCACAATGAGCTGATCTGAGGTCTGATGGGGGCACAATGAGCTGATCTGAGGTCTGATGGGGGCACAATGAGCTGATCTGAAGTCTGATGGGGGCACAGTGAGCTGATCTGAGGTCTGATGGGGCACAGTGAGCTGATCTGAGGTCTGATGGGGGCACAGTGGGCTGATCTGAGGTCTGATGGGGGTGCACACATTATACTGGTTGGGGTTTTTATTTCTGGGGAGGACGCACTGCGCCACCAATGATGATAACTACGTTTAATACAACTACAGAAGGCGGGTGCCGCACCTGAGGGGTTAACTACCACTGATTGCAGCTCCCTATAATACAGGTCGGTTGCCGGCTATGTGATCCTGCGCCGGCACCCGCCTCCTGTAGTTGTATTAAACGTAGTTATCATCATTGGCGCATTGTAAATACGGTACTTATTTAATTTTTTTTTCTGTTCACTTTTGGTTCACTTTCCACATTTTGTTTTATCACTAGGACTCCTAGGGTTGTGGCACCCTTAACAGGGTAGGGGTGTGTGTGTGGCCATATGGTTCCTCACCCCCCCCTCCAAACACCTTGGCGTCTTCCTTCTCCCTCGAATGAGGCTCTTGGCAAACACGTGTGGTGGCAGACTAGGTGGAAGCCAGAGCAAGACAGGCTCTTTCTCTGCTTTGGCTGAGGATGGTCACTAGTCCCCAACCCTTGCAGGAGCCTTCTGGCCTGGAGTGTTGGGAATTGGTTTATTGGTCTTACAGAGAGGGCCTGTGATAGACTGCAACCTAGTGCACTTTTTGTGTGGCACACTGCGCATTTTATTTTTATTTTTAGGTTGCTCGAGCTGAAGAAAGTCACGTTCTTTGGCTTTCAATAAAAATTAGTCCTATAATAACTAAATTAAAATACTGGCAACCCAATGTTTTGTGTTCTCCAGATGTCTGCCTCTTTGGCGTCCAGAAATGGCGATCCATAGTTGATCTGTCTGGAAAAAAAAAGTATCCCATGTGACTAGTGGTTTCATAGGTATTATATGTGGTGGTGTAGAGATTGAAACTAGTCTGTCTTTGTCCTAAATGCAGCATATAGAAAATGGTTGTTACAAGGAAGGCAAACTACTTAGAACTGTAAAGATCTGGTGATAAGTGTTGCAGCAAACACAAGGGTGCGCTTTTATAGTATGGAATATATGGGCCTTTCTGTGAAAATGGGGGCAGAAAATATTTTTCAATATCCCTTCTACCCAGAAACTGAGATTCTAATTGTCATCTTTTCTAGTGTAGCTAATAACAGTGATGTGATTAGTTGCTGTCTGCATCTTCAGTAATGAAAACCAATCTCACTCGTGCTTATGTGACATGCAGATCTCTATAGCCTTCCAAGTGACAATAAATGAATGTATATGGAGACGACATGCCTTTTTAATTAGGAGAATGTTTTCCTGGTTCAACATGTCTGTGATCTGGGAATTTACATTGTACAATGTAATAACTATAAAATTCGGTAGACCAATGTCTTATGCTGTTATGGTCTCATTATGATCATATTTTCACTTTTTCCCTTTAGATTTAATTCTCTTCTACCCTCTTTTTTTTCCTCCCAGTGAAAACACCTGCTTGTGTGTTTTAAATGATTTTACATCAATCACTTGCAAGCAAAGCAGATGCTCTGTTATGGAAGGGAATTGTAATGCACTTAATTTTCCTTAAAAAAAAAAAAAAAAAAAGGCAGTTATGCTTCCCCATACACTTTGTGTCTGTGCCAGGTCTGAATACTGGTTGTAAAATATGCTACAATATTCTAACATTTTATAGTTTAACCACCAAATTGTTCTGCCCGAGTCCAGTTCGGGCAGTGTGAAAAGTAGATAACTGGAGGGGGGAGGGCTGCATTAGATGGTGATATCTCCTCAATGGTAGCAGCTAGAAACATGCAATTGGTCTTATCTAAAAGAAACAAAGGAGAAATCACTGTTAGAAATCAAGTCGGGAATAATAGCGAGTAAAACCTGTTTTTACTTTCATTTTCAGCTGCAGTCACAGCATCCCGATTTCTATCAGTGATATCTTTCTCTGTCCTGAACATATTGCTGTCATTTTGGTATTGTCTGAAAGCTTGGAATGCTTTCAAACAAGATCAGTTACATGTTTCTAGCTGCTATTGTTCAAGAGGTAGCAGCATCTAAATCGGCCCTCCCCCCTCCAGTTAGCTACTTTTCCCACTTAAAGGGGTTCTCCGAAATGGTAACATTGATGCCATATGCATTAGTTTGCATTCTCTGGTTGGACTTTACAGTCAATAAAGGTCAGTTTTATTAAAAAAAAAAAAAAAAAAGTTTTTTGCATTTATGAACATGGAATGTAACAGAAATTCTGCTTCTAGCTTAGAACTATAAATGTTGTAATTTAGTAATACCAAAGAGAGATGACCCACTGCGAGATCTCTTATTAATGGGATCTGTCACCAGATTTTACAGTACAAACCACATGCATTAGAACGGTTGTATAATCTTTTTGGAGTTTTTCCCAGGCTCATGAGTCCAGTTATTCACAAGCAAAACCCAATCTCTACCCACCTATAGTTTAGTTGACAAGCTCCTTTCAGTCTACCTCCTCCCCTGCTGCTGCTCCCATTAAAGCATAGCTAAGCTTTCAACAAACTTTTCACAAATCAGTATTGCAGTGTGTGTACATGTAGAGGAATAACTCTATTTTGGATATGTGTGTATGGATAAATAGAACTTGGATCTTAATTGTGCTGTTAGTTACTTTGCAGTTCTCCCAGGCCTGGTGGGTAGAGACTAGCTCCCATCTACTGCACCCAGAAAGTAGAGGAGAAACTATCTGTCTCACTTACTCACTCAGCACCAGTATCCGTATCTCACTTACTCACTCAGCACCGAAACAGCACCAGTATCATGGAGGACATGCTAAAGAAGTACTGGCCCTTATGGATGTCAATAAAGCACTTGGGCAGAGATAGAAACCGTCAATTTAGCTAATAGTATCTTAAGTTTCTCTCTTGGAGTCCTGCCTCAATCAACACCTGCTCGGTCCTCCCCGCCCTCTCTGTAGACTTGTATGGGATGATGTAATCTGAAAAGAAAAAAAAAAAAGTGGGGTGGACAGCTGATCACTCTAGAACAAGGCATTTTTCTCTGTTGAGCTATATTACAAAGTGTATTATGGTCACTTGTACTGCTGATATATGCAAAGTTGTCTAAAACCTAATTTAATTTTAAAATGTCCCTAATGCCCTAATAACACTTTTGTAATCTACTTTATTAATGCTTTTTGTATTATTAAAAGACTTTACCCATTCACCCCCCCCCCCCAAAGTGCACCTTTTCCTGTGGGTTTAAAATTCACTATTCTGAGTGGAGCGGGCTCCTGCTTCACTAAGCTAAAAGTCCTTCATGGCTCTTAGCTTGGCATGTCAGCTCCTGTCCGTACTCCATTCTATGCGCCCCATTCCTAAAGTGTAGAGTACGTACTCTGTACATCGATGAGAAGTCAGCGCTCTACCGAAAAGTCAGTTTAAGTGCATCGGGAAATCTGCTCTTACAAAAAGTGTTATGGCATTAGGGACATCAGCCTCGTCGGGTCTGTGAGATCTATTTAAAGGGAGTTTTTCACCTATACAACTAACAGCAGTGCCCCACAGAAGATTGCAGACACATCCCAGACATACCTGTGTGCACTTTGTGCCTTTATTTCATGTATAGGAAAAGCACTTTTATTCTGCTGGAAAACAGATCCCAAGTGCCCGACTGAAAGTGAAAGTAAAAACAGCTTTCTCTCCTGAATCCTTCTCTTCTAACAGCTATATCTTCTGATATACTGATATACTACCATTTGAAAGCTTGGAATGTCAGCTTTCAAAGAAGGTCAGAAACTTTTTTTCTATCTGCTACCAATCCCAAGATATGAGCAGCTAAAGCAGCCCTCCCCTCTTCACTCTGCTTTGCTTTGGGCACTTGCAGCAGCAGAGCTGTGCACTTGGAAGCTGTTTTCCAGCAGAATAAAAGTGCTTTTCCTGGACAGGGAATAAAGGTATGTCTGGGATGTGTCTGCTATCTTCTGTGGGGCAGCGCTGTTAGTTATATAGGTGAAAATGAGGTGACAGACTCCCTTTAATGATCTGTGCAGTTTCTATTGTGAAATCTGGTGACTGATCCTGTTGAAAACAAAATAAAAAATAAAAAAACACAGCTCTAGTAGGTTTATGGGATAATTTATGTAATTTTGGGTTGTGTTCCCAAAAGTATATAAAGTATATACGATCGTTTTACTGCATGCTAGTAAAGACCTTACATGTTTTAATTTAAAAATCATTCTGAAGTGTTTTTTTTTCTTAACATTAGGTATGTCACATAATTCTTATTTTAATATATGAAAAAGCATTCTGCAATTTACCATTCAGTGTGCGTCTTTCTGGTCCAGGTCACCAGAGTTAGACAGTGTCTAAAATGGTAATATATTACAAATGGCTTTCAGTGATTTTATCTGATTCGCAGTTGACCTGGAAGCTGGTAGTCACACAGCAGTCATTATTCCAGCTGATAAAGCCACTGGAAGCTCATTATTTTAGCACTGATCAATGATCCAAGCTTGATACTACTTCTGCATTAGCACTAAATCTTTATCACGAAGTAGAATTCAAGCTTGGTGGATAAACGTAAGGCTTGGTTCACATCTAAGCCATAGTGTGGCAGTAAAAAGTTGGTTTGTACGATCACTGATAATGATACAATATGAGGATAATGAGGATTATAGTATATTAATTGACCTTTGGCCGTCTTCAGGTTATAAAGGAGTTATACTAGGGAGAATTTCTCGCTCGTATCATTGGGGGACACAGGACCGTGGGTATAGCTGCTGCCACTAGGAGGCGACACTAAGCTGAAAAGTGTTAGCTCCTCCTGCCGGCTATACCCCCTCTAGCCAGGAGAGAGCATATCAGTTTTTAGCTTAGTGTCGTAGGAGGCAGACGTCCCTGCAACGCAGGGCTGTTCGTCATTTTTTGTTTATTTTATTATTTTATTCAATTTTTTTTTTCCTTCAGGGGACCAGGGTCGCCCAGCCTCCCTGTTCCCTGGGGATACCTGGCCAGGGTCGGACCCCCTCCCTGCTCAGCTCCCCCAAGAAGACAAGAGGACCAGGCGAGCAATGCTCCCCTGCTTCCCACCAGCATGGAGGTCACCTGATTTACAAGTCCCTCTCTTCCAGACTCCTGCCACTCCTGTGCCAGCGTCTGAAGAGGTGACCCTGCTGGGCTTCTCATGGAGGGTGAACGCAGAAGATGGGTAAGTGACCTCTTCAGCTGCAGTGGGTGAGTATCCCCCCTCTCCCCCTCTCTCTCTCTCTCATCCGGGCACCTACCCTCAGGACCCCCAGATTCTTTTTCGGCTCGGCGGGGCCTGTTTTTTCCTGGGTCTTCCACTGGGCATGGAAGACCCATTACTGTATTCTCCTCCCGCCGCCGGGTGCTGCGGCCGGCGGGAAGCCACAATTTCCATGGCGGCGTGCGGCCGCAGAATCGGGGCGACGCGGCTCTGTTGAGGGTTCTGCTGCCCTCGTTGCGGGATCCGCCGCCATACTATCCCATATAAGCGGCGGCTATTTCCACTGTTCGGGGTGCAGCCGGCAACCGGAAGTGCTTCCGGCCGGCTGCGCTCTTTACTCCAGCCCCAGGCTCCATCCTTCCTAGGCCGCATCCCTTCCGGCCCTCCCCCGGGGGCGGGGTTTTCAGCCTTTCCCGCCGGCCAACCCCTGGGAGGAGTCCGTTTCTCCCGCGCTTCCTTGCCGCGCTGTGGACTCACCTCCCTGCAGACGCACCTTGGGGGACAGCAGGACCGGGGAATCGCCTGGACTCCGTGGAACCTCCTCCTGTCGGCATATTCCTGGTAGGACAGACTCTCCTCTCCATCCCCCCCCCATTCTCTTTCACTGCTAACCATGTCCGAGCCAACAGCCGACCCCCGTCCACTTTCAGCTCCTACACACTATGCCTGCGCTAAGTGTGCTCTCAAATTCCCACGTGGCCAAATGGACCCGTTCTGCGCAGCATGCCGTGCGCCCAAACCAGCTCCCTTGCCCGAGCAGCCGCAATGCCCACCTGACCGTGTGGAACCGGACTGGGCCCGAGCTCTGTCCCAGGCAATGGCTGATTTATCAAGTGTGTCCCAAACCACCCTCACTCTCATGGGGCGTTTGGTTGACAATGCGCCACCTGCACAATCTACACCCTCCGCTAGTAGCCAGCCTAGGGGTAGAAACTCCCGCAAACGACCCAGAACAGGTCATTCGTCCTCCTCTGAGGTTTCTGTCTCACCGCCACCTCCCAGGTCGCGCTCTGAGCTGTCCTCCCTACCAAGCGAGGCGCTTTCTGAAGGGGAGATCCCTGATTCAGGGTCTGACATAGACCCAGACCAGTTGTCCAAGATGGCGTCCATGGTCGACAGCCTAGTCACAGCCGTGCGTGATACCTTCCAGATCCAGGTCGAATCAACGTCCTCTGGTCAGCAAGGGGTATCGTTTCTTCGGTCCAAACACACCCCTAAGGTATTCCCACTGCATGACGATTTTTCTGCCGTCATTGCTAAATCATGGGACCATCCGGATAGGCGCTTCACTGCGTCTAAGCGACTTGATTTGCTCTACCCCTTTCCAACCACCTCGGTGGACAAATGGTCGGCTCCCCCCAAGGTGGATCCTCCTGTGGC
Source organism: Rhinella marina (assembly GCA_900303285.1). NCBI lineage: Eukaryota > Metazoa > Chordata > Amphibia > Anura > Bufonidae > Rhinella > Rhinella marina. The sequence continues at coordinate 154,630 of ONZH01006727.1, forward strand.
ACGTCTTTCCAAACACACAGCCATTCCAGTAGCAGATGGGTCGTCCCTTCAGGACCCAGTGGATCGCCGTCTGGAATCTTTTTCCAAATCAGCCTTTGCTGCGTGCGGTTCCGCTCTCCGCCCCATTTTCGCTTTTGCTTGGGTGGCCAAGGCAATCTCTGAATGGGCGCTACGCTTACACCAGGATATTTCGTCGGATCTTCCCCTGGAAGATCTTCAGGCCCTGGCGCTTCAAATTTCCCAAGCAGGAAAATATATCTGTGAAGCATCCTTGGATGCGGGCACCTTGGTCGCACACGCCTCAGCCCTTAATGTAGCCATGCGGCGAGAGGTTTGGCTGAAGGTCTGGTCAGCTGATTCTTCATCCAAGCGTTCCCTTACGGGGCTCCCCTTTTCGGGCTCGCGACTTTTCGGTACCAGACTGGATGAACTTATCTCAGAGGCCACTGGTGGTAAAAGCACCCATCTTCCTCAGAATAAACCCAGACGTTCCTTTCGTACCAAGCCTTCCAATTCGAGGTTCCAGTCCTTTCGCTGTTTCTCCAGCACGCACGCTGAGCCTAAGACAGGCTCGGGCGTCTCCTCGCAGGAGCAAAGGAAGAAGCCTTCCTTTAAACCTCAATCGTCATGGCGCCCCCGTTCCCAACCCGCACGTTCCTCTGGCACTAAACAGTCCTCCACATGATGGGGCGCCCCCACCCCAGCGGGTGGGGGGGCGGCTACTCCTCTTTCAGGAAGTTTGGCGGTCCCACATCTCCGACGCCTGGGCCCTAGAGATTGTAACATCAGGTTACAGAATCGAATTCGCCTCCCGCCCACCAGATCGTTTTTTCCCGTCCCAGCCGCCCAAGGATCCTGGCCGGTCGGCCACCTTTTTTCAGGCTCTGCAGAAACTGGCCGCACAAGGGGTGATCACCCCAGTTCCCCCAACGGAGCGCTTCAGGGGTTTTTATTCCAATCTCTTCGTAGTGCCCAAAAAGGAGGGCTCCGTCCGCCCAATCCTGGACCTCAAGCTTCTCAATCGCTTTGTCAAACTCCGACGCTTTCGGATGGAGTCCTTACGCTCCGTAGTGGCTTCCCTGGAGCAGGGCGAATTTCTATCTTCCGTGGATATCCAAGACGCGTACTTGCACATCCCCATCGCCCATTCGCACCAGCGGTTCCTCCGCTTCGCAGTCGGAGGGAACCACTATCAATTCGTGGCTCTCCCCTTCGGACTAGCAACTGCGCCGCGCGTGTTCACCAAGGTTCTGGCTCCCCTCCTGGCACTCCTCAGGTCCAGGGGTATCGTCCTGATCCCGTATCTGGACGATATTCTGGTCAAGGCGCCCACCTTCGATCAGAACGGGGAAAGTCTCAACATCACCGTGGAAACTCTGTCTCGTTTCGGCTGGTTAGTCAATTTCAAAAAGTCATCCCTCCTTCCCAGCAGGCAGATAACCTTTCTGGGGATGACTCTCGACTCGCATTCAGCGTCGGTCAGGCTTCCCCCTCAAAAGAGGAGATCTCTCCAAGGCTCTGTTCGTCTTCTCCACCGTCGTCCTCGGTCCACGATCCGTTTTTGTATGCAGGTGCTGGGAACTCTAGTTGCCTCCTTCGAAGCAGTCCCGTTCGCGCAGTTTCACACTCGCCCACTTCAACAGGCGATTCTGTCGGCCTGGGACAAGTCACCAGACTCCCTCAACCGCCTAATCTCACTTCCCCCCAGAGTATGATCGTCCCTGATGTGGTGGCTGACGGCTCCAGCCCTGACTTCCGGACGATCCTTTCTGCCGATCTCGTGGACGGTCGTTACCACCGACGCCAGTCTTCTGGGTTTGGGGGGGTTTTCTCCCGCCCTGGACGGTCCAGGGGGTCTCTGTCGGAATCCAAACTGTCCATCAATGTTTTGGAACTGCGGGCCATTTATCTATCCCTGCTTCATTGGACCTCCCGGCTGAAGGGATCTCCGATCAGGATCCAATCCGACAATGCCACAGCCGTGGCATATGTCAACCACCAAGGAGGGACCCGCAGCCGCGTGGCAATGTTGGAAGTGACCAAGATCCTTCTGTGGGCGGAGCGTCACGTCCCCTCCATTTCTACAGTACACATCCTGGGTGTGGAGAACTGGACGGCGGATTATCTCAGTCGGGAGACGGTGGATCCAGGGGAGTGGTCCCTGCATCCAGATATCTTCAACGCCATTTGTCTCCGCTGGGGCCGCCCAGATGTGGACTTGACGGCTTCCCGGCTCAACCACAAACTCCCGGTCTTTCTTTCTCGGACTCGGGACCCACAGGCCTACGCAGTGGATGCGCTAGTGGCCCCTTGGGCGACCTTCTCGTTCCTGTATGTCTTTCCCCCCATTCCTCTTCTGCCCCGGATTCTTCGCAGAATCAAGCAGGAGGGCATACCGACAATTCTCATTGCCCCGGATTGGCCCCGACGAGCGTGGTACTCAGACCTCATGCTCCTTCTAGGAGACGCTCCATGGCCCCTGCCCCTCAGAGACGACCTCCTCTCCCAGGGACCCGTCTTCCACCAGCATTTACGATCGCTGAGTTTAACGGCGTGGCTATTGAAACCTACATTCTAAAGAGACGTGGATTCTCAGAGGCGGTTATTCGGACGATGATTAAGGCTCGGAAGCCTACGTCCTCTAGGATTTACTATAGAACTTGGAAATCCTTCCTCTGTTTCTGTAGAGATTGTTCCCTGCCCCCCCCCCCTTCGTTTTTCCCTTCCTACGGTTCTCTCCTTTTTGCAGAGAGGCTTGGACTCTGGGATAGGCCTTAGCTCACTCAAGGGTCAGGTGTCTGCGCTGTCCGTCTTCTTTCAAAAACGGCTAGCGTGTATGGGTCCAATCAAGACCTTTCTCCAGGGCGTAGCTCACACCATCCCTCCCTATCGTCCTCACTTACCATCTTGGGATCTGAACCTGGTTCTTGGTTCCCTTCAATCCACTCCCTTCGAACCACTCGACAGGGTTTCCCTTCGTTTCCTCTCGTGGAAAGTAGCCTTCTTGGTAGCGATTACCTCTATCAGGCGAGTCTCGGAGCTGGCGGCTCTGTCTTGCAGGGAACCCTTTCTTGTCCTGCACCAGGACAAGGCTGTTCTCCGTCCGGTACCCTCCTTCCTACCGAAGGTAGTTTCAGCCTTCCACGTCAACGAGGACATCGTTCTTCCGTCTTTTTGCCCCTCGCCAGTTCACCCCAAGGAACGTGCTCTTCACAGCCTAGACGTGGTCCGGGCTCTTCGGATCTATTTATCCACCTCAGACTCCTTTCGCCGCACGGACTCCCTGTTTGTTCTTCCTGAGGGTCCCCGCAAGGGCTTGGCGGCTTCCAAGGTGACGATTGCCCGGTGGATTCTTCTCGCCATTGCTGAGGCTTATCGCTCCCGTGGCAGGGCGCCTCCTGCTTGGATCACGGCCCACTCGACCAGGGCGGTGGGCGCTTCTTGGGCTCGTTTCCATCAGGCCTCGGCCTTACAACTCTGTAAGGCGGCGACCTGGTCCTCCTTGCATACGTTCACAAGGTTTTACCAGGTGAACACATTTGCATCTGCGGACGCTGCTCTGGGACGCAAGGTCTTGCGCGCAGCGGTACCTTAGGGCCTAGCGTCCGAGTTCTGTTTTGTGGGTTTGTTTCTTCCCACCCCGTGGACTGCTTTAGGACGTCCCACGGTCCTGTGTCCCCCAATGATACGAGCGAGAAAACGAGATTTTTGTGGACTCACCTGTAAAATCTCTTTCTCGCTGAGTTCATTGGGGGACACAGCTCCCACCCATAGATTGACTCTTACCGCAAGGGATAGTATTCTGGAGCGGGCGGGGCTGTGGGCCCTTGGCTCGGTCCTGGTTGGTTGGTTTCTCCTTTTATTCCAGTTTTCCTTCCTTGTTTTTTTCCTGCTCCTACTGCTTGGGCACAAACTGATATGCTCTCTCCTGGCTAGAGGGGGTATAGCTGGCAGGAGGAGCTAACACTTTTCAGCTTAGTGTCGCCTCCTAGTGGCAGCAGCTATACCCACGGTCCTGTGTCCCCCAATGAACTCAGCGAGAAAGAGATTTTACAGGTGAGTCCACAAAAATCTCGTTTTTGCTTGCAGTTAAATCTAGCTCAGAATTATATTTATTTTTTGTATTTACACTTTACAGTGCTTTATATCATCACATATTCCAAAAATATTAGCATAGTTACGCCTGTCATGTAATTGAATAGCCTTTCCTGTGTCCACGTTTGTATATGTACCAAGGTGGACACACATGCTCAGGCTCTCTGCTCCTTCAGTTGTGTGGTAAGCCTTGTAGTTCTGAAGCTGCAGTGTCTTCTCTGCTTCTCAGAAGGGCTGCAAGTGTACTTTCACAACATTCCCTCTGACAAGCAGAGAAGATGTTGCAGCTTCAGAGGTAGTCGCCAGACTACGATGGGAATCTCTCCACATACCCAATGGAGCAGTGAGAGAAAAGAAGGTGGTTTTGTATAATGATAGATAGGGTTGCGTGCACAATGATCAACTGTTTTGTACCAACCTTCTCACAATCTTGTGCCTTGCTGTCAGAGAACCTTTAGGTGGTGATTCCTGATTGACCAGAATCTTTAAAAAGGTTGCATTTTAGACTGTTGATACTCCAGCGGAGTTAACTGGACACTTATGTTGTATTGCAGTGTTCTATCACTTGCAGATAATGTGCCTTTACCTCACAGGTACTGTGGCTTTTTCAAATGTTACGTTTTGCACTTGATGTGGCAGGCGTAGTGGCCTGACCGGTCTCTGCTCAGGTGTGTGCTTCCTTTACCAGCAGTGGTCTTTTTGAGTGCCAAAACCACTAAGTTCTGTTATGAAGTATTACTATGAGGCCCCATTCACACGACCGTATGAATGGGGCCGTATGTATTCCGCAAAATTTCGGAATACATTCAGCCCCATTCACCTCTATGGGAGCGCACAGCCGCGGCACGGAGACGGCTCGGTGCCGCGGCTCCGCATAAAAAGATAGAACATGTCCTATACTTGTCCGTACGCACGGACAAGTATAGGAATTTTCAATGGGGCCACACGGCGTGTGTTCCGAGCGCTGCGGAACACACGCCGGGCGGTCCCCGTATATAATAATGCGGTCCCCGTATATAATAATGCGGTCCCCGTATATAATAATGCGGACCCGCAAATATACGGTCGACGGTCGTCTGAATGAGGCCTGACTGTGAGCTTTACAAAGACCGAGTGGTCTACCAGTACTTAAAACAATAAAAATACCTGGCACAATCTGTATGCAGAAATGGTTCACGTTCAACACAGGATCACAAACTGTAAATGTCCAACCACAACCACGTTTAAGGAGAGGAGCAGCAGAGAAGTCGGTCAACTAACCACTGCCCGACCAGCTTGTGGTTGAGTGGGAAATAGTTCTCCATAGCAGTCCAAGAAAAATCCTTCCTTCCGTCATTCATGAACTTATCCCACACATGGGAGCGAAGGTAAACCAGATACACTTCACAAGCAATACAATCTTCAGACCATAGATAGTGTACACAGTATGGATGGGTTAAACGCAGAATAGTTTATTCTCCATACTGTCAAACATAAGTATATAAAGCATATAAATGTATTAGATGGCGCTGTTTGTCAAGACCAACCCTGGCTTTTGCCAACTTATGGCTTGTTTCGGGGACATGAACGGCGCATGCACATATGCATATTTATAGGCACATATTTGCATAAAAAAAGCCCATTTCTTTTACTACAGCCTCAGCAATTGAAATAAAAAATCTCTACAACTTAATATGAGAAATAGAGCAGTTACCTCCATAAAAGACGTAGGAAACAGTAAAAAAAAAAAGTTAATATAAAACATGAATCCCATTAATTCCATTCATTTTTTCTTTTCTATTAAAGATGCAACATTTTTCTAAATTTTCTGCACATTACATCACTGCAGGCTCTTGTGAAACTGACTTAGTAGAATGTGTTTAATGTATAGAAGCGGGGTATCGCTCCCCTTTCCTAAAATTACCATCGCTTGATTGAGCTTCTTTAGACTTGACTTTTTCAACTCTACTATGTAACTATGACTTTAAAGTGTACCTAAACTTTTGAAAAATGTTATTTAAAAACAATTATTTTTGTAATGTACTGTTTTTTTGCAGTGTTGCAGGCGTTTGTCGTGCTTCTGAATCCGTACACCATTGTAGGGATCCCACTGTGGGGCCTCTGTGAGCGATGTACCGGCAGGAGCACACATTACTGTGCTATATGACATGGATGTGCTATGTCAGGGTTTAGCAAACATGTACAGGCAGGAGCAGGGGTACGCTGTGCAGAGCCTTGTAGAGAGCGAATGGAGGCAGGAGCACGTTCCTCTGTCATGATAAATCACCCCTTTAGTGTTATACCGTAACATGTGCCATTTTATTATGTTTTTTTGCCCGATCATTTTAGGCTTTAAATACATTCCAAATGAAGCTTGACGATTACTACCGTTCTATAGTCAAATAACTTGGCTATAGCAGAACACTATTTCTGTGCATAGTGAAGAGCGGTAATTATTTTTTAATGAAGTATTTTACCCCCATTATTTAATGTGCATCATGGATTACTAAACTGCTCTAACACCCACTTTGCCATGTTCTTGTTAATTAAGGAAAGTGTGGAAGCCTTCTAATGAAGTCTGCGCAATGCCTCTAATGTGCTTTGTGCTATCCATTATTCCACTGTACTGACACTTTTCCAATTATCTGCTTTACGACTGACTGAATATCAAATGTTTTGGGCATTAGCTGTAATGTAGACGCTGGTACCTCTTGTAGCCTGGTGTTAACATTGGGTAATCTGCTCTGATCTTGCTAGTGTTTACATGTTCTTGGTGCAGATAATTTTTAGTCTTTGCTCAGGTTCTGGTTTCCAGTTTTCTGGCTAAAACCATTCATATCACTGGAATTACTTATTTACATATGCAACAGACTCTGATTTGCGAGTCAAAGATCAGACAGAAGAAAGAATTTCCATGGCCTCTTTGGTCTCCTTTCCCTATCACCACTCAGATCATCACGTATATGTATTGAGGGAGGGAATTGCCCTTTCCACATCTACCTAGTTTTTCATGGAAAGCACAGATCTGACATAGTATATGCTTAACTACCGATTATAATTATTTTTTTAACAATGGATCCGTTACTGCAGTGATTTTATTGGGGAAGGGTTAAATAATGATATTCGCTTTTCATATGGAAGTAACCTTTAAGGAGATATGTAAATGTCAGTGCCGTATTAAATAAAGCGAGGCACTATTCGCTGGAACGGCTGCGGTAACTCACATTTTCTATCCAGATGTTGGTCTCTTATGCGCGGCCTGTTAATTACACCTCCGTATCTAAGTTGGCGTGACGTGCTGTTCACGAATTACGGTAAATAATGAAGCAGTGGGGGAGAGCCCCCAGCGCTTTTCCTCAGAGCCCCTTAACTTTTCATGAAATTCTCTTTTGTTAATGATATGATTTACCGGTAATAAGTTGTACAACTTTTGTGTAATGATACGCTGATACGGTAAACTCATTTAGGTCCGTGACGAATAACTTTTCATAGGCGTACTATAGCACGTCTCTCTCCTCTGTTGTGATTGTGTAGCCCCCACTGCCGCAAAATTAAAATAATGGCAGAGAATTGTATCACTTATAAATCCAAGAGCTCTGCAGATTTAATTCAGAAGAAGAGAGATAAAAGTGCCAGGATAATTGATTGACCTTGGGAGCCAGTAATAGCTGCTTAGTGGTTATCCAGCAGATTGCATTTTTGCACTGACTTCTTTCTTCTGCTTTCCAGGTTACAAGCTGATTGGAAGCCATTCGGGTGTTAAGCTTTGCCGCTGGACAAAGGTATATTGTTTCAATGACCATTTCTTGATCTCCTTTTTTGGACAGTTTACACCATTGGTCACTGTTCGCACAGGGTTCTTTTTGTTGCTGCAGTATTTTACCATGCCTAGATCTGAATAATGAGCACAGAGAACAAAAACAAGGATTTTGCGCTGATGGTAAAGGACCAAACGAGAAGTTTGAGATGTAATAAATAAAATGTATTTTTTTTTTTTTTTTTAGTTCTTGGCAACACATTTTAACATCGGAATGATTTCATGGTAAACTAATTAACCTCTCAATGTGAACTGTTAGAAGGAAATAGCAGAGTACCCAGAGGACACCCACACAAACAAGGGGACAACATACAGACTGCAGCAGATGTTGTCCTTGGTTAGGTTTGAACCCAGGCACCCAGTGCTGCAGCAGGTTTAACCCCTGAACCACTCTGCTTATTGATATGTATATCTAATATATAAAGCTGCGTGTATGTATGTGTGTGTCCCCTAAAGGAATCCGCACTGTCGCAGCTACAATCACGAAATTTGGCACACAGGTACATCAGGTGTCCGGGAAGATTTTAGACCAGGTCTCAGCTCTCCAGGATGTAGCGTTCCTGAGATATTCCCAAAAAAATGCATTAGCCAAGAGAAGCCTGGTCACATGACCCTTATCAGCCAATAGAAGCTCGCAGGCAGTTAGTCATAGTAACAAAAGATTTTTTTTTTTTTTCCATTGCTACCCACTGTGTTTCCTCATAAATTACCATGGCATTGACCTGTAATTCAGGCCACCCTCAAAAGAAGGACTTAAAAGCCCCACCACCAGGTCCCACTAAGCAACACCCCTGACTGGTCAGGCCACGCCCCTTCCCCTCTGCAGCCGACGGGGATTGAAAAAATGAAGGTAAAAATCAACTTCTTTCAGCTGCAGGGGTGGGAGGGAGTGTGACTTTCTCCCTGCAGCTCATGCTCAGACTGCACAGTGCTGCTGCTGAGAGTGAGCTGTTCAAAAGGACATCCCTGAGTCCATCCAGGCCCTGCGCATGACGGAGGACAGGGAGTCTGAAAGCTGGACTGTCCGGCCTAAAACCAAACCTCTGGTCACTCTAGGGGCAGGCTGATGTTAGGGTGGCCAGACGTCCAGTTTTAGGCTGGACAGTCCGGTTTTCTGGCTACCTGTTCTCCGTCCGGGGCAGTGCCTGGACAGACGCAGGGATGTCCACCCTTTCCGTAGCTCACGCTCAGACAGCTTCTCCTCTGTCTTTTCACGGAACTAGGGTGCGTGGCCTCATGTTTAGGGGTGTGGCTTCATGGGGACTTGGAGCGTGGCTTCACATTTGGGGGCATGGCCGGTAAAGTCCGGCTTTCTGGGGTGAAGATAGTGGCCACCCTAGCTGCTGTGGAGGTCACAGTTAAAGCGGTAGGCTGCTGTGGAGGTCACAGTTAAAGCGGTAGGCTGCTGTGGAGGTCACTGTTAAAGGGGTGGGCACTGTAGAGGTCGCTCTTGATATCTTTTAGTGACACACAAACAAACATTAAATGAAATAGATGAAATATACCCGGGCGAAGCTGGATCCTTCTGCTAGTGTGTGTGTATGTGTGTGTATATATATATACACACATATATACACACTTCTCTTTGGTCCTTCACCAGCAGCAACAAAAAAAAAGAAATCCTCAATGTTCATTTTGCATTTGGCTGGGAAAACTGTAGTACCCAACTGGAGACAAGGGAATGAATTAAAATCACATTTTTGGAGATAGTTCATATAAGGCTTCTTTCACAGTAACGTTATTAGCACCAGCAGGCTGTTCCGTGCTGTAGTTTTCGTCTGGCTGATTCTCGCCATGTTTGCCGGTTGCTGCTGGTTTTCCGCCAGTCCCCATTATAGTTTAATAGGACTGGATGGGAACGCATTGGCTTCCAGAGCAGCCTGCTGGATCTCAAAGCCCTAAGAAGGCATTATTACTGTGGCTCAGACCTTCACCCTAAACCAGACCTAGGTATGTGAACCGTTACATAAAGCTCTTGTATACACCTGGTCTAGTATGATGTTGCTCAACAGTTTTGTTTTTTTTTTTCTTTTCTCTTAGTCGATGCTGAGAGGAAGAGGAGGTTGTTATAAGCACACATTTTATGGCATTGAAAGTCACAGATGTATGGAAACTACTCCCAGTCTGGCTTGTGCAAACAAATGTGTGTTCTGCTGGAGGTAAACTTTGCAGTTCATATGAGTTTTCTAATTTAGAAAAATCATTTTCACATAGCTTATTGCATAGCTTAAAATAACGCCCGTTTTGTGAGAAAATGTCAGATTCTAGAAATCTCCACCACCTGAATGCGATCACTGTCCCCTGTGTATCGCCAGTCTGCAAAGAAATACAATGTGCTCTAGAAAACTCGGTCATTTCTTTCATTTTTCATGAAACATTGAACTACAAAATGTGGAACCATGTGCAGGATGATAATCACCCGACAAAGGATTTTTTTTTTTATTGCTGTTGTTCATATCTATTATACTGACTGTATACACATACCGACCTCCAGTGATAGACCCCTCCCCCCATTTACTTATTAAAGAAAGGATCGCAAGGCTGGGAGCATCCACTACTTGGTACCATTCTACTGGCACAATGTAACCCGCTCTACACCCACACTGGCAGAGTCCACTACTCGAAGCACACTATCCTGTAGAAGAGCAGAAGAAGGGTATTAGCTCATGTCTTTATAAAAAAAAATGTATGTAAAACATCACCTTTTTTAGAGTAGTGCATGCAGAGACATAAGAGGCAGGCTGAGAAACCATGCCACAGCAGTAAGTTTTATGTAGATTTGCTTTAACCTGCCCTGCATTGGCTGATGTAGGTACACCATGTGAATGCTGCAGCTAGTCGGAGAAGAAGGGAGTCACTGACATGTCTTGCCTTTTATTAGTATGGGTCTGATTAAGGTCTTATTCTCATATCAGTGTTTATTAGCTTAAAGCAGGTGCTTTTCAAAAACACAGAACCTGTGTTTATCTCTGTTTAGTGTTCACACCTAGTCTTTGCTCACAAGCACTGATGTGTGAATTAGGCCTTATGGAGGATCTTCATATCTTGGCCAGAATGGAGAAAGGCTACAAAGAGTCTTTCTGGAGGACCTATCCTGTCTTATATTACATGCTAAATGCATTAATTGAGTCATGCTCAGTTTGCGTTGTGGTGGTACTGCAGGAGAATTGAACAGGTTGGAGATGTGTTCTGATGGGGTGGAGAAAGGAACTCATCACTATCTTCTACACTATGCCTGGACCCTTGGAAATAACGCTTTGAACAATCAGTTAAAACCTGTGCCAGTGTGCTGGTAATACTGCATGCCATCCGCTGCATTGCTTCTGAACCTCAGCCGAATAGCTGCACCCAATACTTGTTTCTACCCGTACTCCCAGGTTTCTCCATAGATGACAGCAGATCACTGGGGGATCTCAGCAGGGGACACTAAGTGATCTACTGATTGTTAAAAGTCCCTTGTAATAAGTCATTGCCCAAAATGGAGAACCCCTATAAATAAGGGGCTTAATACACACATTATACCCCACATTCATGTAAGAATTCTGTGCGTGATTATTTTTTTTTTAACACTTTTCTCCACTTTTCACGATGGCAAGGAAACTTTTTTTTTTTTTTTTGTTACTTTCGCTTGTCTTGGTTCCAATCCAAAGCATGAATACCTATAACATATTGATACTGAGATGCCGCGGTCCTATAAATAATTCAGTCCCTGTTAGTTACCTCCAGGTCTGACAGTTGCTGCAGGGTATATTTCATGTAACTAGCCATGAATACCGCTCAGTGTAATGTTTTCCGAGGCCTCCACTAACTAGGCTTTCTGCAGTAACTCGTGATAATTCTGAGAGAGTGCCATGAAGACCTCTGATCTGATAAGACGACCAATAGTTCACGCGTAGGGCACATTGATTAATACATGAATGACTGAGGCTAATAGAAGAATGTTTCCTTGTTCTTCAGTGTCATCTTTCAACAGCAATTCATTGCGTTCTGCAGCACCTCAGTCTAAGTTAAGATTGTCAAAACAGGAGTACTGACATAAAACCTGAGCTTAAAATCCAGCATTTTTCGTCCTCAGCCTGCAGTGCTCTATCATTTGTTTTTCATCAGCATAGTCATTGCAGTAAATTAAGATGATCTGATCAGAAGATTGAGAAATTTGCTCCTTCAGGCATTTTTCTAGGTACAGTCAGGCTCCAGCTTAAACATTCTTGTGCTAACCAAGCATAAAAAAATTGGCTGGATTTTGTCTTAACTTTTTGCTGCAGTTTCTTAGTCAGCAAATAAGATGTCTTACTTTTTTGCTTCCATTGGTGTAGTAAATGTACCTGTAGACATTTAAAGGGGTTCTGCAGTGGCGTAATATAGATGACCTTTTCTCAGGATAGGTCATCAATATCCGATCAGTAAGTGTCTGACTCCTGGCACTTCTGCCGATCAGCTATTTAACCACCTAACTGTTTTGCCTGAGTCCAGCTCAGGCAGTGTGAAAAGTAGCTAACTGGAGGGGGGAGGACTGCTTTAGATGGTGATATCTCCTTAATGGTAGCAACTAGAAACATGCAACTGGTCTTGTATGAAAGCTGACAGTCCAGGCTTTCAACTGACCAAAATGACAGCTAAAGTCCAAGCAACAGTAGAAATCACTGTTAGAAATCAAGTTGTGAATAATCGCGAGTAAAACCTGTTTTTACTTTCATTTTCAGCTGCATTCACAGCATCCCGATTTCTATCAGTGATATCTTTCTCTGTCCTGAATATATTGCTGGTGTTTGTCTGAAAGATTGGAATGTCTACTTTCAAACAAGATCAGTTGCATGTTTCTAGCTGCTACCATTCAGGAGGTAGCATCATCTAAAGCAACCCTCCTCCCTCCAGTTAGCTACTTTTCTCACTGCTGGAGCTCCACTCTGGCAAAACAGTTAGGAGGTTGTGGTACATGTTCTCTCCATTGTAGCAGCAGCTCAGTATAATTACAACTGCTTTGTCACATTCACATGACGGTAATCATGGGTCCACATCCATTCCACAGAACGGATGCGGACCCGTTAATTTCAATGGGGTTGTGAAAGATGAGTACAGCACACAGTGTGCTGTCTGCATGTTTACTTCCGTTCCGCGGCCCTGCAAAAAAAGAGAGCATTTCCTGTTCTTGTCCAGACAAGAATAGGCATTTTTCATTGGGCTGACTGCAAAACATATACGGTCGTGTTAATGAGAGCCACAACGCTGTAAGTCGGCTGATCAGTGAGGCTACTGGTAGTCTGAACCCTGCCCTTCTGATATTGATGACCTGTACCGATTATAGATCGCCAATATTATGCCACTGCACAACCCCTGTAACATTTTCAAAGTAGTGAAAAACCAGAACTTCTTCCCATCTAGCTCCAACTCTCCTCTTTTCCATTGTCCACATTTAGAATTGAAAGAGATGCTTTCACAGATGTCCTTTTGATGCAGCTTTTAAAACCAATATGTAAGAAGGGAGGCAAAGCATATAGGAAAGATTTCACTTTTTCCGCTCTTCGCATTGGCTTCAAAAATGACACAAAAAACTGTCAAAACAGTATGAAAGCTGTGAAAACACCCTGAAGGTAGTTCCTCTTGGAACATCTCTGTATGATGACTAGAGGTGGTGATGGTCCTGTGACTGTAGTGTTTATCATGAGCTTTGTGAAGCAGGAATGTACAATCTTCAAACCGATAAAGTGAATATGTCGGCTCCAAAACACCCTCCCAACTAGTGTAAGCGGCGCGAAGTCTGATTATGTAATTCTGATCCTGTGCTCCCACAAACCAGCAGTAAAATGAATTGGGAGGTCTCTCCATTATGTACGTGAGCTCGGGAGTCCTCTCAGTGCATTTTACATTAAATTGATTTGGATAGTTAACAAATATCTTTGAGTCTATGGAATGTGTATACTGTAAGTATATTCACTGATGGAGAAAATACAGTATAGGGTGAATTATTTTATTCGAACTGAGCAATCTCTGAGATTGGAATTATCAGGTAATGCCGTGAAGTTTTTTAGTTATTGGCTTACTGCTTGTAATTTTACCTTTACATTGTAGGCATCATACCAATCCAGTGGGAACTGAATGGAGGTGGAAGATGGACCAGCCAGAGATGATTATACAGGAAGCCATTGAAAATCACCAAAACCTGATCAAACAATTTAGAGGTAAGATCTAGTTATAGTTGTTACATCTCTGAGGTTCTTTTACTGCCCCCATCATAGATTATGGTAAAGGCAGGAGGAGAAATGTGACTGACCACATTGTAGTCATTAGGTTCTGTCTGTTGTCATTGCTGTCTGTCATATGACTGATACTGCATTGATATTTTTAATTTTCTGTTCCCAAAAGTGGACTGAAAAATGTAAATTATGGAGCTTAAAGAGCATCTGTCAGCAGCTTTGCACCTATGAAACTGGCTGACCAGTTGCATGTGCCCTTGGCAGCTGAAGGAAATCCCATTTTCATATGTGCCCGCGTTGCTGAGAAAAATTAAGTTATATTATATGCAGATGAGCCTGTCACGGGGGCGTTGCTGTTACTTCTAGAGGCGCAGCCCTCTCTGCTGCTACCACACCCTCTGCACTTTGACAGGGTCAGGGCCAGGCAGTGTAAATGTGATCCCACCTGCCAGGTCCTGTCAATAAAGTGCAGAGGGTGCAGCAGTTTCAGTTAATGCTGAGCCTCTAGGTGTAATGGCAACACCCCCATTGCTCCTAGACGCTCATTTGCATATATTAAAACACAATTTTTCCCAGCAGTGCAGGCACATATGAACATGGGACCAACACAGATGCCAACAGCTGCCAAGTGCGCATGTACCAGCTCAGCCAGTGTCATAGGTAGAAATCTGCTGACAGATGCCCTTTAAGGACCTATTTTTCAGTGTGTGTGCTGTCCAAAGTTAGAATAGACGGCACCCAGACTGAACACTGACAGATTTAATTGATTAGGTATCATCACATTATTGATTTCATGTACAGACCATTGGTCCATGAGGAGAACATCACAGCGTGTCCTCGTTTTTTTCTCACAAGGCGCTATCTGTGTGCAGTCTTCCATCCGAAATGGGTCTAAGTTAATTTGCGGTTGTGACAGTTTATGTAATATTCTTGTGTGCAGCTAACTGCATGTCCAGCAGTAGTTCTGAGCCTTCTCTAGAGATCTCCGTTTAGTGCTGTTCTACTCTTGGTGATGTTCTGGAAACTGGAATGTAAATGGCAGCTTTTAGTTATCACAATTATCAGTTATTAATAATTATTATATTGTACAAATCAGTAATACAGCTGCCTATGGACATTTATAATATAATGTCCTTACATGCAGGTTTTGTTGAAATGTTCACCTGATCACCCTAAATCTGGTGTAGAACAGTAAATGGAAATGAGAGGATGGAAATGTTTTCTCCCTTTTAAAGGGAACCTGTCACCTCTACTGTGCTGATCTCACTGAGGACAACATAGCATAGTGACAGACCTGCTGAATTTAGTGGACTGTCACTACTGGACTAGTATTCAGTACTCAGTACCCTTCCTGGGCACAGTCAAGGAAGGGGGCTATATACAAGCGTTGGTGAGGGACTGTTCTACAATCAGCTGTGGTAGAAGGTGGGTAGTACATTGCTTCTGTTCAGGATGGCTGGATGTAAATGGACCATGGCTGCAGCATCAACAACTGGTTTTGGAATAGCATTAAATCTCTCCTGAGTTGTTGATGCGGTTGAGGTGACAAGTTTCACATCCAGTCTGCCTGAACAGGAGCGATGTGTTATGCACCCTCTACTGGTTTGTTGTGGAACAGCACCCCTCCCATGCAAGTTACATTCTAAAATGGATTTGTGACTGTGTAATGAGATGATGACCATTTTAGTCTTCTACAGTGACAAAACCCCTCAGATAAGACACAAATGTTATGCTGATTAACTGTATTTATACAGTTATTTTTCCCCAGAGACCCCTTTTAAGCTGACTATTCATTTTGCATTTTAATTAATGGGGTTAATTACAAAGAGATATTTGTGACTTAACCTCAGGATAGGTCATCAATATCAGATCTGCGGGGTGTGACACATAGGACCACTGCCGATCAGCTGTTAGAAGAGGCCTTGAGAGCCGCAGCCTCTTCCTAGGCCAGTGACATCACTGTACATTGGTCACGTGGCCTATTTTCAGCTCAGCCCCATTCAAGTCAATGGGGCTGAGGTACAGTTCCAAGCACTGCCACTATACGATGTATGGTGCTGTCCTTGGAAAGCTGTCAGGATCCTGCCTCACTCAACAGAGCTTCAGTGAGCACAGCAGCTGCCTAACACAGCTGATTGGCGGGCTGCTTTTTCTCCTTCACAGTTGAATCTGTCAGAGGTCTTTAGCCCTTGTCTATGGTCTCTTGAGACCTCATAGAAACTTGAAGGAAATGTGTCACCAAAAAATGTGTCTGCCAGTTAAAACCAGATGGTAACACATCCTTTTATCTTTTTATCTTCTGATTGCAGATTTTTTAAATTCTATTTCTTTAACTTGATCGTGGGGGCGGCCATCTTGCCTAAGCTGTTCTTAACAGCAGTTAGAAAGCATGTAGAGAATTGCTTTACAGCGGCCACATGGGCCATAGACACAATAGACAGGAGGGGACCATATTGATTTATATGGGAGCGTTTTCTAGGCATGCTCTGTGAGCTGTGCAGAGGTCACTGTACAAGGAAAGAATAGATGAGCTCTGACAATCCTCCATTGTGAATGGAGGATCCTGTCTTATCTATACACAGAGGTGATATCATTACAGGCAGGATCAGAATGACAGATAAATGACAATTATGATTCTTTAAAAAATTCTTTAAAAATACAGTGTGATTTAAATAATAGGTTATTTTCGGATGACACATTCCCTTTAAGCTGAATTTATATCAAATGAATGTGGACAGCACAGATGACTTCTATGTGCGTCCATTTTTGTTTTGCGGACCCATGGAAATGAATGGCCTCATGCTTACAACTGTATTTTGGGTCTGTGTCCGACCTGCACAATTTGTGGATCCAAAATACGGTTGTGTGCATGAAGCCTAAAAGATTATTTATAAGCTCTCAGGAGAGCAGAGATAATGTCTGCAAACCTAGCAGTCAGACATCTCCTCTGGAGGCTGCAGAGGACAAATGGTAAACGTTTTTTTTTAATAAATGCAAATTAGAAACAATGTATTTTCGTCCAAACTACGTACAGAGCAGTAATAAAAAACATACAAATCTGTCCATAGCTTTTACGTTGATAAGTTATGACAAATCCATTCCGGGAATAAAGAGGAAACTGTCCAGAGCAGAGGAGTTAAGGTTGTTTTTTGGATTTTCTTGAACTGTATCATGATGGATTCACAGTCGCCTGGAAGCGCTAAATCACCTCCAATGTGTAGTTAATAGCAAGCCTCCTATATGTATTTAAATGAACGCTCACTGCTTCATCAGACATGCTGTTTCCTTCCTTGCTCTGATGAATGTGCAAACCTGTGTGTCCATGCTGTAGTTAGAACTAGAGTGATGGCAAAGTCCTGCATAAGTGGAGAAGCAACGATGAGTCTGAATAACGGCTAAGAGAAGATATTCTTTAATCTTATAGATTAGAAAATGCAGTGGAATGACTCCTAGATTTCCTCACTATTCATATAAATGATGCACGTGGCTGTATTGCTGCCTTGTTTTTAACAGGGCTTCTAAAGAGAAATTTAAAGGCTTTCCTTTGATTTGAGGTGTAGAAAGCTTTTTTTTTTTTTTTTTTTTGTCCTTCAAATTCCTTATAAATCAGATAAAATAAATGTGGCCAGCCTTTTGGTAGTCGTGTTTCCATGAATGGATGTATTTGGTCTGTGCAATATTTAGGTAGGAGGTACAAATTAAAGTAACATCCCCATGAATATCCGGACCCAGCAGAACATTTGCCAGGGCATCACAGTGCCTCCGTCAGCTTGCCGTTTTCACAATAGAGCATCCGGGTGCAATCTTTTCCCCAAGTAGGTTAGACACACACCATAGAAGGGACGATTCATTAGACCAGGCTACCTTCTTCCTTTGTTCCCTGGCTCAATTCTGACGCTTAAAGGGTTTGTCCCACGGGAAATATTCTGCAGTTTTCAAACCAGCACCACAATGCACTTTTATAATTTTCATGTAATTAAAAATTTTGTATAGCTACTGAGTTATTCAGTAAAATGCATCTGTATAGTGCCACTTAATTTCTTATTTGTTTGACCTGCTCACTGAGAAGGCCGCACATGCTCAGTTTCATCTTTCAACTGCCTCCTGAGCTGTGATAGGGAGAGATGAGACACGCCTCCTGAACTGCAGCAGAAAAGACACTCCCCTTCAGCTATTAACTTGATATAAATCTAGCAGAGCAATGAATGGGGAGATCTCTGGATCCATGTGAGGTACAGGGCTCGTTCTAAATTTGTTATAAAGAGATTGTCATGTCTTATATGATCTCTGATTTTCATTTTTTACATTGTTCATGGGTTAACACCTTTTAAAGGGGTTCTCTGAGGTATATATATTGATGACCTATCCTCAGGATAGGTCATCAATATCAGATCGGCGGGGGTCCGACACCCATAGACTTGTATGGAAGCGATTCTTCCCATAGATATGAATGGGGCGGTGAGGTGTAATTACACGTACTCACCACTACCTCCATGTTGGCCAACATGTAAACAATGAAGAGGAGGCAGCGCTGATACGGCGCGCGCCTCCTCTTTAAATAGCTGATCGGCGGGGGTGCCGGATGTCGGACCCCCGCCAATCTGATATTGATGACCTATCCTGAGGATAGGTCATCAATATATATAATTCGGAAAACCCCTTTAACCCCTTCGCGCCCAGCACCGTACATGTACGGCGCTGGGGCGATGCGGGCACATGACGCCCGCTCGCGGGTGCGGCGGGTGTCATGGCCGGCAAGTCTCTGCTGTTTCTAACAGCAGAGACTTGCCGCTACTTACCGCCATCGGCGGCGTCTTCCTGGTTGATTAGATGCCGTGATCACGGCATCTAGTTGCGTTTCAACCCGGAAGCATTCGCTTCCGGGTGGTGTACAGACACCCCGTGTGGCCAATCGGGGTGTCTGTACACCATATGAAAACTGTAATCTTCGCTGGTGAGGATTACAGTTTTCAAAGTGCAATTCTTATTCTGGCCACTAGATGGCAGGCCAGGATAAGAAATGAGCAATCCATGGATTTCTGAGTCTATAAAATCCATAATTGCTCATAAAGAAAAAAAAAAGCCACAATATATAAGCCCATATTTGAGCTTTCTAATAGTAAAAAAAAAAAATAAAAAAAAAATGTTAAAAAATATATAAAAAATAAAAAAGATGTAAAAGTTCAAATCACCCCCCTTTCCGTATAAGTAAAAAATAAATACCTAAATAACAATAAATATAGACATCATGGGTATCACCGTGACCGAAAACGCCCGTACTTTTAAAATATAAAAAAAAAATTCCAATACGGCGAATTGTGTGGCGGAAAAAAGCGTCCAAATGGCGATTTGCCGTTTTTTGTCGCTTTTTTTTTTCTAAAAAAAATTAAATAAAAAGTGATCAAAAAGTCATACACATCCCAGAATGGTATCAATAAAAACTTCAGATCGTCCCGCAAAAAATGAGCCCCCATACAGCTCTGTAAACATAAATACCAAAGAGTTATAGGGGTCAAGATTTGACAAGGAAAAAAAAAAAAAAAAAGGGCAACTTTCTAATTATTTTATCACTATGAAAACGCAGGAAAAACTATACATATTAGGTATTGCCGGATTCGTACTGACCAGTAGAATGAAAGTAATGGATCAGTTTTAATGCACATCGAACGCTGTAAATAAGAAACCCGTAGAACTGTAGCGGAATAGCGTTTTCTTTGCAATTCCACCCGGTTTGGAATTTTTTTTCCCACTACACCGTATGCAATATTAAATGGTGGCGTTGGAAAGCACAACTTGTCCCGCAAAAAACAAGCCCTCATACAGCTATGTGAACAGAAAAATAAAAGAGTTATGGCTGTTTGAAGGCAGGGAGCGCAAAACGAAAATGCAGAACCGAAAAAAGCTCCGGGCGCGAAAGGGTTAACTACTCATTTAGTTGTTTTGGTGGTGGACAGTAGCCATAGTGAGCATTCTGACTGGTCTGCGGCTGCATTCTGACTGGTCTGCGGCTGCACATCCCCATCTGCAAGATTAACTTTTTCAGCAGTTTGTGCAACAGTAGCTCCTCCGTTGGATCAGAACAGATGGGCTAGGTTAGGAACACCATGTGCATAAAACAGCCTTGGGTGCCCATGACCCTATTGCCACCTCATAGGTTGACCTTTTGACCATTTTCGGTAGGTAGTAACCAATGCATAGTGGGACTCCCCACAAGTCCTCCCTTTTTGGATATGCTCTGATATGTACAATGGTAATGGTGACTTCTAGTTGTCAAATTATTCATAAATGTGTAGGAGGAATGATGGGGAACAACACAACATGGGGTTAAAAGAAAAGATTCTCCAAGTATTTACTAAAATAGACTTGTCAAGAGAGCTGACGGGACCTCTTTAACTTAAATCAGTTAAATGGTTTTGAAGATCTCTGCATCTTCCAGCAGAATTACTGTTAATGAATTTTGGAGATGATGGTTAGGGTTATTGAATTATGTAAATCCAGTTAATTACAGTGCCTGCTCTGCATGCAGAAGTATTGGTTTGTGGGTGCCTGCTTGTAAGAGTAACATTGAGAAATCTCACTGGAGCTGCTGATGACAGTACAGAGCCACGAATCTGAATGTAAGAATGTAACTGTTCTGGTATCTGCCTTTCACTGACTTGTGAAATTGGATAACTTGCTTCCTGAGGGGCTCTTTCAGCCTGTTGGAGGTATTAATAATTGTCAGGGAGATGCGCATTAGTGTAACAGATGAACACTATCTTATTGACTAGATACTCTGTTTGGTTGCTGAAGACTGTATAATTGATTGAACTTTTCTAGTGATTTTTTTTTTTACTTCAGCTTGCTCTTTATTCCCAGTCCACCTAAGCAATGTTTCATTGTCTTGAGCTGCAGACACTGACTGAAAACCAAGGCCATGGTTCCATCTGTTTCTATGTAGTATTTTTCCAGTTTTAACTGGAGAGGTCTGTCTCTGTTTTTGTGTTTTTGGATTCCTCTATATTGTTTCTTTGTTGTTTTAATCAAAGTCAATGTACTTTCAAGAAAGTTATCACAAATTAATACTGTACACAAGTAAGAAACTTTGTAATATATGTTATTAGGGAAACATCAGTTTTCGCCTCTTCAGAGCCACTGCTCCTCATCACTTCCGTCTCCTGAACTGATCATTCACCCTCTGTTCACACAAAAGAAATGTCTTGAGTGCCAAGACCAATTACCAGCTCACTGAGGGATCATGTTGCATGGACGTCTGTGGAGAGTTGAGGGTGAGGAGTGAGCTGCTGGAGGGAGACAAAGATGGGCCCTCACAGGTGCTACTAGCTTTAGTAAGGTTTCTGTCTCACTCCAGTGCTGGCTTTACATCTACACTGCCCAGTACTGATGTATAATGTCCTTCATGCTGCTGCTTCTGAGGGTGTGCTATAGAGAGAGAGAGAGCAGGATCTCCTCTTTCTCTGTGTCCACTCTGAGACATAGCAGCTAGTCTTCACCCATTAGCTGATGGATAACTTGCAATTAGAGATGGAGCTTACAGAGTGGAAAATGGTCAAAAATGT
Organism: Rhinella marina; assembly: GCA_900303285.1. Taxonomy (NCBI): domain Eukaryota; kingdom Metazoa; phylum Chordata; class Amphibia; order Anura; family Bufonidae; genus Rhinella; species Rhinella marina. The sequence continues at coordinate 176,274 of ONZH01006727.1, forward strand.
ACAATACAAGTGATATGGTCAGATATAGTTTTACTGCTCATGTTCACACACTACAGCTAATTCTGAAAAGTCACCACATACGCTTTAAATGTTGAAAATGGTGACATAACATATTGCAGATGCCTGCAGATTTTCTAGAAATTTCTTCATGGACTTCCATGTCTGCGGCAGAATCTGCATGTGCTACATGGTCATTTTGTTGCAGCTTTGCTGCAGAATTCACACTGTGTATTAAAGGGGTTGCCCCATGAGTAATGTAAAAAGTGAAAATCAGACATCATATACTATAGTACATGACAATCTTTCTAACAAAGCTACAACCAGCCATGTACCTCACATGGATCCAGAGAGCCCCCTATTCATTCATCTGCTAGATTTATATCAAGCCGACAGTTCAAGGGGAGTGTCTTTCCTGCAGCAGCTAAGGGGGCGTGTCCATGCTCACCCTATCACAGCTCAGGAGGCAGTTGAATTATGAAACTGAGCATGTGCGGCCTTCTGAGCAGGACAAAGAAATAAAAAATACAAACAGAAGGTGGCTGTTTTCTTGATTAACTAAGTGGATGTATTACATTTTTTATTACATGCAATTACAAAAGTATTCACATCCAGGTGCTGGTTTGAAAACTAGAATATTTTTCATTGGACAACCCTTTTAAAGGGGTTATCCGAGTTATATTTATTGATGACCTATCCTCAGGATAGGTTATCAATATCAGATCCGCGGTGCGTGCCTCCTCTTCAAACAGCTGATCGGCGGGGGTGCCGGGTGTCAGACCCCCGCCGATCTGATTTTTATGACCTATCCTGAGGATAGGTCATCAATAAATATAACTCGAATAACCCCTTTAAGGTTGGCATATGCAACGAAAATTCACTTAAAGGTTTTGGCCATTTTCTTGGTACTGTTGACCAATGTGTTTGTAAGAGGTCTGTATGACACTTACTAATCTAGTCTTTGTTTACATTCTGTACCATTTACTTTATTTCATAAGTTATGCCCACTTCTTTGCAAAGTTTTTTGTGCTGTCCATAATATGGCGGCTGATGGATGGTCATGTGACCAGGCAAACCACCTCTATGTGATGTCTCCTCCATTGTAACACACTGCACTTACCATCTACATTTTGTTCTTTTGGGTGTTTAGTGCAGATGCAATGTATTTGAATAGAGGAGACATCAGATGCAGGTGAATTGCCTGGTCACATGACCCTCCATCAGTGGCCATCTTATAGACGAGACCTCTGTGTGGACAGTACAAAAGACTTTGTACACAATGGGGAGCTCACCTTATCAAATTTAGAAAATGGTGCAGAATTTCAACACAGGCTATATTAGTAAGTGCCATATAATCATCTCACAAACACATTGGTCACCAGTAACCAGAAAGTGGTGAACCCCTTTTAACAAGTGACATGCTGTGGATTTGGAAATGTACACTGCCTTTCAGTTTGAGCAGAAAATGATTGGAATTACATGTGCTTTGCTGGTACTGTACTATGCTGTGGGTTTTCTAATATTAAATCCGCTCTATACACAATGCAGGGATATGACTTTAGTGTTTGCCTTGATGATTCAGAATAACAATGTTGTTCAAGCTGTGACCATTTACCACTCTGAGACGCCCAGCAGATGACTTTTATATATTTAACATTTTTGAATACGTTCTTTCATTTATGGTTTCTATTTGCTATTTAGTCAGCAAGAACTGAAATGTCATGGTTAAGTATAATGTTGCATTAGAATATGGATCTTCATGTGCATTAGATTCAATTTGTCACACAGCAAGAGTGGAGTAAAAGATCATATTTTGCAGTGTTAAGGAACTAAAAATTGTCTAGATTGACTCGTTTGCCTTGATCTTTGTCTTCGCCATCATAATCTGGCATTTAGATTCACTATTTTCTATTTTTTTTCTTTTTATTTGCAAAAGGATCTTGTAACAGAGTTTCTTTTTCTACTTGTTTTGGATTCCATTTTACTGCTCCCGTGGTAAATAATTAAAGGGGCTGTCCAGATGACATATGTTTAGGCTCAGAATTATACAATAAAGAAGGGATACTGTCCTCACTATTCCTCTGCTGCTCTCTGTCCAACACTTACCATGCCTTTGTATGACTCTGCTTTCTGTTGTCTCTTGATGCACAGGAAATAGCTGCTCATCCAGTCACTGGCTAAGGCCTCTTTCACATTAGCGGCAGCACGGATCCGGCAGGTGAAGGGTGCCGCTGGATCCGTGCTGCCTCAGTTGCATGTGTGGGGCCAGAACCGCACTCCGGCCCCACACGTCACACAGCACATACACACAGACGTACACATACATACTTACATGCTCCCGGCAGGTCTCCACAGTGCAGGAGGAGCAGGACGGTGCACACACAGGACGATTCCCCACAGCGCCCACCGCTGGGCGCCGGGTAGAATCGTCCTATGTGTGTGCCGTCCTGCTCCTCCTGCGCGGTAGAGACCTGCTGGGAGCGTGTGTGTGTGTGTGTATGCAGGTGACGGATCCGTCATGAACTCAATTGAAAGTCAATGGAGGATGGATCCGTTCACCATTGTGTCAAACCAAACGGATCCGTCCCCATTGCCTTCCATTGGGGGTCATTCCTGATCCGTCTTGGTGCGGATTAACAGTACGGAGAGCAAACTGCAGCATGTTGCGGTTTGTTCTCCGGTCTGAAGACGGAACGGAATGCTTTCAGGAGCGCTCCGTTGTCTTCAGTTCAGTTTTGTCCCCATTGACAATGAATGGGGACAAAACTGAAGCGTTTTATTCCGGTATTGAGCCCCTATGACGGAACTCAATACCGGAATTATAAAACGCTAGTGTGAAAGTAGCTTAAGGCAGATCACTGCTGCAGCCACGGAGTGCGTTGAGAGAGACCTGGAGGCAGAGACCTGCAGGAATCTGGTGTTGGAACTGGGGTGATAGGGGATTAGTACAGGGAATTATCAGATCGACTATACCTTTTAGTTATACCAATTAGTTCCTAATTCCATTTAAATTCTGGTGTGCACAAAATATAATAGAAACTTCCAGCACAATAGGTTTATAAAAAGAAAACCAAGTAAGTCGAGCTCTGTAAAATAAATGCAGCACTTAATAACCAACAGATTGAGCAAATTTTGTCTCAATGTGTTTGCTAAAGGATAAATGAGTTACCACACTTTTGCATGAGCGGATTCAGTCCGAGAAATCCGCAGCGTCTCTACGCTTTTTTTTTCTACGCTTTGTGCCATTCCTCGAAGTTGAATGAATGAATTGGCAGCAGATTGCAGTAAAGGTACAGATGAGTGTTACAAGTTCGGGTGTGTCCCTGCACAGTCTGACACCAGCAGCACTGATTGGACAGAGGAAGACACACCCAGTACTGGTAACACCCAGCAGCACCTTTACTGCAGATGGCTGGCAATTTATTTGTAGACTTCTAGCAGGAATAATACAGGAATGGCGCAACATAGTCCTAAGAATAGATGCTCCAGAACATGGAGATCTATAGTAAGAATATTTGTCAAAGATACTGGATGAGATGATAACCACAGAAATACCACATTTTCCCCATAGCTAAACAGAATTTGTAAAGGGCAGAGTGGATGTTAATATATGGAAGGTTCCCTCTATATTGGCCTGAGCTCTTTATAATGTCATCTGGTTTTGGCTATTTTCCGTAATAGACAGAATAGGCTGTAAGGGCAAAATAGTCTATATCACTTCACCTGTGTATAAGAGACTTAGGGCACAGATCTGGACGTCCAGTATAATATTGCTTGTGTGACATTCTTTTGACAGGGGTGTCCTTTTGTCAACCTTGTTGTTCAGTCTCGCTATTAAACCCTTGGCAAATTATGTGAGAGACTCGATTGAGTTGAAGATCAGTCTTTCTTGTGGATTACTGAATCTTAAAGTGTAACTGTCATATTTTTTTTGTGTGTAATGAGTAGGAGCAGTGATACTGACCATTTTTGTAATCTACTTTTGTTACTGAAATCATACATTTCTTCTACTACTACTACTACAGTCATGGCCAAAAGTTTTGAGAATGACACAAATATTATATTTTCACATGATCTGCTGCCCTCTGGTTTTTATGTGTGTTTGTCAGATGTTTTTATCACATACAGAAATATAATTGCAATCATATTATGAGTAACAAAAGCTTATATTGACAGTTAGAATGAGTTAATGCAGCAAGTCAATATTTGCAGTGTTGACCCTTCTTCTTCAGGACCTCTGCAATTCTCCCTGGCATGCTCTCAATCAACTTCTGGACCAAATCCTGACTGATAGCAGTCCATTCTTGCACAATCAATGCTTGCATTTTGTCAGAATTTGTAGGTTTTTGTTTGTCCACCCGTCTCTTGATGATTGACCACAAGTTCTCAATGGGATTAAGATCTGGGGAGTTTCCAGGCCATGGACCCAAAATCTCTATGTTTTGTTCCCTGAGCCATTTAGTTATCACCTTTGCTTTATGGCAAGGTGCTCCATCATGCTGGAAAAGGCATTGTTGATCACCAAACTGCTCTTGGACGGTTGGGAGAAGTTGCTCTCGGAGGACATTCTGGTACCATTCTTTATTCATGGCTGTGTTTTTAGGCAAGACTGTGAGAGAGCCGATTCCCTTGGCTGAGAAGCAACCCCACACATGAATGGTTTCAGGATGCTTTACAGTTGGCATGAGACAAGACTGGTGGTAGCGCTCACCTCGTCTTCTCCGAATAAGCTGTTTTACAGATGTCCCAAACAATCAAAAAGGGGATTCATCCGAGAAAATGACTTTACCCCAGTCCTCAGCAGTCCACTCCCTGTACCTTTTGCAGAATATCAGTCTGTCCCTGATGTTTTTTTCTGGAGAGAAGTGGCTTCTTTGCTGCCCTCCTTGAGACCAGGCCTTGCTCCAAGAGTCTCCGCCTCACAGTGCGTGCAGATGCACTCACACCTGCCTGCTGCCATTCCTGAGCAAGCTCTGCACTGCTGGTAGCCCGATCCCACAGCTGAGACACTTTTAAGAGACGGTCCTGGCACTTGCTGGTCTTTCTTGGGCGCCCTGGAGCCTTTTTGGCAACAATGGAACCTCTCTCCTTGAAGTTCTTGATGATGCGATAGATTGTTGACTGAGGTGCAATCTTTCTAGCTGCGATACTCTTCCCTGTTAGGCCATTTTTGTGCAGTGCAATGATGACTACACGTGTTTCTTTAGAGATAACCATGGTTAACAGAAGAGAAACAATGATGCCAAGCACCAGCCTCCTTTTAAAGTGTCCAGTGGTGTCATTCTTACTTAATCATGACAGATTGATCTCCAGCCCTGTCCTCATCAACACCCACACCTGTGTTAATGGAGCAATCACTGAAACGATGTTAGCTGGTCCTTTTAAGGCAGGGCTGCAATGATGTTGAAATGTGTTTTGGGGGATAAAGTTCATTTTCTAGGCAAATATTGACTTTGCAAGTAATTGCTGTTAAGCTGATCACTCTTTATAACATTCTGGAGTATATGCAAATTGCCATTATAAAAACTGAAGCAGTAGACTTTGTAAAAATTAATATTTGTATCATTCTCAAAACTTTTGGCCATGACTGTACTACTACTTTATAGCTCTAAGGCCTGCAGCGCTCGGAACACACGCCGGGGGCGGCCCCATTGAAGATGCCTGTACTTGTCTGTGCGTACGGACTAGTATAGGACATGTTCTATCTTTTCTTGCTGAGCCGCGGCTCAGCAAGATAGCATGCCGCCTATAGAGGTGAACGGGCCCGCCCCTATTCCGCAAATTTGCGGAATAGGTGCGGACCCGTTCACACGGTTGTGTGAACGGGCCCTAAAGTGGCCCATTTTGAGCCTTAGCAACATCCTTCTGTTTACATAAGTCAGTGTTAGTAAGTCTCCACTGTTATGTGCACAGAAGACAGAGGAGCGTTGCTAAGGCTCAAAATGGGCCCCTTTAGAGCTACAGTTTCCCCTGCAGTCCCCCTATCCCTTGGTTCAACTTTATGGACTTATGTCTTTTTTTTTCAACCGAATTAACTATGTAACTATATGTAACCTGAGGCCTATGACCCTGATCGGTGGGGCAGGGAACTATCGGCTCCCATACCCCTTCACATTATTCATCTGTATGGCTGTCCACGGTGGTTCTAATTGCAAACGGCGACAAGACTAAAAAGTCTTATCTCTATTTGCAAATTCTAAGTCGCATTGGCAACCATTTTGGTTTCCATCTGGAGCACTGGGGTCTGATATATAAGTTTGACTATGTAAAGTAATACAAAATAAAGGAAGAATTTGTAAGATGGAGGGAACTGCTCATTGTTCCTCATAGATAGGGCACTACTGTTGAAGACTGTTAGTTTCCCCAGGCTCCTGTGCCTCTTTACGGTCACTGTCATTTATGCTTTCTTCCTCTAATGTTCCAGTATAATTAGGGGGTTTTCTGAAATGTTTATATTAATTATCTATACTCAGAATAGGTCTTCAATATCAGACCGGTGGGGGTTCAGCACCCCCTGACAATCCGCTGTTTGAGGAGGCCATGTCTGTGCTTGATATTGCAACTCAGTCCCATTGAAAATGAATCTGAAATAAATAGAATCTGAAAGCCTGTCATTGGTCATTAAATATAACACATTTTATTTTTTTTTTGTTTTGCTAACCATTTTCTTTTTCTCTTCCTGCAGGAGTACCTGGTGTGAAGGCTGATCGATTTGAGGAAGGCATGGCTGTCAAGCACTGTGCCTTGTCTTTAGTGGGGGAACCAATTATGTATCCTGAGATCAACAGATTTCTAAAACTACTTCATCACAAGGAAATCTCTAGTTTTCTGGTTACAAATGCACAATTCCCAGAAGAAATAAGGTACTGAGCTATTCAGCCACTGGATTTACATGAGGTCTGTGCCGTACAATATTGGATTCTGGAATGGGGATGTTTCCTCAGGGTTCTGGTCTCTTTTCAATGAACCACCCTGTTACTAAAGCCGAGGATTAACAGTCGGAAATACTTTAATTGTGATACTGTATGCTGGTGTACTTATCTAAGCCATTTATTTATCTTTTAGGTACAAGCCCCTTTTTTTCTATGTCCATTTTTAACATGTTAAATTTGGCAGCTACATCACAACTGCTGAAATGACTCGCACATCCTGCTTTTCAGTGACTTTTATACTGATATTTCTTCACATCATTCCATTAAATAAAACATACCTTAAAGGGAACCTGTCATCAACTTTATGCTGACTTCACTGATAGTAGCATAAAGTAGTGACAGACATGTTGATTTCAGCGGTGTGTCACTCATGAGCTAAAAGTAAGTGGTTCCCGAGAACCAGCATCATAATCATTGCAGCCCAGGCCTTAAAGAGTCAAATCTACCTGAGAAGAGTCATGGTTAGTCATAATCTCCTGCTCTCCCGCCCATCTGCTGATGATTGGCAGTTCTCTCCTAGAGAGAAAGGGAGAAAACTAGGGAGAAGCCTGTCAATCATCAGCAGATGGGCAGGAATTCATGAATAATCATGACTCCTCTCAGGCAGCCGGGACTCTTTTCCAGGCCCAGTCTGCAATGTTTGTGATGTTGGTTCTCGGCAACCACTTACTTTTAACTTATAAATGACAGACTGATGAAATCAACTCACCTGTCTCTACTTTAATCTGCTGTAAGTATGGGCAGCATAAAGGTGATGACAGGTTCCCTTTAAATATGGAGATCAAAGTTAAACAGTTCAGCAACAAAATATTCAATCATTTGGAGAATGCCCTTTATTACTCCGCAGATTCCTTTGAGCCGCAGAGATGAGTTTCAGACAAATTAGTGTCCATTTTTCCTCCGTTAAATGTTGCATTCCTTATTATGGTTATGCTGACAGTGTAAAGTAAATCTGTTTGTGTATAGTTTTATGTGGCCATTAGGAAACACAATGAATACAGAAATTGCATTATGCTCTCCTTCCACCTTGCAGACTTTGGATGTTCTTCTGTATCAAGGTCTTCTTCATCTGAGCAAGGCGATGTTTTTCATTTTTTTTATTGTGAAGAATATGTGTATTCTGCGTTTTAGTAAATGCATGCCTTTGTATCTATTAAAAAACATATTTAGAAAGCAGTGATTTCCTGAACGGATGAGATCTTGGCTACATTTGTATGTATGAACACAGTTTTATATATTTATTTATTTTTTATTTAATTTTTACGATGGGGTTATTGAATTCACAGTAATCTTGATAATTTCACTATTTTGTGACTCTAAAATGTGCTATTGTTCGTCAGGTCTCTGGAGCCAGTCACACAGTTATATGTGAGTGTGGATGCGAGTACTAAGGACAGCCTTAAGAAAATTGATCGCCCACTCTTTAAGGATTTTTGGCAAAGGTTTCTTGACAGCTTGACGGCTTTGGCAGAAAAGGTAAAATATGGGATTTTATTAACAGGGTCCTTTTTGACACAAATGTAAGTAGCTGTTTTCTTGCTCTTCCTGGCATCTCTGTATGTAACCTTAGTTATAGGGCTGTATTTTAAAGCAATTTCCTCATTAAGGAGCAAACGCTGAATGGACCAGATGTTCAGATCACCCTCTCCTGTTAATCTGTCTGGTGTTAGTTATCATAAAAAGAAATGTGTTCTCATCCTGCTCGCGTTAGTTGGCTATATCATCGATAACTATTGGTAATTATGTGCGTCAATAATATCGTATTGTGTAGGTTATAGTTGAGTTAGAAATAGGCACATATTTAGCGGTCATACAGCTTTTTCTTCTCTTTTTCTTCTGTATTAAATAAAATAAAAATCATGTTCATTTTGTTATCCCTCCTCAAGTCCGGTTCTCCTCCTGTGCTGTCATCAGACCCGGTGCTGCCGAGGCACTATCTCGCTCCTATATTATTCCAGACATTGGCTTGCCGTCAGCTGCTCTATGTTTGCAAGTGGGTGGTTGATTTGGGCAGGAAGTTACTAGAAGCTGAGTCACAAAATGTAGTTCTTTAGTACTAGAGGGCTACAAACTATGATATTTGACCCGTGCTTGTGTTAAAAGGTTGGTCTCAAGGGTGTCAGATACCAGGACACATGCTCCTTATAAGAGGGCTCTAACTTCCAGTGCGGACAGAGTCTTTCTTCACAACCATCCTGGTATCTCTCAGCCCTGAGCTGTGTTGTATTGTGTTGTACTCTGATCCTGTCATCAAATACAACACTAATCCTCTCCCCCACACTCACTTTTGTGACTAATGGCTAGGTGAGCATTGCACCATGGGTTGCCTGTCTGCATTAGCAAGGTGCTTCAGTCAACTACACTGTTGCTCAAGTAAATTTTTTTGGCCTGTTTTTACAGTTCACTTTGATGTCGCTTGCAAATTCCCTCTCCCACTTGTCCCTGGTGTACGTACACACACACATATATTACACATACATATTAGATACAAGTTGGTTGATGGTTGAACGAACCAACATCTTGTTGTTCAGACCGCCCATACTGTACACTTTCAGTGAAACCGGGCAAAGGACAAAAGGTCTTTCTGGGAACATTCTTTCATAGAAAGATCTTTCTTTCTTAAACAATCTTTCTTTGAATGAAAGATTTTTCTTTCGATTAACGGATGAAAATATTAAACATGGCCGACTTCTTTTCAAGAGATAATGTCCTATTATCGTTCGGTCATTGTTAAATTTCAATCATCAGACATTAGTTTTGATCAACTTTAACGTGTGTGGCCACCTTAAAAGTTTTCATGCTGTGCCCCGAAAATTGGACCTACAATATTGAGTCTGGTATTATTGGAAAGGATTTGGCCTTTAATATGATAACAAAATCTAAGCCGTCTAGCCCTAGTGTTCTAATTGTGGAAGGTAGTGATGACTGAATCGATTAGTCTCATGAACAAGACTTCTTCACTGCAGTGGGGTGCTGAAGATGTCCGGACCTCTAACACAAGCTGCAGGGGGCACTTCTTCAGCAGTGGGGACAGCCCCTCACAAGTGAAGAACTCTTGATGAGACAAATTGAGTCATACAAATTGATTTGCTTATCTTTAGTGTTAAAGAAGAACTCCCGACAAAAATTTTATTCCATGTCCTGCTAGAAATGTACATGATGTAATCTGTAGTGAATGTCATTTTCTTACCAGTGTCTGAATGTTTGACTTGTATCATCCTGAAGTTTCTTATCTGTGTCATGTGACCAGCAATTAGACCCACCAACTCACACATAGACTTACGTGTGGACAGGAAGTCTAATTCTCTATGTATTCCTATGAGACTGAAAGTGAGGCTCCCATAGGAATGAATAGAGCAGTGACTGGCTTTCTGTCCTGGGTCAGTTGGAGGTCAGGGAGTTGGTCACATGACCCAGCTACAATAAGAAGAGAGGTTTTTACTCACAGAAACAGTCACTGATAAGAAAATGACAATCACTACAGATTATATCATGCACCTTTCTAACAGGTCAGAGAATAACATTTTTTGCTAGAGTTCTTCAAGTTATAATGTGTTCACATACATCCTTGGCTTGGTAAGGAGTGCTAGAATCTCCGATTTTACAACTGCCAGAACCAGAGTTTTGGTTCTGTACCTTGTATCCAGCTAGAAAGGTTAGTTGGGAGGAGTATTGTGAGCAGCAGCCTGGCTGAAAGTGGCATGAAAGTATTTTCAGCAGTACAGATTGCTATTGGCAAGAGTGCTCTCTGTGTCCATTCCTGATATCCCCTTGGATCTCACAGGCAGTCACCGTCTACAGCTTCAAACATGTTCCCCCCGAAGAGGAACAAGCCTAATTTTTCTATCCTTTCACCTCTACCTATCCTGTTACATGAGCTGATACACATGGCGACGATTGGAAATGAGGCATTTGTCCCTCATCATTGCTTTACTTGTGTTACTTGGGTTACATGTTGTAGAGCAAGTCATATCCTCTGAATGGTGAACTTTTTCTACTATGAACTTTCATCCCCATCATCGTTTGTTGGCAGCACATCTCTGTTTCTACAGAATAATGAGCTGCTAACAAATTATGATTGTGTCGTATAAATGTCTGCTCATCCAACAAACTATCATTTTTCTTGATTAATGACCTCAGCTTATTTACACAGGGCATTTATCAGGAGTGAGTTTTCCTCTGCCCAGATTAACCCCTTAAAGGGGTTGTCCAAGTTATTTTTATTGATTGACCTATCCTGAGGGTAAGTCATCAATATCAGATTGGTGGGGGTCCGACACACGGCACCGATCAGCTGTTTGAAGAGAATATGCGCGCCATGTCAGCGCTGCCTCCTCTTCATTGTTTACCTGCTTGCCGCTGCAGCGTAAGCAAGTGTAATTACCCCCCTAGCTGTCCCATTAATTTCAGTGGGACGGATCGCTCCTATACAAGTGTCTCCTGTGCAGTGGAGAGCAGGGGCGTAGATAAGCAGAAGCACTGCTCTGGGCTGTTTAACCCCTTAGGTGCTGCAATGAATGGCGACTGTGCATCTAAGCAGTTTAGAGTTAAAAAATAAACTACAAATTGGTCCCCAAAAGACAGCCCTGATACATCTACATCGATGGAAAAATGATAAAGTTATAGCTATTATAATGCGACTAGGAACAAAAAATAATAATTGCTTGGTCACTAAGGCTCCAAATGCATACTGGCGGAAGGGGTTAAAGTGCCTTAAAAGATGCTCTCCTTTCAAGTCAGTAATTTAGTCTGCCCGCCTTTTTACTGTCCATGGCTGTTTTATATCCTTTTTACTCCGTGTGTGCAGTCCAAAACTAAATAGTATATTAAAGATGAAGCCTTATGCGTTTTTATTATTGCTGTAATGTAGCTGGGACAACCAGCTTGTTTCATGTGTGTTCACATCAAAAGAACAGCAGGGGGCGCCATAACAAGTGTGTGACAGCGATCTCTAGACAATGGTTCTAGTTGGAAAGTTTTTACCTTTTGCCTGATCTCTCACATTAAACTAATATTTATTCTTGAGACAAAATCCTTTTAACAAATGCCCGCTATTGTTTACACGCTTTATCTGCACAATAGCTGCATTATGTGTGGTGCACTGTACTATGGCTAGAAGTTACAGCTGTATTCTGATAGCAAATTCATGTTTCATTTCTGATTAAACAACTTTTTGTATTTTCAGTCACATCCATTTGTCTAGGAAGTGCCAGAAAGCTTGACCTTTTGTTGCTGTGGCATCAGAGTATTACGTATGTCCCGCTGTCTATCCACCCACTGCTTATTAAAAGCGGACCTCCCCGAATAGTCCTAGAGCAGAACTGTGAGAGTAAAACGTGGCACCTCGGTTCTCGGGAATAAATTCCTGCTTTGTCATTATGTTTGTACTCTCCGCATCTGCCATTGTCTCCCTAAAAACTTTTGGAATATTCTGCAATTTTACCCAGTTTATTCCAGCTGTCAGTGCTGCGCTACACTTCCAAATTGGCTTAAGTAACCCTAAATGAGCAAGCTAATTAGAGTTGTTCTTCTTTATTTTCATTGCTGTTACCATTATCCAAATGAGCAGAAAGTGTAGAAGTGGTCAATTGCCTGAGCAGGTGCATGGCTTATTATGAGATAATATGAACATAAGGAGGCCAATTTCCTCAGCGCGGCATGGGCTGCGGTATATCTGACATCTGCTACAAAATGCATCATTATTTGTGTCGCTGTCTGACACCGTCTAAACTTTATCTTCACCAAGACGTTGATTTAACTGCTTGAAAGACACTTTATTAGTAGATGGAGAGACGCAATGTGCCAAAAAGAAAAAATAATTGTAACATGTCTGTTTTCTTTCTTTATGCAAATGTTCTTGGTTGAAGGGGGTGTCCAAACTCAAAGATTGTTTAGATTCCCCATTAAGTAACGTTTTCAGCATTCAGTGTTTTTGCCTCTGGCCCGCTGTCTACTGGTCCTTGCCCAGAAAACAGTAAGCCAGAGCATAGAAATCATAAGGACAGTTAGGAGCATCCATATTATCCCAGCCCTATCCTGCTTCTATATAGTAGATCTTGTAGCATCAAGGAGGCAGTTTCTATCACATGGAGTCAAAACTCTGCATTTGGTTCATAGCAGTTGTTGATTTACATAAGTCCATTTACTTGATTCAATACAGTAACTTAAACTGAACGCTAAAAACTCCAGCAACCAAATATTGAGGGAAAGGGGCCTTTCACATTCGTAAAGTGTTAAATATTTTTTTTCAACTGGTCAAAAACTCTCTCATTTCATAAATCATACCATAACTCGCCTGCTTAGGCTACTTTCACACTTGCGTTTGCAGGATCCGTTTGTGAGATCCGTCCCAGGCTCTCACAAACGGTCCTGAACTGATCAGTTTTTCCCCAATGCATTCTGAATGGAAAAGGATCCGTTCAGAATGCATCAGTTTTGCTTCAGTTCAGTCTCCATTCCGTTTTGCTGCTTGCTGCGTTTTGGTGTCCGCTTGATGGAAACTGATCCAAACGGATCCGTCATGACTCACAATGTAAGTCAATGAGGACGGATCTGTTTTGTCTGACAAAACAGAAAACTGATCCGTCCCCCATTGACTTTCAATGGAGTTCATGACGGATCGGTCTTGGCTATGTAAAAGATAATACAAACGGATCCGTTCAGAACGGATGCAGACGGTTGTATTATCAGGACGGATCAGTTTCTGAGTGTGAAAGTAGCCTTAGTCATCCAGACTCCAGCTTAAAATGTTCTTATCTTGTCTACCCATCTTGATCTGTGGCCTAGTCTGGGATTCTGTTGAAAGCAAGTGGTTCTTGCCGAATGATGGATGTGTTTTCTAAGTATCACCAAGGACTGAGCCCGACAACGACAGGAAAATTCATTATGACATATCTTCAATCCACAGATATTGACCTTTAGTCGATGTCTGTCATTCTGACAACAAGCTGTAGAAAGAGTCTGAAAATGGTCTAAATCTTTTGCCTGTCTAAAATCTCTAGTGCATGGCCTACTCTATAATGTATTTCCATCCATGTTTCGTACTGCTTCAGATTAGTAAATCTATAGAGCCTTAAAGGACATCTGTCAGCAGATTTGTGTCTAAGAAACTGGCTGACCTGTTGTATGTGCACTTGGCAGCTGAAGGCATCTGCATTGGCCTCATGTTCATGTGTGTCCGCATTGCTGAGAAGAATGATGTTTTAATATATGCATATAAGTCTCTGGGAACATCTGGGGCGTTGGCCTTACTCCTAAAGGGTCGTCTCTGTCTGCAACAGCTGCACCCTATGCACTTTGACTTTAGGAGAACTTGGGTCCAGGCATGATCACGTTTATACTACCTGGCCCTGTCAAAGTAGAGAGGGAGCGGCAGTTGCAGAGAGAGAAGAGCCTCTAGGTGTAACAGCAAAGCCAGCATATATTATGCACATATTAAAACTTCATTTTTCTCAGCAATGCCGGCACATTCAGCTGCCAAGCGCACATGTAACAGGTCAGCCAGTTTCATAGGTACAAATCTGCTGACAGATGCTCTTTTGATGATAAATAATTATTTTGTCATTTGCTGATATATAATTAGTTAAGGAAATTCATAAATGTAGAAGAAAAACCATGGCTCGAAACCTCAAAGCTGTAGTAAAGTGTTGATGGGCATCTGAGCTGATGCCACCAATAAATGTGTGACTGGGCTTTAGAAGTCCAAGTTCTTTCTTACTTTCCTAGTACAACATGACTTTTAGGGCAGTGAAGCAGTCGTAGAAGTGCTGGCTTCATGAAAATGTCACTCATAATTTAGGATGTCATTAGGAGGCTTGTATTTAAAGTTGTCTGCAGACGTTGCTGTGATAAATCTGATTTTGAGATGTGCGTTTGGAGGGCCAGTCAGTGAAATATTATATCTGTGAGCAGTTATGATAAGGATGAAGGGGATAAACTTGTCCACACTGTTTTAGGGACCTGAAGAAAATCCTGCAGACCAACAGAATACATATGTTAATTTTGTCTTGAATTCTCCCATTTTTTGGCTCGAGTACCATTTTACACTAGTGTTTGACTTTTTGCCATTTTACATCCCCCCTCGCCACTTTTCAGTATTGGATTAAATGTGGGCATGGTTAGATTTAGTGAAAAAGGTCTTCACGTGTTCATCATTGCAACTTCTAAAATCATAAAGTCACAATCACTGCAGTAGGGGGTGATGTAGGGAATGTGTAGTAGCATTTCTAGACCAAGTGTTAGGGTAAATGCACACGATCAGGATTTATCTGCGGACAATCCGCACTGAAATCCGCAGGTGTTCTCAGTGAAATTCGTGCGGTAAATCTGCACCAATTGGTGCGGATTTGCGTGCGGATTTGCATGCGGATTTTTTTTCAAGTGAATGGAGAAAATCCTCATGAAATCCGGACAGGAAAAATAAAATAAATTGACATGCTGCGGATTGTAAAATCCGCACCGCAGGTCAAAATCCGCACTAAAAAAATCCGCATCGTGTGCATTGAGAATTTCAAATTGTCATAGAATATAATGTACATGACCTACGGACCGGATTTTCCGCACGCAAATCCGCACGTAAAATCCGCACGTAATCCTGATCGTGTGCATTTACCCTTAGGGTTTTAGAAGGTAACTAAACCTTTAATGAAAGGAACAAAGGGGCAGCAGAGCTGCTGGAATTGCTCTGACCCTTTGGTTTGCATTGGCTCAGCTTTTGGAGCATATGGAGTATGGATTCATGGAAAGCCTATGGGATCTGTACTTGACATGCTTGAAATGTCACCAGAAATGATGAAAGACAGATGGGCAGAGTGTCCTGAGCAGCGCTTCTGCTGTGTATTTTCATCAAAGGTTTAGTTACCCTTTAAGATCCGCCAAACTTTCCAAACATCATGCAACTTTTGACAATCTGGTACACCTTTCGCCAAGTCAAAGCAAAATGGTCTTCAAAAAGTCCCATCATTGTGAGTTCTATGTGTTCTGGCAAACTCTACGTTTCTCTTGTTCTCTGGGTACATTTTTTCTTTTCGATTTTATATTTATTATGTGCATTTGAGCCAGTCATTTTGCTACTGTACAAACTGATGGCAAAATACAGTAGTATTCTGACTTAACGGATAGCTAGAAAAGAATGATAAAGGAAACAAAGTAAAATCCAATGTGGTCATAAACATAAAGCAAATTACTGATACAAACTGGCAGCTCTAGATGAATTCAGAGGTCTTAATTCTTTATGCTGGGGGTATAGTCCAGTTAGGATTATACATTTCTTCACCAGGTGTGTTCTGTTGGCCAGTAAGACTTCCTGTTCTCATCGAGGGCGTTATTTTTTTATCTGTTGGTCTGTGACTCTTTGGAACAGTTGTCTGACTGTGGGATGCTGCACATCCAAGTCTGTACAAATCTGATGGACTTTTAATATTAATGAATAAAAATCCCTGGAATATCATTTTTCCTATTTAAAGTCCTTTACTGCCTGCCTCCTCATTCCACTTCTAACACAGTTACTGGTGGTAGACCAATTCCTGTCACACAGTTATTAAAGAGGTCACCTTTCAGCCTCCCTGACTCTATACTAAAGTCTATTGAGGGAAGGACAGTCTGTCTCTTTCCCAGCTCGCAGAGATGGTATTTGGTGCTTTAGCTCATGAGATGCTGTGTTTGAGGCATTAGGAGATTGGCAGTATCGTATCTACTCCAGGCGCAAAGGATTGGTGATGCCCAAATTCAGCATGCCTGATCTCTGTATTCCAAACATCTCCCTTTGTTAAGGGAGTCGGGAGAACCCTGTACACATCTAACAGGTTCAGCTGACTTAATGTATATGGGCACTTTCAGGAGAGAAACAATTTCTACAGTTAAGTCAATGCTATAATTTATCATGTTACAGAGAGGTTTTGAAGATTTGGAATATTGGGGTGTATGAGGTGACATGATGAAGGAATTCCAGAGGAGACAGAAGCATTATGGCTTTCACCTAGAACTCCAGTAGTGTCACCGTTTTGATGGGAAAAAGTAATGCTGCATGCTGTGCTGTTTTTCTCATTAAAAACTATGGCATCTGATGGACATTGTAAAGTTTCATTCATACGGCCGTATCCATTTTAAGAACCGAAAATTGCAGATCTGGAAACACGAATACTGTCCGTGTGCGTTCCACGTTTTGCTGATCGGAATATCCTTCTCCATGAGAGAAATGGCTATTTTTTTTTTTTCCTCCAAAAAAGGAATAGAATAGGGGATGTTCTTTTTTTTTTAAGGATGGGTCCGCATCCGATCCGCGAAATTGTGGAATGGATGAGGGCTGCAAAATATGGTCGTGTGAATGAGCCCTAAGGCAGACACACATACAAGGAGATTTATGAAACAGTTTTTCTTTTACACAATCTTTTGCTGCCTTTAGCAACCAATCACAGATCGGCTTATTGTGCGTTTGAAAGTGCAAGCTACTATCTGATTGGTTAGCAACAAAAGACTTTTTCTTTTAGACAATGTTCTAAAGAGCCCCATGGTTTTTTCCTGATCATTATGCGGTTTTTCATATAATACTGCTTTATTAGTAATCCAGGTTTTTGCAGATAATTGAATTCTAGTGCTTCACTACGAACATGTAGCACAGGTAAGCGGTCATATGGTAAAGATGGATATTTCTATTAATCGGTATAAGCTTTCTATAGTAATCTCATCAGATATATGGTAGCTGAACCCAGTTATAAACAGATATCTGTATGAATGAAATATTATCAACAGAGCAATCTCAGTATTACCTAAGTAATATGTCTACTTTAATGCAAAAGTAAGCTGTGAGGAGGCCTCAGCACTCTCAGGAGTGCTGCATACTCATCAATATATCCCAAAGAACCCTTGTAATTTGTTTGGTTTCCCTGTATTCTAATATCATATACAAGGTGTGAAAGTGTACCTAGATGGAAGTTATGATTTTTGTTCTGAGAGTTCCAGAGCTGTAAAAAACCTAGTGGGAAGTGAGACACCCCATGCTTCTGAGTGAAATGCACCTAACTGTGCAGCTGAACCAGGGAATAATATGGCTGAAAAAAAACATTAGGAAAGCCCAAATATAGCTTCTCCTTCACAGTAATGATTGTACAAAGAAGCACAAGCATTATACAAGCATTTTTTAAACTCGGGTATGCTCTCAACATATTTTGTAGAATTTGTAGAATTTTTTTTTTAAATTTTCCATGTATGTTTTTTTTCCCCCAATCTTAAAAATCTTCAGCTTTCACACTGGCCGTTAAGCCTAATAATATGTGGATACTTCTTTTTCTGTACGAATCACCTTTCAGCAGTTCCCTCATTATGGTCACAGACAGCGTTAGAGATAACATCTCTGTACAGATAACTCAAGCTCCACCATTGATCACAGCTTATCTTCTCCCTCCCTGTACAGTGACCTCTGCATAGGTCACAGAGCATGTCTATAAAGCGCTCCTATAGAAGTGACTGATTCACCTCCAGTCTATTCTGTGTATGATGCATGTGAATTCTTTAAAGTATTTATCTAAATACTGTTAAAAGCTCTTGCAAGATAAATATTTACTGTAAATAGAATAAAATATATGTAATCAAAAAAAGACTAGAAAAAAGAATATCTCATTACTATTGGGTTTTAATTGGTAGATAAATATCCGTTTACGTATTTTAAGGCATTACAAGCACAAGAGTTCTCTTGTCAACCTTACAAAAGTTGATCTTGCAACCAATAATATAACTTTCCTAAAAAATGGATATAACTCAGGCTTGCCATATCTGCAAACCATTATTTACGAAAGGAAGTAAACTGTTGCAATGTGCTTATCTCTGGATAATATCTGGTCTTCTGCACACACAGTATACTACCTTCCTTTACCAAACTGTTATGTATATGTAGTTGTTCCTGTTCACTTTAGCAAGGTCATTTTGTCTGCTTTGATACACACTTTGAATTTACGTCTGCGTGCAGCAGTTGTGTACATGGTATCGTAAATCATTTGATGAACTTTCAATTTCATTCTGGGTCTGTCAAAACATTGAAAGCCTTCCGCATCAGGAGGACATTTATTTTTGAAGACACAGGATGTAAACCTTGAAGCTTAAGAACCAGAATAGTTTTAGTATGACTGTAAATTATTGCAGCATCGCCCTGTACAGAATAGTCTTCCAAGAAGGATTTGATAGAATATTATTTGTGACAAATGGAGCACTGCATTAGGGGTTGATTACTATTAAATGGACTTTGGTGTTTTTGTTCTTTCCCTAATGTAACAAATGCCCTTTTTTCTATTAAAGAGTAACTAACTTCCCGTTTTTTTCATAAATCAATTGGTAAAGCAAAGATGGGTGTTGTGATATATCTTGTTAAAATAAAATAGCTCTTTTCTATCCTGATAAGGTTGGCAAACCACCTTACTTGGCTGAACCTATAAAGGGAAGCTTACTTGCCCGATTCCCTGTGTTGGCTCCCTGCCCCTTCTTCTCCGTGCCTGCTATGCCCTTCTGTGCTCCCTTCGCTAAAAATGTCCAGTTGGACATGGCTGCAGCCAATCACTGGCTGAGGCAGTGACCGGATCCACTTGAATCATGTGACCATTTGTCATGACTTGAGGGAAGCTGGTCAACACGATTGGCTGCAGCCAAGGCAAATCAGATGTTTTCCGCAAAGGAGCCCAGTGGGGCATCACAAGCCAGGAGGAGAAGGAGCAAGGAGCCAACATTTGGAAACATTGCAGGACAGGGGAAGGAGGGGCGAGCCAGTGCCGGGAAGTAGGTAAGTAAGCTCCCTTTTATCGTGTGGGGGTTTGCCCAAAACCACTCGTTCTTGCACAACTCCTTTAAGATCCCTTTGAACCAGTTTATTATTGGGTATGAGCTCTCGTTCACAATAATTTGCCTGTGTGAAGTTGCCTCTGATCACCCGATGATTGAGCAAATGCTTGTAAATTGGTTGAAATACTGGTTTATGCTGACAAAAATCATAGTTTCTGGCCAGCAGATAATTCTCTATAAATGGTGATCTGCTGCCCAGAAACAGTGAGTCTATATAGGGATGAGCCATTGCAGTAGCGATTGCTCATTTCCATACAGTGGAGATGATTACTACATGCAAATGCAGCTCTCGCTTCCTCTGATAAACAGACAATGGTCAGGAAGGAATGGTTCTTTCCCCATCATTGCCCCCTCAGTCGACGCAGGTATATGCGCCATAACTGTCAGTTGACTGCTAAAATCTCTTTATGTTAAACAGATTATCAGCTCACTGAGGGTTCCAGTTACATGTTGACTATAGAAGTCTGTGGATGGGGGAAGTGATGGAGTGGGCTGCTGGAGTGAGAATGAGCGCTGCTAGCTCTAGTATATTTTCTATCTTACTTGAGTGCTGGCTTCACTACTACACTGCTTAGTATTGATGCAATGTATAACATCTCCATGATTCTATTTCTAAGAATCTGCTACAGAGAGATAGGGGAGCAGGTTCTCTTTTTCTGTGTGTGTGCAGTGTATGGGAGACTTCATAGTAGCTCGTCTCTGCCTGTGCTGCGGCCTGACTCGGGGATAATTGTTGATTAAAAGTGGATCTGTAAAGGGAGTAAATTGGTGATAATGAAGGATACACATCGTGTAATTCTCAGTGTACACATAAATGACAGCTTATTTTGAAGTCACCTGAAATGACAGGTACAGTTAGGGCCAGAAATATTTGGACAGTGACACAAGTTTTGTTATTTTAGCTGTTTACTAAAACATGTTCAGAAATACAATTATATATATATATATATATATATATATATATATATATATATATATATATATATAATATGGGCTGAAAGTGCACACTCCCAGCTGCAATATGAGAGTTTCCACATCCAAATCGGAGAAAGGGTTTAGGAATCATAGCTCTGTAATGCATAGCCTCCTCTTTTTCAAGGGACCAAAAGTAATTGGACAATGGACTCTAAGGGCTGCAATTAACTCTGAAGGCGTCTCCCTCGTAAACCTGTAATCAATGAAGTAGTTAAAAGGTCTGGGGTTGATTCCAGGTGTGTGGTTTTGCATTTGGAAGCTGTTGCTGTGACCAGACAACATGCGGTCAAAGGAACTCTCAATTGAGGTGAAGCAGAACATCCTGAGGCTGAAAAAAAAATAAAAAATCCATCAGAGAGATAGCAGACATGCTTGGAGTAGCAAAATCAACAGTCGGGTACATTCTGAGAAAAAAGGAATTGACTGGTGAGCTTGGGAACTCAAAAAGGCCTGGGCGTCCACGGATGACAACAGTGGTGGATGATCGCCGCATACTTTCTTTGGTGAAGAAGAACCCGTTCACAACATCAACTGAAGTCCAGAACACTCTCAGTGAAGTAGGTGTATCTGTCTCTAAGTCAACAGTAAAGAGAAGACTCCATGAAAGTAAATACAAAGGGTTCACATCTAGATGCAAACCATTCATCAATTCCAAAAATAGACAGGCCAGAGTTAAATTTGCTGAAAAACACCTCAAGAAGCCAGCTCAGTTCTGGAAAAGTATTCTATGGACAGATGAGACAAAGATCAACCTGTACCAGAATGATGGGAAGAAAAAAGTTTGGAGAAGAAAGGGAACGGCACATGATCCAAGGCACACCACATCCTCTGTAAAACATGGTGGAGGCAACGTGATGGCATGGGCATGCATGGCTTTCAATGGCACTGGGTCACTTGTGTTTATTGATGACATAACAGCAGACAAGAGTAGCCGGATGAATTCTGAAGTGTACCGGGATATACTTTCAGCCCAGATTCAGCCAAACGCTGCCAAGTTGATCGGACGGCGCTTCATAGTACAGATGGACAATGACCCCAAGCATACAGCCAAAGCTACCCAGGAGTTCATGAGTGCAAAAAAGTGGAACATTCTGCAATGGCCAAGTCAATCACCAGATCTTAACCCAATTGAGCATGCATTTCACTTGCTCAAATCCAGACTTAAGACAGAAAGACCCACAAACAAGCAAGACCTGAAGGCTGCGGCTGTAAAGGCCTGGCAAAGCATTAAGAAGGACGAAACCCAGCGTTTGGTGATGTCCATGGGTTCCAGACTTAAGGCACTGATTGCCTCCAAAGGATTCGCAACAAAATATTGAAAATAAAAATATTTTGTTTGGGTTATGTTTATTTGTCCAATTACTTTTGAGCTCCTAAAATGTGGAGTGTTTGTAAAGAAATGTGTACAATTCCTACATTTTCTATCAGATATTTTTGTTCAACCCTTCAAATTAAACGTTACAATCTGCACTTGAATTCTGTTGTAGAGGTTTCATTTCAAATCCAATGTGGTGGCATGCAGAGCCCAACTCGCGAAAATTGTGTCACTGTCCAAATATTTCTGGCCCTAACTGTACACTTCAAGGCAAGAAAAGTAATGGGATGTTGCAGTATCTGCTGTGTGCCAGAACCAGGAACGGTGCTATACAGCTCTGAACACTAGTGGACATGCCTGGTTACTGCAGTGCTGCTCCCATTCAAGTGCGGTTGTTAAATTTCTGATGAGGGTGACCAAGGAATAGAAACGTTCTTAAAGGGGTTCTCCGGGAATTAAGAAAATGAAAATACTTAAATATTACTTCATTAAAAATATATTCCCAAATACCTTTCATTAGTTATAATGGCTCATTTTGTCTAGGGAGCAATCATCAGGAGAAACAAAATGGCCGCTGTCCTATAAGTACACACAGAACCTGTCCTAATCACACAGCAGGACAAGTTACTTTACAACACTGAGGTAAAGAGCTGCCTCATCCTCCCCTCTGCTTGTCAGGGATTATGATCCTGAATACAGATGATAAGATTTTTAGCTGAATCTCTGTAGGAATTGAGTTCATGAGCAGATGTGGATAATGAGAAGCAGCTCTTGTATGCAGTCTCCATTACCACAGTCTGTCCTGTCTGTCCTCTCTGTACTTCATGTCTCCTGATGAACTCTATTCCCACAAAGATTTAGCTAAATATCTGACTAAAGTGTAGTCAGGATCATAATCCCTGACAGAGCAGAGAGGAGGATGAGGCAGCTCTTTCTCTTAGTTTTGTGAAGTAGCTTGTCCTCCTGTGTGATTAGGACAGGTTTTGAGTGTAATAAGGCGGCGGCCATTTTGTTTCTCCTAATCATTGCTCCCAAGACAAAACGAGCCATTATAACGAATGAAAGGTATTTGGGAATATATTTATAATAAAGTAATATTTGCGTTTTTTCATTTTCTTAATTCCCGGAGAACCCCTTTAAGCTTCTTTCACATCTGTAGCACTGCGATCCGACCACTAGTTCCGGCAGAGAATGCTGGGAATCAGCCGGACACAAAGCAGCTTGCATTGGTTTCTGTACGGCCGATTCTCTGCATTTTTGGCAGGATACGGCCAGATCTCTGCCGGACCCCATTATACTTTATGGGGTTGGCGTGCATTCTGGTTACATCTAGCAATGCCGTTTTTGGAGAATTCTGACAAGCTGTTATCTGTTGGAAAAACATTAGGCAAATGTGAAAGTAGGTGCACATATACTATACAGATTCTGTTCCTTGGCTAATTAATCTGTTCTTCCTAGGCATGCTTCAGACGGGAAAGACTTGTCTATTAATTCTTACTTTTTCCAATGACGCTGAGCACTCTCTAGCTTTACTAATGAGTCTCTCTAGCTCAGTTTAGTCTTTTGCAATCATTTTCTTGATTCTTTTGTTAATCCAGGCTTATGTGAAAAGATATGACCTAGCAGTCCACAAACTGGAGTGTTTGACGTGATAAAAAGTAGATACCCCTTTAATAGGGAGATGACCTTTCGCGTTTTGGATATAGTGATTCGTATTCAGGTTTTTGGGTCTGGAATAAATGGGTGCTGGACAACAATCAACCTGCAGAAAGAAAGATCTGATTGAAGTGGAGCTTTTCTGGTTAAAATAAGCATTAGAAAACACATGATTACAAAGCTGTGTGGCATTTTTGAAAACCAATCTACAAAAGCACAATCTGTTTTACGCACACAGTGTTCCCAGTTACTAATTAGATCTCAGGATCTCCTGCTGCTCTGATAATGGATATTTATGGGTTTCTCTGGACTGAAGGATTGTGAATCATATTGTCCAATAACCACAAAAGCTTTATAGGAGTGATAGCGAATCTGTGCACGGCATGTGGTTTCTGTATTTATACTGCGTACATTATACTGTCAAGTCTGGCATAGAAACAGGCTGCCCATTATCTTTCCTAACCCTAGCATAGAGGGAAGTATCTATTTTTTGGGATCGGACCGCTGGGACCATCCCAATAACAAGAATGTAGTGTCAAAGTCCCTGGAATGAATGAAATGGGCTTAGGCTACTTTCACATCTGAGTTTTCATTTCCGGTTTTGAGATTTAGCAGAGGATCTCAAAACTGGAATTAAAGGGCTTATCCAGTATCTTCAACCAGCCCCCCCATGTGCCGGGCCCCTCCGTGGGAATATACTGTACTTACTCCGCTCCCCGCTAGGGTTGTCACGATACCAAAATTTTGATTTGGTTTCGACACCATAAAAAAGTATTGCGATACTCAATACCATTCGATACCACGCGGAAAAAATAAATAAAATAGGAACAGTCATATCCTATTTTTTGGGGGGGGGGACAAGGTGACTAAAAAATGGCGAATTGTGCGTTTTTTATTTATTTTATTTATTCTGTTACGGCGTTCACCGCATAGGAGATATTTTTAAATATTTTAATACATTGGATTTTTCGGACGTGGCGATACCTAATGTTTATTTATTGTTTATATATTTTATATGTAAAATTGGGAAGGGGGAATTTAAACTTAATATTTTGGTGTCTGTGTTTTTTTAACTTTTTTTTTTTCTTTTTATTTCCTATTAGCCCCCTTAGGCGCTAGAACCCTTGTCCTATGCACCCTAATAGAGCTCTATTAGGGTGCATAAGACTTACACTCTCCCTGCTGCCCTGTGCTTTGTGCACACAGCAGCAGGGAGCTTACCGTGGCAGCCAGGGCTTCAATAGGGTCCTGGTTGCCATGGTAACTGATCAGAGCCCCGCGGTTACACTGCTGGGGCTCCGATCGGAATCTACGACTGCACCTCCAATGAAGAGGGGAAGGGGGGGGTGCGCCTGTGGCCACTGCCACCCATGTTTATTATACTGGGGGGTGGGGGAGGAGGGCGCAATGCGCCACCAATGATTTAATACTGCGGAGTTGGGGGGGGGGGGGGGGGGGCGCGCACTGCGCCACCAAGGAACATTACTATCATTTAATACAAGTGCAGAAGCGGGTGCCGGCGCAGAATCGCATAGCCGGCACCCATGACGGGGAGCTGCGATACGCTGCAGTACGGCACCTGAGGGGTTAACTACCGCTGATCGCAGCACCCTGTCATGGGTGCCAGCTATATGATTCTGCGCCGGCACCCACTTCTGCACTTGTATTAAATGAGAGTAATGTTTTCATTTTCATTGGTGGTGCAGCGGCCACAGCACCTACCCTTCTCTGCCTCCCTCCTCACATTGGTGGCAGCAGCAGTATAGGGGGGAGGGAGAGCTTCGCAACGCGCTCCATGTTCTCTGATACTAGGCTGCGCGGTAACAGGCAAATCCCGGTATCGTATTGATACCGGGACAAAAGTATCGATTGGGTATCGAGAATTCGATACCCGGTGCAACCCTACTCCCAACACACTGTGGCTCTTCTGGTTCCTGCACTGCCGCTGCTGCTTCTCCCTGTACACGAATGAAAACATCCGGTGTCAGGGGGAGCAGCCAATGGCAGGCGGGGACAGGCATGACCCCTGATGCTAGTGAGGCTCATCCCCTGACTGCTGTTGGCTGCTCCCCACCCCCCGACACAGATGTTTTCATCCGTGTACAAGGAAAAGCGGCAGTGCAGGAACCAGGAAGAACGCAGGGAGCGGGGTAAGTATATTCCCATAGAGGGGCCTGGCACATAGGAGGTCTGTTGTAGATACTGGATAACCGTAAGTATGCATCCATGCCATTTTGGTGCTGGACACAAAACCACAGCAAGCTGCCATTTTGTGTCCGGTTTGCCAAAAGGAACAAACCGGATCAGACATGAAAATCAATGTAAGTCAATGGGGCTAAAACCGTTGTGGGTTTTTTTTTGTTAGCGAGAAAACCGGATCTGCCACCTATTGACAATGATTTTCATACTGGATCCGGTTTATTCAGTTTTGATTTAATACAATGGAATCCAGACGAAATGGATGCATCAGGATCTGTTTAATTCCAGTTTTGAGATCCTCTGCCGGAATTAACAACGTATGTGTAGTTTGGTCTCTAGTATACCTTCACGTGCTGCCTACCTTTCTAAAACTGCTAGAAGGCAAATCTACACAATTATGCAGTATAAAGACTAATCAGATTAACTACTTAACTGTATGCAGTATGGCTGGCACTATGTACACTGATGAGCAAAAGGGTAATGTTTTGAATTTCTGACTTCAGGCTCCATATCTCACCATCCACTACAGCTTCGAATGTGAGACTACCATCATTTTATAGACAATCATCTTGGCTATCTCCTGCATAAATTGGACTTGCAAAGAATATGATTAGTTATGCAGGTTCCTGTCATGTAACTGCATTGTTTTGCTCCTAAAATACTAAATTTTAATTTTTAGTATTTTTTAAATCCACCTTTTTGCTTTCAATACTGCCTGAATCCCTCTGGGCATGCTCTTGATCAGATTCAAGCATGCCTCAGCCAAAATCTGTTCCCAGGTCTCTTCTACACGTTCCCAGTGTTGGTAAATACTGGTCGACTCACCTGGATACAAATACAGCTTTTTCTTCAATGCTACCCAGAAGTGTTCAATTTGGTTGAGGTCTGGCGACTGTGGGGGCCACTCGACATCTATGATACTTACATATAGCTCAGCATTGAGACCACCATCCATCCTTATCAATAATAATGGTAGTTTCACGTTCGCAGCTGTAGTGGATGGTGAGATATGGAGCCTGAAAGTCAAAAGTTCAAAACATTGTTACCCTTTTGCCCATCAGTGTATATACTACAGTTGGAACTATGGCTATTAACAAATCTATTTTGTACTATTGGTAGCTATGAGATTCTGTCCAACAAAATGGCCACGCTCCCCGTGTAGACAAAATGTATCCAGACAGAGCCAAGCCCCTTCCTCCTAAACTTCCTGGCACTTGTGCACTAGCATCAGAGGGGGAAGGGGAGAGGACATGGCTGCAGCCTGATAGAACAACGCACTGCTTTTCTAGTTTTATTTTTCACAGTCTGCAATTGTGATATTTGGAGAAATAAGAGCAAATAATTGACATATTAGAAGAATGTTACAATCTGGTGGTTCAATTTTCTTTGAATACTGTTATAACTGGCCTTTTAACATTATCTTGTGGCTAGAGGATAAGTTCTTGTATTGGGACAACACCTTTATAGGGGTTGTCTGGGTTCACAGGTGAACCCGGACATAAACTCCCCTTCACTCATTAAGCATGTATGAGTAGAGCATTGGAGCATTTCTTGCCCCAATGCTCCCCGTGCCCTGCATAGTGCAGGGAATGAGCCTTTTATTTTCTACCAGCAACATACCAGGCTTCAAATGGTTATGCTAGGTTGAGACTTCCGTTTAACATTGAGCCTGGTGACCTCACCGACACTAATGGATGGTCTTTAGTGCTGCCCTAGCTTGTAAAACAGCCCATTAGTGCCAGTGACATCACAGTGATCGCTGCTAGGGGAAGCTTCCACCTAGCATACTGAGAAAAAGCCGGGTACGTCACCAGCAGTAAACAAACAGTCCATGCTAAATGAGTGAAGGGGAACTTTTGTCAGGGCTTAGCTCTGAACCCGGACAACCCCTTTAAAGAAGAGTTCCAGCATAAGATATTTTTGGAGTGTAACATATCATAAATGTCTGATACCTGAAAAACAGAAACATAACTAATGGTCCTGTCGCTATTGTGCATGGGACCTGCAGGGTATGCCAGTGCCACCTTTCATGCCAACACTGTAGAATCAATATGATCACTTTTAGTAAAAAGGTCAATATAAGTTGATAGGACTAAATGCATCATCAGAATGAAAATCAGAACAGTGAGCTGCTCTCTGTGTCAGATCTGGCGGTGTCCGATGTATTTCCATGGTAACCAGAATATACGTTAATGTACAGTGCACATTATCCTCGTTGTCTTCTCAAATGTTTTCTGCAGGAACTTTGTTTTAACCTACTGAGCACTAATTTTCTATATTTTTTTCAGTTTGTTCATCTAATGATTTTCCATTTAAAGGGGTTGTCCGGGTTCAGAGCTGAACCCGGACATACTCAGGTTCTCACTCCGGCAGCCCTCCTGAACAGGGCATCGGAGCATCTCATGCCATGATGTAGGTGACAGATTTCCTTTAATGACAATGGATGTATATTTGGGTTGTTCTGTGGCAGAATAAATTTGGAGCCAGACCCTCCTAATTAGTGGTGATCCGCACCACATGTGGCTTCTGCCAGAGTGCATTGTGTACCGGCATCCGAATGGTCTTATATGTGAGTGTTGATATGTACACTTTTTTATTTCTCTGTCCATTGGCAGAATAAAAAAGATTGCATCGTTTTATTTTTATCTGTTCATTTTTTTTTATTGCAAATGCCACAATTTTTTTCTTTTTTGTTTTAAACTGACGTCTCTATTCTTTGGATTGTTACCCTTTATATGTGTCCCGGCTGGGTCAAATAAATCCTGAGCCTCCATCTATTGTATTTTACAGCACTGTTAAAGTGATGAGAATGAAATATGTGAGCCTCGTCTCTTCCCTAAGTGACCTGTGGGCATTAACCAAACACATCTCTTACTTGTCCTTCAGTGTCCTTGCGTATAGTATGTTATGTTTTTATTACTATTGCTGATTACCGGAGATGTATGAATCCAGCTGAAACAGAGCCGCTTCCAGTTTGATAAATGCTGCTGATTATCAATAGGGCATTTTGCTGTTCAAGTTAGAGATGAAATGAGCCATCTCCGTTTGCAACTGAGGCCTTTAAAGGCAATGAGAATAAACTTTTGTTCTAATGATGGACCTATTGCTCATTATCTTTTTTTCAGCTTATAGTTTTGTTTTCTATTCATCTGTGGTTGCAACTTTTTAAATTTGCCTCATGCCCATTTATATTTCAGACTTTCACAACAGATTTTACCATTTGCAGAGCATAAGGCAGAATCCCTGGAAAAACTATGGCAAAATCAAAGTGTAATTCATTTGGGTTTTTTTCAGAATTGACAGGAGAATTTTTTTTCTGGTCCGTTTACATCCCATGTAGCCCGCTGACTACACTGTTATGTGCAAGATCCTTTTATTTTGTGGAATTAGCATGTATTAAATCTTTAAAAAATATTCTTTCAAGTGGTTTCAGAAGGTTAAAAAGGTACTGATGGAAACCTAGTGGATCACCTTAGTCAATAGGGTCCATCAGGACCCTGTCATTTCCTGGATTCAGTGCTCCTGTTCTGTTTGTTCCGTTTCTACACCAGAGAATGGAAATAAATGGCGCACATGTGAATCCATAACGTAGCATGCTGCAGTGATCTATTCAGCAGAAGAAATTTATAACTGATGAAAATCTGACTGATTTTGCCCAATCAAGGAAAAATGGATTTGTCGAGCAGATCAGAATTGATTGTGTCAGATCTCTAATGGCTCCTGTAAAAACAGAAATCTGGACGTTAATGTAAATTAAAGCCAACAGAGCCATCAGTTGTCAGGGCAAGCTGTGTCTGGTCTACACAATTAAATATTACATGGTAGCCATGTAATATAGTGACCACCCGGGTCAGCCACAGCAATAGCCATTCATAGTTAACTGGTCTCTGCTATGTCAGTTATATCCATGTATCTGAGTAGAGCATATGGAAAACCTTACTCCTGATGGTGGAATTAAATGTGTTTTTTTTTTTTTTTTTTTTTTTGTGGTTTTCCACGATCAAAGCAAAATACTATGGTTTGGCTGTGATTGCGCAAAATCACATACCACAGCTGTAAAAGTTGCTCCAAAGATGGTGCTTCACTTTGAATGCTTGAAAATTGGAACACAAAGGGACTTATTTATGTTGACTTTTCCCCGCTTACGCCACTTTTCCGACAGATCGAGAAAAGGGAATGTGGTGTGGACAGGGAAGAAGGCGGGCTGGCATTCCATCATTTTCTACCAGTTTTTGGTGTAGAAAATGGCCTATATCTGGTTTGGACATTCACTTGCTAGCAAGATGATTTTCTTTCTTCTGAAGTGCAGTTAATTTGTATACTCCCCCAACCCCCCCCCCAGAGGATCAAAGTACTCCCGAAATCCCGCGCCTGCGCATTGCGATCAATATTCCGCACATTGAGGAATCCGGGATCCGGGCGGCTGGCGGCTCTCAATGCGCCCGCATTGGTGATCGCAATGCGCAGGCGCGGGATTTCGGACTCGGACAGGGCCGGCAGCCGAAAGAGCTAGCTGCCTGGCCCTGTCAATCACCGGAACAGAGGAGGGGTAAGAGGAGGAATTACGCCGCAACTAGGTGCAGGGTTAACGCCTCCTGCACCTAGGGAAGCTCATTTACATATTTAAAAAGCGCAATTTTCTCAAACTACGCTACAGAAAACTATAAAATTAACATATCTGTCATCAGGTGTCATTTGCGCATTGCAAATGCCACTCGGTTTGCAATGCTAAATTCTGATGACAGAAACCCTTTAACTTCATCTTGAAGGCACCTTCGAGGGCAAATTTTTTTTAATGATTGCATTTTACTCATTTTGGGTTAACAGTTTTTCTTGCTGTGTGAATCGTACTTTTTACTTTCACTTTGTGCCAATCGTCTATAAACCTTATTTCTAAAGCATTTAAAGGTCATAAACACTTATTTAAGCCACATTCTTATCAGTAAGATAAGAACTGAGCTATAATGAGTGTTTATAAGGGCAGAGATCAGGAGCCCATCAGCTGAGCTGCTTGGTGGAATGGAGTAAAAATTCAGATCCTGCTACTATAGAAACTCACAGCTGCACAAAGACAGTGGTTTAAATTTTTTAATAAAGGCCATTTGAAATAATTAGCTCAAAATGAGTACAAAGCAATAAAAAAGATTGCCCCCAAAGGTGTACATAGTCTTTAAATATTTGTAGATGCCAATCATCTGAATTTTTTTTATTTGTCATGCAGGACAAATACATGGAAAAATCCAAGGCTTTTTGTGATTTCGGTGCCACTAAGTGGATTCAGGTGTCATGAAACTTGCTGTAAAATTCCATTGACTACTTAATGTAACTTAGTCTATAGAATGGACCATAATGGCGAGCATGCAGAGTTCTCCTGGGTATAAATCTCAGCTGTGTCCAGGATAATAGAGTTCATGAATTAATTAGGAGAACTGATCAAGTAATTGTCACTTTATTTTTCTATTGCATTCTGGTATCATCTGTGGCACCTACAATCAGATGTGTGCTTCTATCCACACGACTGAATGATAATCTGCTTTTGAGCTGTTCTCTCCTACCATGGTTATTATGCTTGAGCATGTGCTATTTGCTTACTTGGTTGTAATGAGCTGAAATTGTGAAGAACTGTTTCTGTGCAAATTCTAAGTGATTCTAAATTGCTCTGAGTTTGCAGCTTCGACTATTATTTCTTACAAGTTCAGTGTATTGTGTATAATTGCCTTTACTTAAACCTCAAATGGGGGCATTTCTATTTTGTTTTCTTCTGCTAAATAAGAAAGTAGCACTGACTTTCCTCCATGATATCCATCTTTGGACCATGTAAATTCTAGACTATACAATCGGGGTTCTGTCAGGATTTGCAGTAGGGGTGGTCGTTTTGGTATGGCTAACTGGATGAATATATGTGAACTGAGAGAGACTGTCATGTAATTACTACACAAGCAGCAAACATTAAATTGACATTTAAAGGAATCTGTCATACCTTTTAGGCCTTCTGCACTCGACCGTATCCATTTTGCAGTCCGCAAGGTGTGCATCCCTCAAAATATGGATACCTTCCATGTGCAATCCACATTTTTCTCTGCCGCATTTATAGTGATGGCTATTTTCGTCCTGACAAGAGTAGGACATATTCTGTAATTTGCGCAACAGGCACATGGATCCTGAAAAAATGCACTTGTACACGGCCCCATAGGAAAGGATGGGTCCGTGTGCTATCCGCAAAAAAATACAGGTAGCACACTGAAGTAAAATAGTCGTGTGCATGAGTCCTTATCCCGAGGGAAGCTTATACTGTTCACAGAGAAGCTCAGTAAAATACTGGCCACTTACTTGATTTGACACAATTGTTTTGCTAAAATCACTATTGTGCTGCTCAATACGGAGTGCAAGCTTGGGAATCCTTATATTAATGAGCTCGCTTCCTATATTGGAAGACAGGACAGCATAAAACTGGTGAAAGAAAAACAGGACGTGTGAATGGAGCCTAACAAAGCTAGAACCAGCCCTGTACCTCACGTGGATCCAGAGATGTCCCCATTCATTGCTAGATTTATATCAAGCTGACAGCTCAAGTCGCATGTCTTTTCAAGGAACGTGTCCATGCTTTCCCTCTCACAGCTCAGGAGGCAGTTGAAGGATGAGACTGAGCACGTGCGGCCTTCTTAATGAGTCGGTCAAAGAAATAAGAAATTGAGTGGCCGTATACAGATGCATTTTTTTGAATACCTCAGTAGCTATACAAAATGTTTACATGCAATTGCAAAAGTATTCATATCCAGGTGCTGGTTTGGAAACTATAGAATATTTTTCGTGGGACAACCCCTTTAATGCCGTACATGCCACTGAAATGAATGCTATGTAACACATTCCATGTCCATATACCGTTTGCTCCATCTTTATACTGAGTTGGTTCCCCATTAGCATTTGTAATTGTTGTTGCTTTGTACCTTTTTGGATTCTTTTAGATTCATCCATGTTTTTAAATTACATAAAACTGTGTGATCTGTCCCGATGAAGTGGCAGGTCGACCATGCGCTTTGCTTCTCAATTCATTCCTCATGGGACTGCTGGAAATAGCCGAATGCTGTACTGTCTCCTGCAGTCCCATAAAGCATGAATAGGGAATTACTTTGAGACTTCACACAACCCCTCCGTGCCGCGGCTCCGCAAGAAAATATAGAACATGTCCTATACTTGTCCGCAACAGCGAACAAGTATAGGCATTTTCAATGGGGCGCCCGGCCGTGTGTTCCGCACATTGCGGAACACACACCCGGCGGCACCCGTAGTATTGCGGGTCCGCATTATTGCAGACCCGCAATACCACGGTCGAGTGAACGGGCCCTTATGCACTTTAGCCTGCAATCTGTGAGTTTGTAGTGGAGAGGGGCTGTGTCAATGGCCGTCAGCATATTGCATTCTCCATTCATTACTGGTAAAGCCTGTCTCTACTCTTTTTGACAATGTTCAGGGGATAATTAGAAAATTCAGTTTCAGTTTTACATCTTTTTTGTTTGTTTTCCCCAAGTAAATTTTGCTGTGTATTTTAATGTTTGAAGCAGACTGTTAATCGTACAAACACATCTGTGTTACCAAGGATCCTAAAAAAGGGAATAAGAAATAATGGTAAAGCGTCTTGTGGATGGTTGTCTTTTTTATTTTTTATTGTTTCCCAACATCTGGAATTTTCTTTGAATCTTTACTGTGGGGAAATCTATCATCATATATGTTGCAATCACATTTTATCTTCATATGATTCCGAAGATTTAGGCTTTTTTCGGGATTTGAAACTAATAAAAATCCAGTTTTATTGCAGAATGTAGCTGGACAGCAGGTTTGCGCTGTTTTTGTTGTTTACCATCTATTTTGTAGTTTCCTTTTATATGGGAGCCCATTAACAAGTACAAGGGAAAATAAGCAGCCATATCAAAGAGTGTGTACGGTTTCTTTTGGCTGATTAAATTCTGCAGCTTTTCTGTCCTCTCCAAAGGCAAGAGGTCTGGTAGAATATGTATGCGTGCCGCAATTCACATTTTGTCACGTTCATGTACCAATGTAATTGTTTATAGGGTCAAGTTGCAAGTAAGATGGTTAACTGTGAACCAATGTTTCAGGGTGACGCATCCTCATCAGGCTCAAACTTTCATACTGTAGTTTACTCTGATAAGAATAAGTGATGCTACATAAACTTGGGATTTTAAGCACCTTTGGGTCATAAATATTAGGTTGGTGGCCTGTGTATCTGCACACAGTTTACATATTTAGAGAACTATGTACAAGTTTTAATGTAGAAAAGAACTGAATTTCTTCATTGATTATCATTGTGATACAAAATTTGCTGAGGGTAGGAAGTAAAAATTGTGCAAAGAGGAGTATGAATACATAAACCAGGAAAAGAACTCTGGCATGACATACACAACTTTAAATGGATTGTCCAGCTTTTGGTCATTTTTTTCAGTGTTCCTCACAGCATGTTGGACCTGTTGGAAAAAAAATGTATTCTTACCTGCTCCGTTTTGGCTTCCTAGCTTCGTTCAGAGGATTCCCGTCCCAGCCTGTGACATTCCAGGTCGATGGGGCCACGCACTCCACTGCAGCCAATGACTACCTCCAAACATCACGTCACCTCTGGGTCATGTGCCGCTTGGGAATACATCAGCACAGAGGCCAGACATTAGCTGCATACGTTTGACCTAGTCCATCTGGAAGTTTACAGGCTGGGAATGGAAGACCACTGAGCGGAGTCAGGTAGCGGATGAATATATTCCGTATTTTTCGCTTTATAAGACGCACCCCAGATTTTAGAGTAGGAAAATGAGAAAAAAATATTTTTCATCAGACCCCCCCCATATATTTCAGGACATCACATCAGACCCCCATCAGACCTCAGATCAGCCCAGTGTGCCCCCATCAGACCTCAGATCAGCCCAGTGTGCCCTCATCAGACCTCAGAACAGCCCAGTGTGCCCCCATCAGACCTCAGATCAGCCCAGCGTGCCCCCATCAGACCTCAGATCAGCCCACCCAGCCCCATAACAATAAAATAAAAACCTGTTACCTGTCCTGCAGCTCCGCTCCAATGTACGCTGTACGCAGTCAGGACAGTGCAGCGCCGGAGCGGAGCAGCGGCGCAGGACAGGTAAGAGGTTTTTATTTTATTGTTGTGTGTCTGGGTCGGCTGATCTGAGGTCTGATGGGGTGCCACAGCTAAAACATTCAAGTGAGCGCTTTCATAATGAAAGCGCTCACTTGTATTCGCTTTATAAGACGCATCACAATTTTCCCTCTACTTTTGGGGGGAAAAAGTGCGTCTTATAAAGCGAAAAATACGGTATATATTTTTTTTCCAAACACACGATGGGGGACAGGCAAAAATTGCCCAGAAGCTGGACAACAGCTTTAAAGGGATTTCCGAGGAGTAGAATATTGATGACCCTATACTCAGAATAGGTAATTAATATTAAATCACTGGGGTTCCAACTCCCTTCACCGGATGTTTGAAACGGATGCAGTGCTCAGGCGAGCACTGTGTCCTCCGCACAGCATATCAAGCACAGTGCTTGTAGATTGTATAGTAGGAGTGCTTGGTGGTATTTCAGCCCAGGTCCAAGCACTTGAATATGACTGAGCTGCACATAGGTCATGTCGCCAAAGAACCTGATGGGAAGAGGCGGAGGTGCCCAGAGTCAGACTCCCACCAATCTGACATGACCAGTCTTTCCTGAAGATTGATGATCAATAATTTAACCCCTTTAAAGGCCACTATTACTAGCATGACTTAACAGTAAGTATTCAACCTTTTTTAGGCTGAATTTGCATAGTGCATTTTGATTGCTTAACACAAAAGTGGCATTGCACCATTGAAAGTAAATATTGTCAATGTAGTTGTGTGGCGATATAACGAGACTGACGCAACAGTCGCAACCATCCAAACCTGCTGTATTTTTCGTCACTCATATGCCACTTTGTCAGCATATACCCTTCAATGTGAAGGCGAGTTCAGATCTGCGTTGGAGGCTCCATTCGAGGCCTTTATCACTGATTCTGTTAAAACGACTGGACAAAACAGTCCTGCGTGCTATAAGGTGAGCATTTAGAAATGATTGCTTTGTTTTGTATAGTATCACAGATGTAATTGTTTTCTAGCATGTACTATAGTGAAAAGATTCCATGGCAGCTTGCAATAAAGCATTCACTAGCTGCTTTAATATCCCACGTCAGAAATTTTTCACTGCCTTCCACCCACGTCTCCAGCATAGGGTGATTATTTATGAACAAGGCTTCAGAAATATTACCAATGTCCTGTGGTAAAATTTGTGACTCATACATGAACCGACCATTATGAGCATGCTAGTGCTGCGAAATGCATTAACAATGCTGGATTTTTTTTTGTACTTTTCTCCATGGCCTCAGAAATGATTTTTTTTTTCTTCCCTTTTGACATACCCAGTACTTATATAACTGGAACCTATGATCTTGCTTTTCTAACAAAAGAAGCAGAAAAGCACACCAGGGTTACAATCCTCTACACATGAACTGAAAGACTATGAAAACCAAAGAATGTTCTAATTGTATTTTCTTTTGCAATTGCTTTATCACATGTAGGAGTTAGGGGGATAAGCAGCATATGTATGTAGGTGCAGTGCTGCGGCTCCCACCCAATCTGGAAATCTACTTTGTTTTATGTTGCAGTATTGATTTTCACTGTGACCGTTACATTATTTTGACTCCATGTAGAAATAGGAATTATAAGGTCATTGATTTTGGCTAAGGGCAAAACTATGCTGTGCTGGTTTCCAACAATCTTCCTTTTGTTTCATCAGTACAGTTGTCAGAGTAGCATTAGACTGGATTACATAATGATTAAAGGGCCATTAAAGGGAACCTGTCATCAGCTTTTTGGGATTCACACGCACATCACAGTGCTGTAGGACTCTAACAGGAGCATGGTTGGAATGCTGATAAATTCTTCAGTTTTCCCATTTTTCAGAAAAAAATACTATTGATAGAGTATGATGCATGAAAATGGCATACCTCTGTAAGCATGTCTACTTCTTGCTGATTGACATCCGTGCTAGTGGGTTTGAAATTCCGCACTTGCACTGTTATGCTTCTTTTGGAAGACTCCAGATTTGTGCAGTGAGCCAAGGTGTACACACCTCAACTTCACTGGCGCACTGCACAAGTCCAGAGTTTTTTTGCAAAGGGAGCATTTCAGAGCTGCTAGCGCTGCCTTTAGAGTATGCATGCTTAGAGAGATGACTCTGCAAAGCTTCTGCACCATCCCCATGTATGATGTTTGCATATATTAAAATGGTTTAAGAAAAAGAGAAACCTAAATACTGTGGGCATGGTGGAAATGCCGATAGTCAAGAGTCCTACAGTAGACTTCTGTCCAATTAATACCCAAAAAGATGTTGACTGGTTCCCTTTAAAGGGTATGTTCACACATCAGATTTTGACTGTCAAAATCAGCTGTTTATTCCGCAGCAGAAACAGCCACAGTTTTTGACTCTTTCCATCATTGAATGGAGCTAAACCAGGAGCAGACACCTGCTGCTGCGTCTCTCCATACACCATGCCAAGAAGGGACATAATACTGATCACCTATCCTCAGGACAGGTCACCAATATCAGACCATGGGAAAGTTTCCAGGCCTGTCATGGCTATCTGCCTGAAGAGCTGTACACAAGGCATGGCTTCTCATGTAGAGTGTAAGAAATCCCATAGACCTCAATAATATTCTATGCCGGTCTATGGGACAAGTGATCAGAAGATCACATGTTCAAGTCAACCAAGAGGAATAAAAATGATAGTAAAGAAAGTGTGTGTATATGTGTGTATGTATGTATGTGTATGTGTGTGTGTGTGTATATATATATATATATATATATATATATATATATATATATATATATATGATGATGAATATTTTCCCATAGGACCATATATTAAAGGGGTTATTGGGGAATTTCAGATTGATGACCTATCTTCAGGATATCAGATTGGTGGGGATCTAACACCTGGGACCCCCACTGATCAGTTGTATGTAGAGTAGTGCTACATGAGTGCCTAGGTGTCTTCCTAGGCTAGAGACGTCACGTACGTTGGTCACGTAGCCTAGGCACAGCTCCGTCCCATTCAAGTGAATGTTGCTGAGCTATAAGGCCAAGCACAGCCTCTATTCAATACAGCACTGTGCTTGGTGAATGATAAGGTAGCAACACTCACTGTAGCTTCAGACCCCCTGAGGATAGTACATTTATATGAAAATGCTGGATAGCTCCTTCTGCACTATAACATGCTGTCCACAAACAGGACTGCATTGTACATCATGGTTTATTGCCCCACAGAAATGTTTCACCGGTAGCATCTGCCTGCGGGTACCATCAACGTAGAAAAGGAACTGGTACGGACAAGAATATGAAATAGGCTCCTGAGCCTGGTAGAAGCACTGCCTATACACTGCTTCTGAACACCACAGGTGCATCTCGATTTTTAGTAAGGTCTCATGCACACAAACGTATTTTCGTTCAGTGTCCATTCGGTTTTTTTTTTTTTTTTTTTTTTTGCAAAAAAAAAAAAAAAAATGGAAGTTACTCCATATGCATTCCGTTTTCGTATGTCCGTATTTCCGTTCCTCAAAAAAATAGAACATGTCCTATTATCGTCCGCATTACAGACAAGGATAGTACTGTTCTATTAGGGGCCAGCTGTTCCGTTCCACAAAATTTGGAATGTATACGAACATCATCCGTACTTTTTGCGGATCCGTGTTTTTTTGGGCCGCAAAATACATACGGTCATGTGCATGATGCCTTACTGTCTTCTCTCAAGAAAAACTGGGGGTCAGTCAGCGCATCCAAGTATGCAGGTGCACGTCACATGGCTGCAAATAGAAAAGTAAAACATAAAAAAATGTGCCCGTCTGCCCTACATCAAGGCGATCTCTTTAAGACGGGAACCTAACACTAAACGCCATAGTCACTAAGTGCAATAGCAGCCTCCATTAACTACAGAAGATGCAGGCTCCTAACTAACCTGTTTGCTTTACAGGCTGATTTTAATTAGTGATAGCATAAAGCTGTGTCCTGCTCTCCCTATATGCATTGGAGGCCAGTTGGCACCAGGAGAGGTGGAATACAGAGTGGGCTCAGCATTGTGTGGAGCCTGCATTCCCTGAGCGTAACAGAGGTCAGTGTGGCACCAAGGAGGTATCATATTGTGTGGGCTCGGCATGCATGTGGATTTCCCTGAAATCAGTGGAGGCCATTTTGGCACCATAAGAGGTACACTATAATGTCGGCTTAGCATGCATATGGAGGCTGCTACGGCACTTAGTCACTATGGCATTTAGTGTTAGGTTCCTGTCTTAAAGAGATTGCCTTGATGTAGGGCAGACGGGCACAGATAATTTTTGTACAAAATTATTTGCCAAGAATCTCACATTTACGATGTAGCGCTAGTATCGTGTAGATAGTGAGTATGGCAGTATTGTATGTACTCATTTTATTGTCTGTGTTCGCAGAGTGCTGTTGCATTTTTTTATGTTTTACTTTACTGTCTTCTCTCATCAGCTTTTTGAGCTCCGTAGAAGAAAGCATAGTATAGGCAGAAGGGAGACGCTGAGAAAAGCATCTAGCTGTGCAGCTGAAACAGAATATTATGGCTGAAAGAGACATTAGGGAA
Source organism: Rhinella marina (assembly GCA_900303285.1). Taxonomy (NCBI): domain Eukaryota; kingdom Metazoa; phylum Chordata; class Amphibia; order Anura; family Bufonidae; genus Rhinella; species Rhinella marina. The sequence goes on from ONZH01006727.1 coordinate 215,862, forward strand.
GCCCAAACATAACTGTTCCTTTACAGTTATGATTGTACAAAACACAGCCATTATGCAATTTTTTTTTTTTTAAAGCTCAAGTACGGTTTAAACATTAAAGTGTAACTGCCGGTTCACTACCAACAATGAAATTCCTAACACATGTGATGCAGAAGAGCAGATATTCACGAAGCTGTATTTTTTAGTTAATTTTACCTTTCTGATGTCTGTATTCAGCCCTAGCAACCCTATTTCTCTGTGCCTCTATTTCAGCATCTTTCTAAGATGACCTCTGCTGCATTTCCTGTGGTGATCTTTGCCCTGTCCTTGAGGCCATCCTGTATTTCCCTCACTTCCCATAAGCCTTTGCTCTCCTGGCATGAACTAGCTGGACCAATGAGAATGGAGATAACTTACCCCACTACCCTAGAGCAGTGTGTATTCTCTCACATACAGCTAACCAGAGACAAGCCCTGCAATTACATGAAATCAGTAAGCATTTGTTTAGCCTCTTAAAGGGGTATTCCCATCTTAGACAATGGGGGCATATCGCTAGGATATGCCCCCATTGTCTTATAGGTGCGGGTCCCACTGCTGGAGATATGAACAGCTAAAGCTTTTCATCAAGCCTTTATTTGGTCTGCCTTCTACTTTGCGCAGACTGCTTTGCTGAACTACAGTGGGGAAAAAAAGTATTTAGTCAGCCACCAATTGTGCAAGTTCTCTCACTTTAAAAAGATGAGAGAGGCCTGTAATTGACATCATAGGTAGACCTCAACTATGAAAGACAAAAAGAGAACACAAATCCAGAAAATCACATTGTCTGATTTTTAAAGAATGTATTTGCAAATTATGGTAGAATAAGTATTTGGCCACCTACAAACAAGCAAGATTTCTGGCTCTCACAGACCTATAACCTCTTCTTTAAGAGGCTCCTCTGTCCTCCACTCATTACCTGTAGTAATGGCACCTATTTGAACTTATCAGTATAAAAGACACCTGTCCACAACCTCAGTCACACTCCAAACTCCACTATGGTGAAGACCAAAGAGCAGTTGAAGGACACCAGAAACAAAATTGTACACCCCCATCTGCTATTATCATCTTTGCACTGCAGTGCGCAGGATACAGTGCATTCCTGAGAACCTCTTTGTGACCAATCACTAGAGCTATTATCAGCACAATACTTTTCTCTGCCTATGTAATGCATATACATATTGGGCTCACAAAATTGCCACAACCTGTAGCAGATGGTAGCGTGTACACAGGAAGAGGAACCAGCAGGTGATTGACCAGCTCAACAGAGGTACCTTGAGTAAGGAGAAAAGCTGTATCACCCCAGCAATGCACCCCATGATGAACTATATACAGTGATCCCACAAAATACAATGGCCTTGGGATACAATATTGTCAACTTACAATGGTGTTTTCTGGGCCATTGTTACTTGAAACTGGACTCAACATTCAATAACTCAGAATCAGATCCAACCAATCGACATGACCATTTCACTAGCAAAACACTTACTTTACTGATGTAGCTCCACTGAGTTACTACATGTCTGTGCCAGGATTAGCTTCTTTGGACACCAGGTGAGCTGCGGCTTCATTTTATTTTTCTGGTACATGTATGTATTTTTCAAGACCCTGAAGAAGTTCCTGTCCCTCACCATAGAAAGTGACTTGCATATTTTGGGGTGACACCTTTGGGCTTCAGAACAAATTATGGGTTTCAACTTACAGTGGTCATCCCAGAACTAATTAATATTGTAACTTGAGGAAACCATTGTTCGTAGACTATGGTGTAGGTTACCTGTGATCACCTTTTGATTGCAAGTAGGCATAATGGTTCATAAAACGGGAAGAAAAACAGACTTTTAGGTCCTCAGCTTGTGATCAGTAATTTTTTTTATATGGTAGCTTAGTCTAAAATTTCAATAAACGTTTGGATGACTGCCTTTTGATTTTGTTGTGACGTGATCACATGTCTGCATAGTAATTTTTATATTTACTCCATCTATCAGCATTACTCTAAAATCTCTACATTTAAGCCTGCTCTTGCGTTAGTTTTGTCATTTAGCTGTTGTGTATGACAAGGCAGAGAATACCCAGCAGCTGACATCTCAGACTTTGCCTTAGGCAAATAGCAGCAATTTGAGGAAACTTGTCATTAAGAGCCAGATGCTGTCCTGTCTCTGACAAATTTGCTACAGGTATAGAGTACAGCAGAACACATAACTAAGCTAATACAGTGCAGTAAGTTTAAATCTTTATATGGAATGATGCTGAATATATTTGCCTATTTATGAAACGCATTAAGAGGGTTCCCAGCAGACTGGTCTTGGCCTGCTTAAAATGTTAAATGTTGAAAAATGTTCAAGACGGCTCAGCTGTATCAGCGACTGAACATTGTATGATGCTTTATCTGATCTCTTTCCGAGTCTTAAGAAGGTCAACTTCCATGGAGTGTTCATCTTGGATGGATTACAGTACATATAAGGCATTCAGAAAGTCTTCAGACCCTTTCACCTTGTTCACATTTTAAGTTGCGGCCCTGTGCTAAAATAGAAAAGTTTTTTCCCCATCGTTCTACGCAGAATGTAGAATGAGCACATCACTGGAGACCAATTTTAAATTTTATATGCCTGTTTAATAGAATTTTGTAAGTGCAATAAATGCTGGGTATTTATAAGTGGTTGCGGTACTTCATTATTCCTTGCTCCTTTGTCTGACTGAACACAGGATATTGGAGTAGAGATTTTGTTTGGAGACCATGCCGAATCAACCAGTGATTGACTACATCAAGGAACTTTCCATGCATTTTGGACTGGCGGAATCTGTTCTGTTGATTGAGAGCAGCGCAGTTTCTTTTTCTAGAAAGTTTTTACTGTCTGCACACAGCATCTTTGAGCAAATTGCAGAACCACTAAACGCGGATACCGGCCGTGTGCATTCCACATTTTGCAGCCCCATCGATGTGAATGGTTCCGTATACGGGCCACAAAAAATGCAACAGATATGGGGGAAAAAGCCCTTTAAAGTTTGAGTGTGAGGTCTTTGTCATAGGAAGTGAGAATTGTTATTTGCAGTTGTGTTTTCTGTCTTCCGTTGACCGCTCTCTGTATTGAAAAGCTTTACTAACTGCTAGCCCTGTCAGCCTGCCTTTACAAAGTGCTATGATTTCTGTTTTGCAAAAGATAGCGATGCAGTAATTTAATTTACAGCAAATAGTTTCTCTCAATGATCCTTTTTCATTTCTGTATATTTATATACATATTACAGACCTCTTGTCTAAGTGTTTCTTGTAGCTGCTTCTTGTCAGTTTTATATAGGTACTTTTCTTAAGACTGTAATCTTATCCATATAGTGCATCACCTATCTGGATTTCAGCAAAGCCTTTCTTATAGTGCCACACACAGAGCTGCAAACTGACACTTAATGTGGTTATCCCATGATTAATGTAAAAAATGAAAATCCGACATCATCTAGTACATGACCATCTCTTTCTAAGGGCTCGTTCACATCACCGTTAGGGCTTCCGTTCAGTCTTATAACGATGTTATAACGGAAAGAAACGGAATCCCTAGGACGGACATCAAAACGGACACCTTTAAAAGGCATTCCGTTTTGATCCGTCATAATAGAAGCCTATGGCTGAAGACTGAACGGAAGCCCTAACGGTGATGTGAACGAGCCCTAACAAAGCTAAAACCATTCCTGTACCTCAGATGGTTCCAGAAATCTCCCCATTTATTTCTCTGCTAGATTTATGTCAAGCTGACAGCTCAAGGGGAGTGTCTTTTCTGCTGCAGCTAAGGGGCCGTGTCCATTCCACTGTAGCTCTCTATCTCTCAACTCAGGAGGCAGTTGAAAGATGAAACTGAGCATATGCGGCCTTCTTAATGAGCCGGTCAAACAAATAAAAATGATGTGGCACTACACAGATACATTTTAGTGAATAACTCAGTAGATATGCAATATTTTTTAATTACATGCAATTACCAAAGTCTTCAGGTCCAGGTGCTGGTTTGAAAACTGTAGAAATTTTTTTGCGGGACAACTCCTGGAGAAAGGCTACAAAAATCCTGGAGGTTCAGAAGTATAAAGTTTACCAAGAAAGTTTAAAGAGCTTATTATCCCTACTGTACCAGAAAAGTGGTGCTATAAAGTTGCAAACTTTGGCACAAGCTGCTGTTGACTTTTTGATGGTTTTACTCATCACTCTTTGAAGTTGCAAGCAGTGAGGAGCTGGAGCAGGCAGTCGATCACATGAATTATAATCTATGCCAGGAAACTGGCCTAGATTATAGCGGAGATCATGACCAGCTCCCTCGCTGTCCAATTTGTTGCAGGGACCTGCGATACATCATAAGTATTGCAGGTCATGGATACATCATAAGTAATTATGGTGCATCTAAAGCAAACATGTGAGAGATTAAGGCCAGCGGGTGAAATGCTAGCATTGATAAATGTCCCCTTTATTTGGGCTAACCCTGAGGAAAGAAAGGAGAGGAGTTGTAAAATAATGGGGGCTGGCCTTATCTGCTTACGTCATGTGACCATTTGTCATCACGTAAAGGAAGCCGGTCACCGTCTGAGCCAGTGAAAGGCTCTGGCAGTGTCAAAACGGATAGGAGTGATTTGCCTGTGGCAGGAAGCAGGTAAGGTATGTTTTCTTTACAAGTCCTGCCCCCCATTCTTGCACAAGGCCTTTAATAGTTTTAATAATATTTAGGAGAGAAATGTTTTTAAAAGTTTTTTTTTTCTGGGACTAAATATTGCTGACCTATAAACAACATCTGATTGGTGGGGATCTGAATCCTGGCACTCCACCGATCATCTGTTTGAAGAGGCCACAGTACTTTGACAAGCTCTGCGGCCTCTTCATGGTATACCAAGCACAGAGCCATACATTGAATAGCCCCTGAGTATTTGTATTGCTGCTCTACTGAACTGCACATAAGGCTATGTGACTGATGGACGTGATGATCGCCGTGGGTGCTGCATCCCACACCTTCCATAGTCCCTGTTATAGAAATGCCTATACTTGTTCGCAAAATGGAGAATATGACATGGTTTATAATTCTGACATTTTTTGCAGTCCCGCAGAAATGAAGGGGTCTGTGTCCAAAGGCCGTAACTGACTTTGTAGCTTAGTGATCATTTATATTGTTGCAGTAGTATGGTACATTGGTTAGTATTTGTTTCCTTGTACCCAAATGCATCCTGTTTTTATTAAAATACTTTTTATTTGTTTACAGCAACAGCGAACGGTATACAGGCTGACCCTTGTAAAGGCATGGAATGTGGATGAGCTAAAAGCATATGCAGACCTCGTGAAACTAGGACATCCAGACTTCATAGAAGTTAAGGTAAGATACCTCATAATATGCTTATTAATGGTATGTTCTCACACTTCAGATTTGTTGTAGATATTCCTTGACTGAAAATCTGTTCACTACAGCTTAATGGGCTTTGTTTCTTTGGCATCAGCATTGACTTCTTTATGTCCCATTCAGGTGCATAAGACTGTCAAAAATTTCTGCAACAGATCTGCCTCATCTTATTATAATTTTCTATATGTTAAAGGGGTTATCCAGAAATTTTATGTTAATGGCCTATCCTCAGGACAAGTCATTGATATCAGATTGCTTAAGCCTATTCCTAGGCCAGTGACATCATTGTACATCATGTGGGCTAGGTACAGCTTAGTCCCATTCAAGTGACCTTTGAGGGGGCCACGGAGCCCACTGGAACTCTGAGCACAGCGGATGCTTCAAAAAGCTGATTGCTTCAGTGTTGGACCCCCACCATTCTGATATTGATGACCTATCTGGAGGATAGGCCATCAGTATCAAATTTCCAGAGAATACCTTTAAAAAAAATGTAACATTAAGTAACAGACCACTGGGGTGTGATATGGAATCATGAGGTGATCTGAGGAGGTTCTCCAAGACCGGAAACCCCATTTTTTTAATCAGGTAGAGTGTAAGGGCCCATTCATACGACCGTGTGAATGGGTCCGCATCTATTCCGCAATTTTGCGGAATAGATGCGGCCCCATTCACTTGAATGGGTGGCGTGCGATCTTGCTGAGCCGCGGCTCCACAAGAAAATATAGAACATGTCCTATTCTTGTCCGCATCAGCGGACAAGAATAGGCATTTTCTGTGGGGTGCCGGCGATGCGACGCAATTTGCGGTACACACACCGTTTGGCATCCGTGGTATTGCAGATCCGCATTTTTGCAGACCCGCAATATCACGGCCGTCTGAATGGCCCCTAAGGGTTAAAAAAAAAACCACTCACCCATCACCAACACTCCAGTTCCAACTCCAAGCTCCCTTCCTCTCTGCCTCTGGTGCCCTGCCTGCACATATGAAAAGGGTTTCCTGGTCTTGAACTACTTTTAAGCAGTCGGCAATTCTTGACCACTGTGTCACAAAATAATCAGCACAGAAGTATGACAAAGGTAGCTTGTCCACATGTGCCATCTTTGCAATTCTGGATTCTTGTCATTTTAACAAAAAAAAATAATGCACAGCAAAAATGCCACAAAAACACCAAGTATGAATTTCTCTTTGGCTCCAATCTGTTTTCTGTAGCAATTGACCCTACAGCTGCTTCATCTCTCAGGTGTCATACAGGCTGTGTGGACTGAGAACTTTCTAAGCTGTAGCAGGCAGATCAGGAGGACTCTAGAGCCTAGAGTCCGCAGAGGAATCGGGAAGAACTGGCTGCCTTAGGACTCATGCACTCGACTGTATTTTGCAGTTTGGATTAGGACCCTTAATTTTACCATTTGCTGTCCGCATACATATGTTCGTTCTGCCAACCTGTGAAAAAGATAGGGCATGTCCTATTCTTGTCCGTTTTGAGGACAGGAATAGGCATTTTTAACATGGGGCGCAATGTATGTAACGGGGAAAAGCGGAATGCACATGGCTGGTATCCGTGTTTTGAGGATCTGCAATTTGAGGACAGCAAAACAGATACGGTTGTGTACATGAGGCCTTATTGTAAACCAGAGAGATCAACACAAGAGGAAGAGTGATGATACAGGAGACGAGGAGTATTTTCAGCATGCATCATTAGCATTTTTTTATTTGAGGAGCCCTTCTGGAAAGGTAGAAGTCAGAACATGTTTGTTCAAACTTTTCTTTTTTAGAAAACGGAATAATACCATTTGAATATGTGCCTGCATTTACTCTACACGTGTCCATGAACTTCATCGATTCATTTCAGATCGTTATTGTAATATAGCGTGGAAACAGTTAGTCATCTTTCCTGCAACTACTGATTTTATCCATTTGAAATCCGTGCGGTGTTCCGAATAAAACATTGATTGCTTGATACTTTTTATTTTCTGCAGTCTGCTTTGTAGTAAGACAACCTATTGTAGATGAGCAAGGTCAATCTGATGTGTCCTATTCAGATTAGCATGGCAGGCTATGGATATATATTTGTGTGAACTCCAGCACTTGATCCCTGGTGGAATTCTTTTATGTTGTTGATCGGCATGAACCAGCATACAAGTATACCTGCATATGTGTTTTTTTATTACTTGCCACTTAAATGAAATGAAAAATACATTCAATTCCCAACTTTGAAGTTTTTTTTATTATTATTACCTTGAATCTATTTTTCTTGAAGGTTCCTTTTATAATCTGCTTGCATTTTATTTACATTTACTTTATTCGCATTTATTTATATACTATTAATGCCTCATACATCATTGTTGAACTAAACAGTTGAAAAGATATCATTGGCAGAATGCAAAAAAAAAGTCTGAATGAACACAATTGTCCCAGTCCTCAAATGGTTAAAAATGTGGGCACTCTAGGTGAATGATGTACAAGTTCCTGTAGTAGCAAGTGGTAATAAGAGCAATATTACGCACGTTTAATTTAGGAACAGATACGTTACAAATCTAGTGTCTACCCTGTAGAGCAGGGATTACAACCCTCAATGCCATTCTGCGTGGCCCCCAACCATCTAAGAGACAGAAATGTATATTTTACATGTGGTTTCCATGTCACTTAAGAAGAGAAGTGACAAATTCAGCAGCAGGGATGGGCAAGTACTAATGGTGCATGGTTTAGCCGTTTCTGTCTCCCTGTATATGAGAGTGGGGTAATTTGACCCTTATTTGGTGCTCCAGAAAATATTTGGGTTAGAGCAGTGGTCATCTGTGCATGCAGTTCTTCATTGTAGTTTATGATAGTTGTGAAATGCTAGGTGTCTACCGCAACACCCATAGTATTCAGTTTAGTGAAATACATGCATGGTCTCCTCCCCTCTGAAGGTCAAATGCGGAAAGGGAATAGGTGTGACTCCTGGAAGTCGAACCTGCACTTATGCATAAATGTGGTAATACCCCATTGAGACTAGTTTCACATATGCGTTAGTTACCTGGCAGGCTGTTCCAGCAGAGGAACATCCTAGCAGAGTTCACAGTACACAGCATAGCTGAATACTGCTGTTCACCACCAGAGACCTTTGATTATAATGGGACCCAGCGGGGATTTGGCCAGTTTCCAGCATGAGTGCTGGGATTCAGCTGCACAGAAACTAGTGCAAGCCCTTTTTTTTAAGTCTGGAAACAGGTCGCGGTCTGGCTGTGCTCCTGCCATGTCTGACTATATTGCAGAAACTATGAACTCGATGGCTTTAAAGTGGTTGTCTCATCATAGACAATGGGGGCATACCGCACCTGTATCCAGAACAGAGCTGCGCAAGGTGGTGGCTGGAGGACTCCAGTCCGGCCACCACCAAGCCGGATCCCCATAGAAATGAATGGGAGCGTACCGCGCATGCACAGCCCCCGCTCCCGTTCATTTCTATGGAGCAGATGGAAATAGCCGAGCCACCTCTCGGCTATTTTTTCGGCTGCCCCATAGAAAATGAATGGTGGGCGGCTGCGCATGCGCAGTGCACCCTCCGTCACTTTCGGGGCTCCGTTCTGGATATAGGTGCGGGTCCCAGCGGTGGGACCCGCACCTAAAAGACAATGGGGCTGTATCCTAGCAATATATCCTCATTGTCCATGATGACACAAACCCTTTACCACATATGTGAATGTAGCCTGTTTTTTTTTTAAGCCCTTGGGAGTTGTTCTTTATGATTATGTGGCCCTCACACCAGAAAAGGCTGCGTGACTCTGTTGTAGAGCAATGCTCTTGCTGAAAAAAAAAAAAAAAAATCATATCATTACAAACATTTGGTCCAACGTTTGATGTTCTAATAATAATTTCTGCCTTATTTTTTTAAAAATTATTCTGCAATCATTGCAAGTTTTATATGGAGAGCAGAACCGGCGGAGTAATTATTATTGTTTGCTTTAAACTGAAATAGCGCATGTTTAGTGAGGAGGGTAATTAATTAGCTGCTTTGTCTTCTCAGTACTTGGAGAATATTGCACATCAGCAAGTTTATTGAACTTCTGTTTAAAAAAATATAGATTTCTGAAAACTTGTCAGTCAGTAAAATTCATATGTATTACATGAAAAGGTTTTGTCATCAAAGATATTGCTAGCATATAATACCAATATCCGAGCGCCAGACTACTGTGACCCCTGAGAAGCACTAGGTGCCATGCATTCTGTCTGCAGTCAGCTCAACCACTGACTACAGTAATTACTTAGTAAGCAAAATCAAACAAACGGTAGGTAGACAGTCCAGTGTTAGACCTACATTTTTGCTTCCATTTTGCAGGGAGTTTGACACCAGCACACTGGAACCACTTACTATTTTTCTATTTGGCGTATTTCTCTCCATATATGCTAATGGGCAAATATGGTGTGAACCCTTTAGGGGCGCTCTTGGTCTCTGGGTAGCTCAGTTCACCTCACTGTGGATTTTTCTATTGTAAATTTGAAATATAAATGTAGTGTGGCTCTTCTGGTAGAGGAAAGTGTCCTCGTGATCTAGTTGCTCATTTAGTCCTGTTCTGGTGCAAGGTTCTCATCTGGACAAATCCAGCAGAAGACCAGAGCCGATATAAGCGCGCTCATTAAATTTCTTATCTCTTTGTTTTATGTACCTATTTTCATGATATGTTTTGTGATATCTGCTTCATCAATCAGTGCAGTAAATATCAGACTCATTGTGCATTCTTTATCCTTGATTAGTTGCTATTGTGTGTTTTTATGTGTCATGTAATTACGTGAGTGAAGATGTTTTATATGACTTGTATAATTAACCTGTAATGCAGTAAAATTGACTGATGGAATGATTCCTGGTAGAGTTCTTCATCTCTATTCTTTTTTTATAGGGTGTGACCTACTGTGGAGAGAGTTCCGCTAGCAATTTAACCATGGCAAACGTGCCTTGGCATGAAGAGGTTGTTCATTTTGTCCAAGAGTTGGCAGATATGCTTCCAGATTATGAAATTGCATGTGAACACGAGCATTCAAATTGTATGCTGATTGCTCATAAAAAGGTAGGTACTTCCTAGATTTCCCAGAAACATTTTCAGCCTAGTTTACTTATTTTTAAACTCCTCTCCAATCTTTTGTGTCATCATAGAGACATCAAACCTAAAAGTGTATGGAGCTCAAGCTAGTTTCACACCTGCAGGTGCCTCTCCGGCAGGGGGTTCTGGCGTCGAACAAATTGCCGGATACTACCACCTGCCCGCCAGACCCCTTTGACTTGAACTCTATAAATCTCCCTGATAAATACCATATGTCATAATTCAGCCAGGCAAGCACTGATGCACTCAGCTTTTTTGTCCGGCAGATTCCAGCTGTTCTCTACCGGAATCTTCCTTGGTCTCTGTTCAGGGCCGGGCAAAAAATGGTTGCCGAAGAAAATTATTCTTCATGCATGCTGGCACTTATGCCTGGACTGACAACCTCTGACCTCTTTCTTGCAGAAATAGCCACAGACTGCTCCTAGAGAGAGAGCACTAGTTGGCAGTCACATAAAAATTTTGTGGGCTCCTTTAGTACAGATCTTGAGATGTTGGCAGAGATCTAAGCAAAAAGATACATGCAGCAGTGACTACTGCATGTACTACCACTCCAATGTCTATGAAACTGCTGTGCTCACCTCCATCAGCTCCATACACATTGTTTGCTGCACTAGTGTACACAGCTCCATTCAAACACTTCAGGATGGGGATTGGGACCCCCGTTCTAGTAATGTAGTAACCAAAGGTCAAGACCCCCAGTGATCAACTATCCTTTGTGTAGTGTAAGTGGTTTTTGGGGGCTAACCTCTTTAAGCTGTGCTGTGACTAGTAGAGGGAAAAATGGAGGACCTGTTGCTGATTATACTGGAGAAAGTAGGAGGGCAATCTCCGAGACCTAACTAAAAGTTTGTCCCAGCCTGTAGGCAGTATGAATTGGCATTTTTCACAGATTGCTGGCTGGTTATTTTCTTTGCCCTGTAAAGTATCAGTGGTGATGATTCAACTAGAGCAGTGCTAGGTACAGAGGGAAAGACGACGTAAAGCATTTATTTCAGGTTTCCACATCCACAATAACTCTGAAAATCTTTAGGGATCTGTTAGACCAATATATATTGGTTTCCTGAAGTTCTGATTAGGCCTATTCTATTTCTTTTTATGCTGGGTTTCAGTTTAAACATTACTAGGGGATATTTATCATAACTAGTGTAATGGAGAAGTTGGGTTTCCCATAGCAGCCAATTATTTTTCAAACGCCTTCTGAAATATGAGAACAGGAAGCTGACCGGATACTGAGGACCCCTCTAATGTTAAATCTAAACGAAATCTGAATCTTTCCGTTCATTTCCCATTAGACTATTTCTGTTCTGTAATTCTTTGCTTATCCGTCGGAATGTACTGGAACCTGGCATTGATAACGGTGCACCCAATGTGACAATATAAAGTGCGGTGAACTGATTTTTTTTTTTGCATTCACTATTTTCGACAATATGACATAGACTGCATAGTAGCATAGATAATAGCTGACATTCACAGTATGTAGAATTAAATTGTTAAGCTACTCTATCTTGTAGCTGCAGTATTTGTGATAACTTCATATCCCTGATATTCTTTTTCAATTTATTTCTGTTGTCTGGTTGCAAAAAACAAAATACCAAACTATGTTCTTTAGTTGTGTAGGTGGCTTCCCTGCAGTCATTTTCTAGTTCAGGGTGACTATAAATGTATTTATATTGGCTATTAGTGTGCAGCGGTGTAATATTGATTAGAGTGAATGGGACAAGCACTGCCGCTGCAAGGGGCACAGTGTGTAGGTAAATTTTGAAGAGGAACTAGTGTTCAGATGAGTGCCGCTACACCTTCAAATAGCTGGTTGGCGGGAGTAAGACCCCTCACCGATCTGATGTTGATGACCTAAGGATAGGTCATCAATATTATTCCACTGCACAACCCCTTTACATTTGGTCAGCTATTGTGGTTATATATACAGTACAGACCAAAAGTTTGGACACACCTTCTTATTAAGAGTTTTCTGTATTTTCATGACTATAAAAATTGTAGATTCACACTGAAGGCATCAAAACTATGAATTAACACACGTGGAATTATATACTTAACAAAAAAGTGTGAAACAACTGAAAATATGTCTTATATTCTAGGTTCTTCAAAGTAGCCACCTTTTGCTTTGATTACTGCTTTGCACACTCTTGGCATTCTCTTGATGAGCTTCAACAGGTAGTCACCTGAAATGGTTTTCACTTCACAGGTGTGCCCTGTCAGGTTTAATAAGTGGGATTTCTTGCCTTATAAATGGGGTTGGGACCATGAGTTGTGTTGGGCAGAAGTCAGGTGGATACACAGCTGATAGTCCTACTGAATAGACTGTTAGAATTTGTATTATGGCAAGAAAAAAGCAGCTAAGTAAAGAAAAACGAGTGGCCATCATTACTTTAAGAAATGAAGGTCAGTCAGTCCGAAAAATTGGGAAAACTTTGAAAGTGTCCCCAAGTGCAGTCGCAAAAGCCATCAAGCGCTACAAAGAAACTGGCTCACATGAGGACCGCCCCAGGAAAGGAAGACCAAGAGTCACCTCTGCTGCGGAGGATAAGTTCATCCGAGTCACCAGCCTCAGAAATCGCAGCTTAACAGCAGCTCAGATTAGAGACCAGCTCAATGCCACACAGAGTTCTAGCAGCAGACACATCTCTACAACAACTGTTAAGAGGAGCCTGTGTGCAGCAGGCCTTCATGGTAAAATAGCTGCTAGAAAACCACTGCTAAGGACAGGCAACAAGCAGAAGAGACTTGTTTGGGCTAAAGAACACAAGGAATGGACATTAGACCAGTGGAAATCTGTGCTTTGGTCTGATGAGTCCAAATTTTAGATTTTTAGTTCCAACCACCGTGTCTTTGTGCGACGCAGAAAAGGTGAACGGATGGACTCTACATGCCTGGTTCCCACCGTGAAGCATGGAGGAGGTGTGATGGTGTGGGGGTGCTTTGCTGATGACACTGTTGGGGATTTATTCAAAATTGAAGGCATACTGAACCAGCATGGCTACCACAGCATCTTTCAGCGGCATGCTATTCCATCCGGTTTGCCTTTAGTTGGACCATCATTTATTTATCAACAGGACAATAACCCCAAACACACCTCCAGGCTGTGTAAGGGCTATTTGACCAAGAAGGAGAGTGATGGGGTGCTATGCCAGATGACCTGGCCTCCACAGTCACCAGACCTGAACCCAATCGAGATGGTTTGGGGTGAGCTGGACCGCAGAGTGAAGGCAAAAGGGCCAACAAGTGCTAAGCATCTCTGGGAACTCCTTCAAGACTGTTGGAATACCATTTCAGGTGACTACCTCTTGAAGCTCATCAAGAGAATGCCAAGAGTGTGCAAAGCAGTAATCAAAGCAAAAGGTGGCTACTTTGAAGAACCTAGAATATAAGACATATTTTCAGTTGTTTCAAACTTTTTTGTTAAGTATATAACTCCACATGTGTTAATTCATAGTTTTGATGCATTAAGTGTGAATGTACAATTTTTATAGTCATGAAAATACAGAAAACTCTTTGAATGAGAAGGTGTGTCCAAACTTTTGGTCTGTACTGTATATATGTGTGTGTGTGTGTGTGTGTATATATTTATTTGACACTGGTGAGATTAGTCAGGAACTGAAATGCGCTTCATGTTGACCATTAACCAGAAGTTAGATTGATTTTCATGGCTGATTTCAAGATCTGAGTGTGTAGAATTGCTTATACCAATGTAAATTTTCCTAAACTATCACTTCAAAGTTAGAGAATTATTTTCAAATATACCATAAAATTAGATGGAAGAATATACTATATTTCGGAGCGCTTTAAATATACTTTGCTTTTTGTGTTTTGTGGAGGTTACTATGTATGTATGTGTTCATGTATTCAGTGTGTCTGTGACATTGGTAGCAAGTAAATAGTCTTGAAGTTGTGTTAGAAACTGGAAGAATGGGTAAGGGTAGGTGCACATATACGCCAGTGAACTCCGGTAGTAGTCTCTGTATAGCTGATACCCCATTGACTATAAAGGAATCCGGTGGGTCTCCAGCATAAACTCCGATTTTCCACCAGACATTTACCACTGCATGCTGCAAAGTTTGTCTGGCCGAAAGCAGGCATTGAATCCAATTCTATTTAGTGGGGATTTGCTGGTGTGTGGCAACGTCCTGCTGTGCCGGATACAGTGGACTCCAGTAGTCTGTTCACCTGCTGGAGATGTGAATGTAGCCCAAGCATATGGCTCTGAGCGTCTTTGCCATAGGCCAAATTGTGATGGTTAGACAATTGGCTCTTAGTATCCCCAAAATGGAAGGTCTTGTAGTATGTTGCTAGTATGCAGTAGTTAATATGTAACAAAAGTGATCTAAGGAAGGACATCCCGTAAACCAGAAACCGGATGATTGGCCCCCGAGGCTGACTAATGCATGTGGGGAAGAAAGGTTGCCCTGTCAGGTACTTGCAGAATAACTACTGAAGCACAGTTGCCTAAAGAAGTTTCTGCTGGCTATGATAGAAAAATGCAAGAACAGGAATAGGTTATGGAACATGACAAAGGGTTCAAGGTTTGACTTTCTCTCCAAATTCCCTAGATTTCATTTTAATCTAGCTTCTTTAGGATGTAGTATGAGGTTTGGACAGAAGGATGTCTATGCGGCAGATGGGTTCTTCCACTGATGACCCTTGCTGGACCTGTGCTGGGACATATGACATGTGCCAAACTGCAAACCAAACCAGCAACTTCTCCCATGGACATGAGAAATGAACACATCTGAGATGCAGTTACTTGTACTTCTATTATAGCCCTTTTTGTCTGCTGTGTATTTTGTGAGGTTATGTTGAGTTTTGTCCTCTGTGTCCACGTGAGACCTCATTTCTTCGCAGCTATTGAATTAATTTCCGTTATTCATTTAACGGAATCTGTACAATGACTGACGGCTGTAATATCATTTAAGAGAATCTTGCAGTATCCAGTGGCGAGCAGCGCGGAGAATACATTCCTCTGTCGTCTCTTGTATTACCATAAACTACTGATAAGGAACAAATCATTTTTCTCTTTTAGGAAAAAGAAATGGAAATAAAAACCTAGAAATAATAAGATAGCAGCAAATGCTGTGCTGCACGTTCAGGTGCATTACTGTAGCTCTAGGAATTATGGTTTGATCAATATCTTCCTTAGAAGTGACAGTTTACAGAACTCTTGATCGGTTATGAGGTTTCACAGTATACGTTCTCCATCAAATACAGTGAGTGACATCCAATATGAAGATACTAGCCGGGATAAGGCAGATGCAGTGCATTAGCAATAGAGGATTTTGGCCATTATTTGTGTCTGTCCAGGGGGGGGGGCCTGATATATTATTACATGGTTTATTTCTGAGGACGGACTCTATTAATGGGAGAAAGGAGTTGGAGTTGCAGGTATCAAAACTAGATTTCATGAAAGCTCAGGTTTAATATGCTAGCATGAAAGCTCTGGAGCAATGAGCTTTAGAAGGTTGAATCCTCTTTAATGATGGTGTCTGGAATTTTTATGTGTTGTCATTTTATTATAGCTTTTCTTTTGTAGTAGCTTTTATATATTCCAGTAATTAAAGTTGATGAGAAAAGCCCTTAATATCATACTGATTAAGAACAAGGTCATTCATGTTACTTTAGTCTTACATTGCACCAAATTATAAGGACAGCAGTGTGGCAGGTTAATTCAGAAAGAACCAGAGTAGCACTCACTAGTACTATGGGCATGCCATATAATGCATATTTAGACTGTGTTCACACATGGTTTATTACTTGAGGTCTTCTGTGTGGGTTCTGCACCAGAAATCATTACAATGCATGTGAATATCCTTTTGAACACCTCTGTACACATTTGCTGGAAGCAGCAGCCAGTATTCTAGTGAGTTGTCTTACGTCATAACGCTGTCCTGTAAGAAAACCGTGTAGCACAGCCTACTCCGCTGTAGTTCTGTCCACCTCTGCCTGCTGAATCCAGGAAGTACAGGGCCGTTCTAAAGATAGTTGTGGGGCCCAGAGGTGGTATTCACATCTACCAGGCAGTTATGGCAGATCCTGCAGCTATGCCAGTGATGTCTGCAATGGGAATAACCCTTTAAGGATTTGCAGTACACAAATGTGCAGCATGTCTGAACATAACCTAAAGCTTGTATACCTTCTGTATTTGTGTTACATCTTTAGTAGATTAATTCAGGATTGGCATTGGCTTTGTCACTAATGTGGCAGAGCGTGAAGGGTGAATATTTGGCGTCCAGTAATGGAATTTCACCTTCACAATGTCACAGCCACTCTCTTGATGATATTCTGTTCCATTATTTTTGGCATACATCTCACAATGGCCCTAATGGAAAGAGCCAAGATCTTGCCAAGCCTTCCTCACATTTGTGCTCTATTAGAGGCCTTTGCTATTTATGTGGTAGCTAAGTAAGCACTCTGTCTATTCTCCGCTTGGCTACAATAGCCCTCCTGTGTAAAGCCTGAATTTATCAGCATCCTCATCCTTATTACTTTTCAAATGATTTGGCTTTTCTAAATGGAATACAAAATCTTCTGTATAGACTGTTCGTTCAGAGGGGCAATTACTGAGGCATTATGTAAAATGTCATCTAATAAAATGTTATTGAGAGATTGGTTATGCAGTGAATGTAGCCCAGGTTACTCGTGTGGGTCTCGCTGGCACACATAAAAGCTGTCTCTGTTACTTCCTCTTCATTGATGAAAAGTTCTCTTAGCCAAATGTTACATTATGTTACAAAATCACTGCTCTGCTTTCCCTCTGTGTCCCTACATGTATAGAGAATTACAGTGGATGAACAGGGTTATTGCTTTTACCTATTTTCTTGGCTTCTGCTGACTGTTCTCTCTGCCTTGGATGGTATTATCTGTTTATCCATTTCTTTTGGTGACTTCCTTACCCCCTAGGTAGCCGGTGTCATCTGGGCAAATTATTTCATTAGTTAAAGGGGTTATCCCACGAATAATGTAAAAAATGAAAATCAGACATCATATAGTCCATGACAACCTCTTTTTAACAAAGCTAGAACCAGCCCTGTACCTCACATGGATCTAGAGATCTCCCCATTCATTGCTCTGCTAGATTCATATCAAGCTGACAGCTCAGGGGAGTGTCTTTTCTGCTGCAGCTCAGGGGGCGTGTCTATGTTCTCCCTATCACAGCTCAGGAGACAGTTAAAAGTTGAACTGAGCATGTGCGGCCTGCTCAGTGAGTAGGTCAAAGAAATAAGAAATTAACTGGCACTGTACAGATACATTTTACTGAATAACTCAATAGCTGTACAAAATTTTTAATTACATGCAATTACAAAAGTATTCAGATCCAGGTGCTGGTTTGAAAACTGTAGAATATTTTTCGTGGGACAACCCCTTTAAATGGACCATACCAGGTATTACCCCAAATGCTGGTTGGCAAAGCTCTGTACACAATACTGTCCACCGCTCCATGTTACTGGGCTTGACAGGTAGCAAAACAGTACCTACTCTTTGACTTCCTGCTCTGCTTATTAATACTTGTGTTCAGCCACTTTGCTTTCATGTTGAGGGCGGGAGGAAATGACTAAAATGGAGGAAAGAGGCTTCTTAATTATTATAGAGCACCTGTCACCTCTCACGAAACAATCTTTTCTTCTGACTTGTCATTTTATAACTACTGGAAGTTTATGAATGAATTGCCAGCAGTCTGCAATAAAGGTCCAGTTGGGTGTTACCAGTGGCTGGGGGTCTGCGTGGGTGTTACCAGTGGCTGGGGGTCTGCGTGGGTGTTACCAGTGGCTGGGGGTCTGCGTGGGTGTTACCAGTGGCTGGGGGTCTGCGTGGGTGTTACCAGTGGCTGGGGGTCTGCGTGGGTGTTACCAGTTGGGCGGTATGTCCCTAAACAATCTGATTCTGCTCTATTTGGATGATGTCAGACTGCAGGGACACTCCCCCAGGTGGTAACATCCAATTGGACGTTTAATGCACACTGCTAGCAATTCATCATAAACCGCCAGTAGGAGTAATAGAAGATCGACGCAATGAGTCATAATAGTAGATTCTCCAGAATTTACTACATGGAGAATGCAAGTAGTTGGTGAAAGACATGTCTGGAGAGATGACAGATCCTCTTTAACACGGTTATGCACAGGGATAGTATTGCACCTGGGGTAACGGGCTAGGTACTACTCAGTGTTTGTCACTTGATGGCTTCAAGTAAAACTTTTACTTTAGTCCTTCTAGCACATACTGTAAGATATTGCCAAAATGGTTTAAATGTAAGACCGAAGATCAGTGTAAAGTCCAGAGTAAGTCCACTTCCTGCAAGTGTTGATCAGGTTAGATTTGTTACTGTCTGACTGTGATTTTACACTTGTGATATTGGAATTATTCATAAGGGAAGCCATATTAATATCCCAATAAATAAGTATGCTATACAATACCTGAATGAGAACACCAATAAATAAAGTGTACCAGACCAGTATATAGGAAAAATAACCTCGGCTACATGCCAGTATCAGTTGTCTGTGCTGCTTAGCAGGGCTACCATCCAATCCCCCTAGAGCATTTAAAGGGAGCATGTCAATAGGAAATTCAACTTGCACAAAGCCTTGTAGAGATAGCTCAACTGAATGTGATGTACTTCTCACTTGGCTATCTGTTGCATCAATTTAGAGAAATAAAAGTTTTCATTAATATTCAAATTAGCCATTACATATAATGAGGGCAGGCCGGCGCCACTCTGCCCCCTTGCTCCTCCTGCTTCCGCTTTATTGACGGTGCCATGTCCTGATGAAAGACGCCGCTGACATTAGGGAATACAGTTGCAATGAAGGGGGTGTACTTGGTCTGCACAATGTTTAGTTAGGTGGTATGTGTCAAAGTAACATCCAAGGTTTCCCACCAGAACATTGTCCAGAGCTTGACACTGCTTCCTTCCCCAGTACAGCAACACACACACTGAAATGTACACATTATTTAAGAGACTGTCATTAGACCAGGCTGTTTTCTTCCATTGTAGAGGTCAGCTTGGGCGTGTGTTCTGCAGTCATGTAGCTAGCTGTGATGAACAATGCGTTGACACCTTTATATTACAGCCGGCACTTTTTGATGCAATAGCTGTTTTTGTGCGATTTGACCACATGTGCATTAGTGAGGCTTGGCATGGGTTCATGAGTTTTTTTTTTTCTTGGAGCATTTTTCTTAGTTAGGACACCCCACATGACCCACTGTATCGTAGATGCTCTCATCTAGTTCTCTATCCATGAAAATTGGGCACTTGACAAAGTTGCTCAGATCCTTACACTTACTCCTATTTATCCTGCTTCCAACACATCAACTTCTAGAGCTGTCTGTTCACTTGCCAGCCAATATATCCTACTCCTTTACTGATTATGTGGTGACCCTGGTATCAGTGTTATTCACTCCACGGAGTTAATGTCCTGGCTGATTGGTTTATTTTGTTAATTAATAATGCAAGCAGTATCTAATCAAGCCACCATTGGCCCATTATTAAAGGAGTTGTCCAGCCAGTAATTGCATTTTGTTCCTTGAGGTTGAGTAGGACCATTGTACTCCTGCCCATCTCATCACATTGCAGATTTCCGCTCAGCCAACCAGTAGCTGAGGTGGATGACTGCTGCGATAAGTGACTGGATGAGTGGTCGTTTTCTGTGTACTGGAAAGGATCATGAAGTAGAGACCAGCAGGGAAATTGGAAGTGTTGAAACAGGAGCTGTAGGAGGTTTGATGAGGTATCACTACTTTAGAGTTTTGTCCTAAAAAATAAAAATACTGGCTAGAAATCCTCTTTTAATATTGTCTCCATCTTCCTCTCAGGCTGCAGTTTAGGTTAGTGTCACAATGTGTAATATGTTGAAGATGTTCCCTTCCACAGTGTCAGAAGTGTAATTGCTTGCCTCTGACTTTTGTAGGGCAAGCATATTATGTTTTCCATTCATCGTGTTGTACTGTAGTTAATATTTTATGGAGCCAGTTTGATGACTGATAAATTTCAGCATTAGGTTAAAAGCTTTAGTATACTTTAAGATATTGACTTTAATGCAGCCAACACCCATGACGAAAGTAATATTTATTATAAAGTCTGAAGACGCATGGGTTGCTTGTAATGAGATGATGAAATGTTAAAGTTTCTAGTGGGTAGGATGCTCTTGAGTTATCTGCAGCCTCTTCTTGGAGACTTGTGACAGTTTGCAATATGCTGGTGATTTGGGAATTTTACATATCAATTGTTATACATTGATGTTTGCATACCTGCATAATTATGTTGGAGGAAATGGGGTTCTCAGATCCAGGTTTTGCTGGTGAGTGAATAGAGAGGTGGCTGTTTCCATTCTCTTGAATGAGAGTCACAGAAACGGCCAAGTTGTGATGCCCATAGAAGTTAAGAGCCACATACATGTGTCCCGTACACAGACGGTATTAACAGATTGAAAGCAATATACTGAAAATTGTCAGAAAAGGGAATAGTAAAGAAGAAATGGGGATAAGACAGATCAAGAATATGCCTACTTGCTGCATCTGTGAATGGGTGAGAAAAGAGGACTTCCCATAGCTTCCAAATTGGCTGCCTGATTTGATGCATGTTTATTCACCAGAAACGTGCGACGTTTCGACCAACATGGTCTTTTTCAAGGCTTGAAAAAGACCATGTTGGTCGAAACGTTGCACATTTCTGGTGAATAAACGTTGAAGCTAAGAAGAATTGAGAGTGCTGCGGTTCTCTTTACTTTTTCCAGTATGTAGGATCAGGCACAATGCTCGTAGAGGGAAGGATGCCTTCCCAGTGAGAAATGAGTTATTATGGGTCTTCTCAATATCTTATATAGTAAAAGGTTCTCTAGCGTATACAGTATGTTACATGAAATGTAAAACTAAATCCATGTAGTGATTCCTTTTTGGGTACAGAATGCAAATTCAGAAAAATTCTCTGGATTTTGGAGTTAGATTATTTCTCTGGAATCACATTCAGATTTATTGCAGATTTTGTATGGATTCTGGATTCATTCTATGCTTTTGTAAAGGGTGAAATCCACAATGAGAATTCAAAAAACAAGCTTTCTGCGGATTAACGTTCTGGTCTGCAGGGCAATTTCCGAAGAGCATGTGGATGAGATTTGGTAAAATCTCGTACTTTGCTGCTCTTGTAGTACACTGTGGATTTTCCACTGACCGTATCCAGCCGTAAAATCTGCAGTGCAATTCCCATGTCAACATACACTTAGAATGTTTACGGTTTTATTTTCTTTAATGTTTTATTTCAGCTTTAATTTTTTATTTCCACATTTCCCAGCAATGCGCTTACATTTTAGAAGCAGAAAGTTTATTATCAAACCATTTTGACTTAATTCCTCTACAATTACGTCTGTCAATATGTACAAATCATGCGTTTTTGAGTTTTGTATGAACCATTAGTATTTTCCAATTATTTTACACTTTATTCTGTTGAGAAGATAATGTTATTTATCTTGCAGCCTGAACCTTTCAACATCTATATTATTTAGCGGCGTTCTCTCATTGCTTTATGCATTATGTAGTTATTTCTTGGCACTTTAAGCTTATTTTCTACATTACTGGATGTAAACACTTATGAGAAACACCAGAATTTGGTTTCAACTCCTTAAAACTCATTAAAAAAACACCTTGTTTCGTATTCTGTATCCATGTTTTTTAATCATGTTTTATTGAAGAAAGAACTATTTGTATATTGTTCAATTTTCCAGTACTATCATTTTTTTTTTCTAAATTTTCTCGAGGCACTAGTTAGGTTCTTTCCCTCCACAAACATCTCTTAATACTTTCTCAAATAATACTTCTCTTCCAGTTCAAGATTGATAATGAGTGGTGGACCTGGATCGATTATGAGAGATTTCAAGAACTAATCCGCACATATGAGAAGAGTGGTGGCACCAAGACCTTTACAGCCTTAGACTACATAGCAAAAACTCCCAACTGGGCTCTGTTTGGTTCCAGTGAGCGAGGCTTTGATCCTCTAGATACACGTTTTCAACGTAAAAATAAAACTAAGGACATCTCTGGATGCTAACAAGCAATCATGGTCTTTGAGTACTTGAGCCTCTTGTGGGAAGAAGTTTCACTTTACTATTAGATACTTTGTGTTGTCCATGCATTTAAAGTGTAACTGTCATTCTATTTTTATTTGTGTAATGTGTAGCTGCAGTGATACTGACCATTTTTGTAATATCCTTTAATTGCTGAAATGATAAATTTTTATAAAAAAATAGCTCTGAAGTGACCCATTTTGAGCCTTAGCAACATCATTTGTTGACCAAGTCTCCATAGTTATGTAGACCGAAGACAGAGGAGCGTTGCTAAGGCTCAAAACGAGTCACTTCAGAACTATTTTTCTAATTGAAATGTATGATTTCAGTAATTAAAGTATTTTACAAAAATGGTCAGTATCACTGCCCCTATACATTACAAAAATATAATGGCAGTTACACTTTAAAGTTTAGGAAAATAAACTTGAGAAAAACAATGCAAATTTCCAAGCTATGAATTTCATACTTTCTAGTTTCAGGTGAAACACCAGTTGTCCCAAAAGGGAATTTGTCAGACTTTAGGTCAAACTACAGTGCTGTAAATGAACATTTCTGGTAAGGGGAATGTCCTTTTGTTGAAACTTTTTCCACTGGGTTTCTCAAACATTGGGAAATTGTTTTATTATTTTATAGCTATTTTTAATGATTTTATTATGCTCTTACTCTGGGGAAAATATTAAAGTTTGTTGTGCCCACAAATTAAGAAATAAAGCTATGATTTTGTGAAGGTGTTGAATCGAATATGTTTACTCTTTTTGTAATAAAATTTCTGAAAAAAAATAATTACTAGATTGTTTGTTTTGTGTCCTAAGCTGAATGTTAACAAATTAACAATACCTGTGTAGGTAAGAGCTTATCTACAAAAATAAAAAATAAAAAAAAAACTTAAGAATGATAAAGACATGGTGGACATTCACTTTAGGGCCAGGACTACATGTCATTTTTATGTCCCAAATTTGTACGAGCGTAACTGCTCCTCCGTCCCCTTCACTTCAATGGGACGCTCTGTCCTCGCAGCTAAATATTTAAGAGAACACAGCATACTTGTGCTGCATTCTCTTTATACAGCTGATCGACGGGGCGCTGGAAGTCGGGCCCCCTGCCAATATGATATGAGGATAGGTCATGAATATAGGAAAAGCGGAGAACCTTTTAAATGATAAACTCCTGGTTAGCTGCAGCAACCACTATAGACCGCAGCCTCTTAAGTGACTGAATATGGCACCTGCCGCATATGCTGGGAGCTCAGTGCAGCAGCCTGCTCTATACAACCCCTTAAGCATAATTACATAAATGTATGAGATTTTGTTAATGGGGGGTATAAAAGGGAAATTTACTATTAAAATTTCAACAAACTGTGTCTAAATCAATAGTATCTGTGAATTTAAGAACATTTGTAATATATCTTTATCAGAGAAAATATCCCCTTTATCAGATTTCTTCCCTCCTCCCCTTGCTTAAAGTAACATAGCATTCACTCTGAATTCTCTGCTAAATCAGTCTTGAGGGAACAGACAGATTATAACCCACTGAAGTATCACATTACAGTCACTTTTAGAAGTCTATGGAGGAGGAGGAGTAGTGAGCTGCAGTGAGAGACAGGCAGAGAGATACTGATACAGGCTGCAGCACAGCATTTAAAAGTGCTATGTCCCACCCCATCTGCCTTATTCACATTAATACTGCGAATGTCTTTTATATTGTACTTCTGAGTGAATCACAGGAAGTTAGGCCTCGTGCACATGACTGTAGTTTTGGTCCACATCCAGCATATGGATGTTATCTATGTGCTGTCCATGTGCCCATTCTGCAAATTATAGAACATGTCCTTTCCTTGTCCGTTTTGCAGATAAAAATAGGCGGTTCTTGTGAAAGGTGTGAGAAAATTGCAACATGCACATTGCCAAGCATATGCACAGATTCTACACTGCCTAGCCCTGTCAGTTAAGGTAGAGACGGTGTGGCTGGCGGAGCTTCTGGGTTTAATAGCAATGCCCTAGTTGCACCATGGGGCTAATTTGCATAACATAAATGTCATCTATGGGTGGTTTCTAGTATGCAAGTCCCTCAAAGTCACTTCAAAACTGAATTGGTCCTTAGTCAGTTTTGTAGATTTTCTTAAAGGGAACCTGTCACATTGAACATGGTGTCTGAGCTGCAGACAGCATGTTAAGAGCAGGAGGAGCTAGGCAGTTTGTTATATATAATTTTCTGGGAAAAGATTCAGTAAAATGATCGTGTATAAAGAGAGAGATCCTTGACTGATAGGACCGCCTCCTTGACTTCAAAGCCCAGAATAAGCAGGAAATTTAATAAATAAAACACAAGTTTCATATAGTAACATAGTTTGTGAGGCTAAAAAAAAAGAAATCTGTCCATCCAGTTCAGCCCCCCCGCCTTCCTTCACTATCATTAATAAAAATATCAATTAAGAAGATAGGGCCCGATACTGAAAACTGATACCCCCACTAGTGTCGGTGACCTAATCTGTGTGTAGCGTTAATAACCACCCTCTGTTTTCTATCACTGGGCCAGTTACTTATCCACATACACACATTTTTTCTCAGTCAAGCGTTCTCATTTTATATACTAACCTTTTAAGTGGCACAGTATCAAATGCTTTGGAGAAATCAAGATATGACATCCGTTGATTCACCCCGTCAAGTCTAGAACTTATCTCTTCATAGAAGCTGATTAAATTAGTTTGACATGACCGATCCTTCATGAAACCATATGGTGTTATTCGCCTATTTTCATTGAGGTTCTCCAAATTAGCATCTCTTAGAAAACCCTCAAAGTTTACCCACGACAGTTGTTAAACTTAGTGGCCCATAGTTTCCGGGCTCTGTTTTTAACCCCGTTTTGAATATTGGCACCACATTTGCTAAGTGCTAATCCTGTGGAACATTTCCTGTCATTATAGAGTCCTTAAATATCAAAAGTAAGACATTACTTAATTATACGTGGGTGTATGCCATCTGGTGCCGGATGCTTTTACCTATCCAAGCCATTCTGAAAGTTATTACCACATATAGTGACACATGTCAAATTAGCAAAAATAGGCCTGGGCAGGAAGTTGAATAATGGCTGTGTCTGGATGGGTTAGGCCCCTTGCAGACAAGCATGCGTGACTCAGAGTCTGCAACGCAGCTCCCGGCCTGACCTAACAGCACTGACGGACACATAGCATTATATTGATTTATGATGCTATGTAACCCTTACAGTTCTGGAATGTATTAGATGACACTGACATAGTGCAGTTCATGTTATCCAATGTATTCCAGAACTGTAAGGGTTACATAGCATCATAAATCAGTATAATGCTATGTGACCCTGTCAGTGCCGGAACTTCAGATGCGATGCGGACTCTGCCCTATTCCTCTATGGTAATTGTACTGCAGGATTCATAATTATTTTTAACTCTAAGCATCTGATCATAAGCTACTTTTATAACCTCTGAGGTCAACAGTTGCTTTCATTTTTAACAGTAAACATTTTTATTAACATTTTATCAGTAGCATTACTTGCTCCCTAGCCCATAGACAGACCGGTGCTGTTTCGAATTCTCTTGTCTGATTAAGGACAAACTCTTTAAAATATTCATCTATTTTTCCAGATATTTGTCTATTAGATATTCTGGATTTATAATTATACTAGCAGAAGGACTCGGCTTCGCCTGGGTATATTTAATCTATTTCATTTAGTGTTTGTCGTTGCAGAGAGAAAGTCAATGCAGTTGACAGTAGTTGATTTTTACCTTCATTTTTTCAATCCCCATTGGCTGTGGAGTGGGAGGGGGCGTGACCTGACCGGGTCGGGGGAGTGGTTTAGCTGGACTTTGGAGGGGGTTGCTTTTAAGTCCTTCTTTTTGAGGGTGGCCTGAATTAAAGGTCTATACCATGGTAATTTGAGGACACGCAATGGGTAGCAGAGGAAGAAAACATCGCTTCGCATGGGTATATTTAATCTATTTCATTTAGTGTTTCTGGTTGTTGTTTTAGCTTCATTTTTTTAATCCCCGTTGGCTGCGGAGTGGGAGGGGGCGTGGACTGACTGAGTCGGGGCGTGGCTTAGCGAGACCTGGAGCGGGAGGTTTAAGTCCTTCTTTTGAAGGTGGCGTGAATTACAGGTCGATGCCATGGTAATTTGAGGACACAATGGGTAGCAGTGGAAGAAAACATCTTTTATTACTACTGAACGGTCTTAGTCTAAAATTAGTGTATTTCATCTATTTCATTTAATGTTTCTGTGTGTCGTTGCAGAGAGAAAGTCAATGCAGCTGACAGAAGTTGATTTTTACCTTCATTTTTTCAATCCCCATTGGCTGCGGAGTGGGAGGGGGCGTGACCTGTCCGGGTCAGAGGTGTGGTTTAGCGGGACCTTGGGGGGTTGCTTTTAAGTCCTTCTTTTGAGGGTTACCTGAATTACAGGTCGATGCCATGGTAATTTGAGGACCTGCAATGGGTAGCAGTGGAAAAAAACATTTTTTATTACTACTGAATGGTCGTAGTCTAAAATTAGTGTATTTCATTTATTTCATTTAATGTTTCTGTGTGTCGTTGCAGAGAGAAATTCAATGCAGCTGACAGAAGTTATTTACCTTCATTTTTTCAATCTCCATTGGCTGAGGAGTGGGAGGGGGCGTGACCTGACCACGTCAGGGGCGTGGCTTAGTGAGACCTGGGGCGGGGGTTTTAAGTCCTTCTTTAGGGGGCAGCTTGAATTACAAGTCGATGTCATGGTAATTTATGAGGACATGCAATGGGTAGCAGTAGAAGAAAACATCTTTTATTACTACTGAACGGTCTTAGTCTAAAATTAGTCTAAAACATAAGTTATATTTATAGTAACCGGAATACCCCTTTAACAGTGTCATCCACAGTGCTCTGCCCCTTTAAAGCAGCAAATAGAAATGGCTGAGCTCCTCAGCTGGCTGCTAACTACCTGGCTAGGTTGTTATGGAAACCTGTGTGCATCTGGAGAAAATGGCAGTTGGAATTTGAAGTGAAATGCATCCAGGCTAATATTGGCTAATGGAGATCATATTTTGGGAATATCTCGGGAACGGTACGTCCTAGAGAGCTGAGACCTGGTCTAAAACCTTCCTGGACACCTGATGTACCTGTGTGCCGAATTTGGTGAAAATCGGTCCAGTAGTTTGGTCGAGCATAGAGGAAAGACAGACAAACTCATTTTTATAATATTAAGAGATATTCGTTTTTAACCCCCTTAGTGACCACCCATACGCCTTTTTACAGTGGTCACTAAGGGGCCTTAGGCTGGGCCAGTCTAAGCGCTGCATGAGTCCCCCATGCAGCGGAGACACTCCTGCTCTAACAGCCCAGACCGGCAGGAGTGCCGATTTGGGCTGTTTAACACTTTACATGCTGTGGACAATGGCGCTCACTCGATGAAAAGCACTGACAGGGAGCGTCCTCCCTTTGTCTCCCATCAGCACCCCCGCAAATGCAATCGCAGTGTGCCAAAGTGTGTAAAGGCTTGCTGGGGTCTGATATAGGCCCCCAAACCAGCCTTGAGTTCTCACACAACTCCATAGAAAGAAAAATAAAAAAAAGTCATGGGTCTTGAGAAGCGGCGATGCAAAAAGCTTTTCTTCTTTTTTTTTTTTTTTTTTTTTTTTCCTTTTTTTTCCAAAAAGGTGGTTTATTTAACAAAAGTAATAAAACAAAAGTAATAAAACTATATGTATTTGGTATTCATGTAATCATACTGACCCAGAGAATAAAGATATTATTTATACCACAAAATTAATCAGAAGGTTATGTGTATCCCAAAATGGTACCATTAAAACTTCAACGTCACCTTGGTAAATTCCATATTCTCACCATGCTGTGCCACAGACGCATGCCAGATTATCACATTTGTGGATTATCAGATGCCAGATTAGAGAGATGTCATCTAACATTTGTATTATGCCTTGTTAAAGCTGACCTGATCTAGTTATGTCCCTGTTATCAAACATCAAGTTACATGTAATGTGTTTGAGCAGCCAGTTGTCATTGGTTGACGTGAGTGAAATTGCAGTAACACATTGTGACTTGGTTTGAAATGAGATATCTTCCATGTGTCAGCAGTGTGAATTCAGGTTAGAGTGGTAAATGCCAAAATTGAAGATTCAGTTACCGAGATTTAACACTACAATGGGACCAGAAAATACAAGCAAAACTGACAGAGAATAAGTTGCACATCCAGATTTTCACAGAATAAATTAGTTTATTGAAGCAAAAAAAAACAAAAAAACAAATGCGATATTAACCCTTTGTGAGACAGAATAAGCCTTAACAGCATGATTCAAACCATGTACAAGAAAAGGAAGAAAACCCAAACCAACATTAGATTGAGCATAAAAAAATACTGCATTTATTTATTTATTCTGTATGCTCGTGCTCCCCTTTTTCTTGGTTTAACACTACAATGGAATATATGTAACTAACCGTTTTTTTGGTTGTGTTTTTTTACATTACACTTAGAAGATTTTTTTTTTTTTTTTTTTTTTTTAAGTCTCGCCATGTATTCTACTTCATATCCTGGCTCTTTAACTTTCTGGACTTTTAGCATGGCAAATGGTCCTGCTTAACTCTGTCAAACCATCACTGATAGATCTCCTCTAGTGACTTAGAGCATTTACATCTTTCTATAAGCCTATCAAGAAAGCTGTTGTGCTGTTATCCAAATTCTATATCTACTATTATCATGCAGATTACGAACAGTAAACTGATAATTACCTGTCTATGAAGGGGTCTTATCATTTGTGTTGACTTCTACAGAAGGACAGTATTTTGTATTTAATATTCAATGGTGTAGTACTGCCGAAATGAATAACAATCCAAAATTCTAAACTCCTCAAAAAAACTGTATTCTATGAAAAGCCCTGCAGTTTGCTAAAACAGTGTGAACCATAGACCCACTCATTGACTTCTATGTTAAAAAAAATATATACAGTAGGGGAAAAAAGTATTTAGTCAGCCACCAATTGTGCAAGTTCTCCCACTTAAAAAGATGAGAGGCCTGTAATTGACATCATAGGTAGACCTCAACTATGAGAGACAAAATAAGAAACAAATCCAGAAAATCACATTGTCTGATTTTTAAAGAATTTATTTGCAAATTATGGTGGAAAATAAGTATTAGGTCAATAACAAAAGTTCATCTCAATACTTTGTTATATATCCTTTGTTGGCAATGACAGAGGTCAAATGTTTTCTGTAAGTCTTCACAAGGTTGGCACACACTGTTGCTGGTATGTTGGCCCATTCCTCCATGCAGATCTCCTCTAGAGCAGTGATGTTTTGGGGCTCTCGCTGGGCAACACGGGCTTTCAACTCCCTCCAAAGGTTTTCTATGGGGTTGAGATCTGGAGACTGGCTAGGCCACTCCAGGACCTTGAAATGCTTCTTATGAAGCCACTCCTTCATTGCCCTTTCGATGTGCTTGGGATCATTGTCATGCTGAAAGACCCAGCCACGTTTCATCTTCAATGCCCTTGCTGATGGAAGAAGGTTGCCCCCAAAATCTCACGATACATGGCCCCATTCATTCTTTCATGTACACGGATCTGTGGTTCTGGTCCCTTTGCAGAGAAACAGCCCCAAAGGATGATGTTGCCACTCCCATGCTTCACAGTAGGTATGGTGTTCTTTGGATGCAACTCAGCATTCACTTTCCTCCAGTTGTGTTTCTACCAAACAGTTCTACTTTGGTTTCAACTGACCATATGACATTCTCCCAATACTCTTCTGGAACATCCAAATGCTCTCTAGCAAACTTCAAAGGGGCCCGGACATGTACTTGCTTAAGCAGAGGGACACGTCTGGCACTGCAGGATCTGAGTCCCTGGAGACATAGTGTGTTAGACGGTAGCCTTTGTTAGGTTGGTCCCAGCTTTTTGCAGGTCATTCACTAGTCCCTGGGATTTTTGATCACAGTTCTTGTGATCATTTTGACCCCACAGGGTGAGATCTTGTGTGGAGCCCATGATCGAGGGAGATTATCAGTGGTCTTGTATGTCTTCCATTTTCTAATTATTGCTCCCACATTTGATTTCTTTACATCAAGCTGCTTGCCTATTGCAGATTCAGACTTCCCAGGCTGGTGCAGGTCTACAATTTTGTTTCTGGTGTCCTTCGACAGCTGTTTGGTCTTCACCATAGTGGAGTTTGGAGTGTGACTGTTTGAGGTTGTGGACAGGTGTCTTTTATACTGATAACAAGTTCAAACAGGTGCCTTTGCTACAGTTAATGCGTGGAGGACAGAGGAGCCTGTTAAAGAAGAAGTGTTATAGGAAAATATGGTCCCTAGCCAGAACTTAGGCCCTAGACCACTCAAATATGATACATTCACCCATTGAGTGGCCAGAAGCCATTTGCCCTTGTTAGCATATCAAAGGCAGGAAGGGCACATGGCTCTTGGCCAACAGATTGGGAAGAGATTTGGGTGGTTATGGGGTGGAGTCGATGGTGGGGGCTGGGACACAGGAAGATATATGCTTTGGAAAACTTGGGATCTCCTTCTTCCTTCCTGCCACCACCTGGAACAACATCACTTCTGGAGCAAGCTTAAGGTATATGTGTGTATGTATATAAGTATAATATCCCAGTAGACTTTATATGTGTACATATAGATAGTGGTAGTCTGGAACTGTATTACCAGTAGATTATATATATGCTGTTTATGCATGAGTCTCTATATGTACATGTACTAATAGTCAGGTACTGGATGTGAGTTGGGTAGCAGTATTGATCCAGTAGACGGTATATTGGTGGACTCTGGATATACTGTATATACATACACATTATTAGCCACATTGCTTAGCATCCAGGGAGGGCAGGAACGAGGTGGCTATGTGTGGTGGTGTCCTCTATGTATTGTGTTATTTGTAGTGTCTGTATCTTTATGTAATGTCCATTGCTTTGTCATCTCTATGTTATCAGTAAAGTATTTTTATATATAAGTATCTGCGAGGGTTGTATGTTACTCCTGGGGTGTATGAAGGACTGGAGGGGTGTATATAATACACTGAATAAACGGGTTATATAAGAAACAAAGACAACAGTCTAGGAACAGATTAAAAGGGAAGGAAGTGGAGATAAATATAAATCTCCAATTTCCAATAATTAATATTCCCTCTTTCAAGAAGTTACAGGTCTGTGAGAGCCAGAAATCTTGCTTGTTTGTAGGTGACCAAATACTTATTTTCCACCATAATTTGCAAATAAATTCTTTAAAAATCAGACAATGTGATTTTCTGGATTTGTTTTCTCATTTTGTCTCTCATAGTTGAGGTCTACCTATGATGTCCATTACAGGCCTCTCATCTTTTTTAAGAGGGAGAACTTGCACAATTGGTGGCTGACTAAATATTTTTTTCCCCACTGTATACTGCAGTGTATGGTTTTTCTAACTCTCCCTCTGTGTGGAGCAATAAAGTAGATTATGCTATTCCATACAGCTTTAAAAAAGTTCAAAACAGCCCTAAAGGGGGCCAAAAGGGCACTCTAGTGACCCACATCAGGTCAATGGAGGACGTTTGATGTATGTGTGACCGTTAAGAATAAATGGCACCCAAGCTTGGGCAACAGTCCGAGGCCTTTGGATAACTTAATCTGCCCTTGACGCAAATCAGCATATCTTGCATCTGCTGGCATCAGATAAGCTTAGGCCCCTTGCAGACGAGCGTGTGTCACATATGGAATCCGCATTGCAGCCCCTGGCCTGAACTCCCGGCACGGACAGGGTCACATAGCATTATACTGACTTATGATGCTATGTAACCATTACAGTTCTGGAATGTATTGGATAACACTGACATAATGCTGTTAGTATTATCCAATACATTTCAGAACTGTAAGGGTTACATAGCATCATAAATCAGTATAATGCTATGTGACCCCGTCAGTGCCGGGAGTTCAGGCCAGGGGCTACAATGCGGATTCCGTGTGTGACACACTCATCTGCAAGGGGCCTTAGTGTTCCTTTCTTTTTGGAAGGAAAACTAATTTGAATATGTTTCCCAGACACCCAAAGGTATGCACCATGCTGTGTTCGTATCTGCTGGTCTTGTTTACATGACTACAGCATTGATGTGCCTGTATACCCCATGTGACTGCTGCAGCCAATCACTGTTCTCGACAGTCTCATATCATATTCTGCTGAGGTGAGTATTTGGATACAATGGTGACATGAGTGGCTAGCTTTCCATACAGAGAACAGCAGATCACTGGAGGTCTATCAGTGGGACACCGTATGGGCAGCTTATGGTTTGGGGGAACCTCTTTAATATGCATCTCACACAACCTTGTACAACTGTGTGACAGAACATAATTTCTCCTTCTGTATCCGTATAAGCTGGTCCAGCTGGTGCAGAATGAATGAGGGTCAGTCCTGAAGGCTTTCCGCTTACTTTATGCTTCTTAAATTCTATCTGCTATCTTCAAACCATGGTATTAGCAGTGAATTTACTTTTCCTGCAATGTTTCTACCAGAGACATTACATATTAAAAGCTTTTGTCTTTCATCGTTTACAGACTTTTGTTGGCTTCTCTCTTGCTGCAGGTCAATTGCAAATTCTCCTGGCCAGAACTAATAGCAGCATTTTATACACTTTCATGTCTACCCCTTACCAGACTATAGAATACTTCATGTTTTCATGTAGGGTTGTCACATAGATCTCTGGCTAATGGGAGAGGCCTTTGACAACAGTAATGATCAGTAAGCAGGTGAATGTGAATCGGGATGAACACAACCGCTGCTTCCTGCAGAGGACTGCTTAATGATCATATTCATGATACCACTGTGGCACACATTTAGGTTGTCAGTGTTGCATGCCAAGCTATTTTTTTGCTCTCTGCACAAGCTGTTGTCTTCACACTTTGATACCTGTGAAGTGTCCCGTGTCTGAGTTGATCTTTCCAAGCATTTTGTAAAATAGTCATACTGTTAAGAATTGGCTAGTGTAATGTATTCTGCAATTATCTTATTCTTTAGTGAAACCAGATTTTTAGAAGAGGCTTTGTCATTAAAAATGGGGAAAAAAACATTTTCAACAAATAGTATAAAGCAATGATTTTAATCAGCATTAAATGCTATAATTACAACCCTAAAGCACATCTTAAAAGGGTTATCCCACAATAAGGGCTCATGTACATGACAGTGTGCCAGCCATACCTGAATTGAGGCTTGCAAACAGCGGGTCTGCAATATACGGACAACAGATGTGTGCGCACCATATAATAGATGCGGACCCATTTACTTGAATGGGTCCACAATAGAGATGAGCGAACATGCTCGAAACGAGCACTGTACCGCTCGGCTCCCCTGCGCTCGCATGGGCGCAGGCAGCCGCTTCCGTCCTCCTGAGGAGGACGGAAGCGGCTGCCTGCGCCCATGCGAGCGCAGGGGAGCCGAGCGGTACAGTGCTTCTTTCAAGCACGTTCGCTCATCTCTAGTCCACAATCTGAAAGATACGGAGCTGAAGGCCACGGAAGCACTAAGGAGTGCTTCCATGGCATTTCGGTCTGTGCCTCTCCACCACAAAAGAACATGCTCCTTTCCTCCTGTGAGTTCTGGTGTAGTGAAGCAGGTGTTACAGCCCACACATCTTTCATTCATTCATCCCTACTTCTAAATTCATAGAAATATATAGCTATATCTCTTTCTAGGCCGTGAAGAAGAAATGGGTGGTTGCATGTGATAGTCCCTGACACACAGCCCCAACAATTCGATTGATAAGTAGCACTATGTGTGATTTTTATGCACAGCGAGAAGATAGGAGAAGGGGTAACAAGAGTTGACTGCAGTACACACCGGTGAGATATAGCTGTTTGATGGTCACATGAACGAACCTGCTGCCTAGGCACAGAAACTGTAGAATTCAGGACCAAGATGGTAAACAAAGAAGAGGGTTCGGGATACTGCAGCAACACAACCAGGTAGGTTCAGATAGATTGTATCTTCAGAATATTTCTTTGCTGAAGTTTGTTTTGCGGGTGACGTATTTTGGGGCAGAATCGAACCCTTTATCAGACCAAAAGATGCAAAACGCGTCACCTGTAAAACAACTGGAGGGAAAAGCCTAGCAGCACCAGCAACCACACTTATTCTACAGGCGTGCATCAGTTGGTTGCACTCCCAGCGCAACACATTCAAGTGAGAAGCTCTGACACGTGCTTACCAGTGGAATATGGATGGATGAACGCCATGTTTTTGCACAACTGTGATCCATTAGTGCTGTGATCCATTTTCTCTCTCTCTCTCTCTCTCTCTCTCTCTCTCTCTCTCTCAATATATATATATATATATATATATATATATATATATATATATATATATATATATAATGACATTTACAAAATGATGCCAACATAAAGTAGACATATGGGGAATATTAAGCAATGACTATTTTATGGCCTATCACTATCTTAAAAGTGGAAAAATTCACTATTTTCTAAATTTGAATTTCTCTAACTTTTCTGTAAATTTGGGGTTTTTATTTATAAATAATGGTAAAACCTATTGACTCAAATTTACTGTTAACATGAAGTACAATATGTAATGAGAAAACAATCTCGGAATCGTTTGGATAAGTAAAAGCATTCCAGAGTTATTACCACATAACGTGAAACATGTCAGATTTGCAAAATGTGGCTCTGTCCTTATGGCAAAAACTGTCCTGGTCTTGAAGGAGTTAAAAGGCAACTGTCAGCAGGTTTGTACCTATTAAACTGGCTGACCTGTTACATCTGCACTTGGCAGCTGAAGACATCTATGTTGGTCCCATATTCATATGTGTTGGCATTGCTGAGAAAAAAAAGTTTTTATATACAGTACAGACCAAAAGTTTGGACACACCTTCTCATTCAAAGAGTTTTCTGTATTTTCATGATTATGAAAATTATAGATTCACACTGAAGGCATCAAAAACTATGAATTAACATATGTGGAATTATATACTTAACAAAAAAGTGTGAAACAACTGAAAATTTGTAGAATATGTCTTATATTCTAGGTTCTTAAAAGTAGCCACCTTTTGCTTTGATTACTGCTTTGACACTCTTGGAATTCTCTTGATGAGCTTCAAGAGGTAGTCACCTGAAATAGCTTTCACTTCACAGGTGTGCCCTGTCAGGTTTAATAAGTGCGATTTCTTGCCTTATAAATGGGGTTGGGGTTGCCATGAGTTGTGTTGGGCAGAAGTCAGGTGGATACACAGCTGATAGTCCTACTGAATAGACTGTTAGAATTTGTATTATGGCAAGAAAAAAGCAGCTAAGTAAAGAAAAACGAGTGACCATCATTACTTTAAGAAATGAAGGTCAGTCAGTTCGAAAAATTGGGAAAACTTTGAAAGTGTCCCCAAGTGCAGTTGCAAAAACCAGCAAGCGCTACAAAGAAACTGGCTCACATGAGGACCGCCCCAGGAAAGGAAGACCAAGAGTCACCTCTGCTGCGGAGGATAAGTTCATCCGAGTCACCAGCCTCAGAAATCGCAGGTTAACAGCAGCTCAGATTAGAGACCAGGTCAATGCCAGAGTTCTAGCAGCAGACACATCTCTACAA
Source organism: Rhinella marina (assembly GCA_900303285.1). NCBI lineage: Eukaryota > Metazoa > Chordata > Amphibia > Anura > Bufonidae > Rhinella > Rhinella marina. The sequence continues at coordinate 251,946 of ONZH01006727.1, forward strand.
AAACTGTTACATAGTAACATAGTTTGTAAGGCCGAAAAAAAGACATCTGTCCATCCAGTTCAGCCTGTTTTCCTACAAGTTGATCCAGGGGAAGGCAAAAAACCCTGTGAGGTAGAAGCCAATTTTCCTCACTTTAGGGGGAAAAATTCCTTCCCGACTCCAGTCAGGCAATCAGAATAACTCCCTGGATCAACGACCCCTCTCTAGTAACTATAACCTGCAATATTATTACCCTCCAGAAATACATCCAGGCCCTTCTTGAACTCTCTTAGTGAACTTACCATCACCACCTCCTCAGGCAGAGAGTTCCATAGTCTCACTGCTCTTACCGTAAAGAATCCTCTTCTATGTTTATGTACAAACCTTCTTTCCTCCAGACGCAGAGGATGTCCCCTCGTCATGGTCACTGTCCTCGGGATAAATAGATGATGGGAGAGATCTCTGTACTGACCTCTGATATATTTATACATAGTTATTAGATCTCCCCTCAGTCGTCTTTTTTCTAAAGTGAATAACCCTAATTTTGATAATCTTTCTGGGTACTGTAGTCCACCCATTCCAGTTATTACTTTAGTTGCCCTCCTCTGAACCCTCTCCAGCTCTGCTATGTCTGCCTTGTTCACAGGAGCCCAGAACTGTACACAGTACTCCATATGTGGTCTGACTAGTGATTTGTAAAGTGGCAGGACTATGTTCTCATCACGGGCATCTATGCCTCTTTTGATGCAACCCATTATCTTATTGGCCTTGGCAGCAGCTGTCTGACACTGGTTTCTGCAGCTTAGTTTGCTGTTCACTAAAATTCCTAGGTCCTTTTCCATGTCAGAGTTACCCAATGCTTTACCATTTAGTATGTACTGGTGACTTGCATTATTCCTTCCCATATGCATAACCTTACATTTGTCAGTGTTAAACCTCATCTGCCACTTTTCTGCCCAAGCCTCCAGTCTATCCAGATCCTGCTGTAGCAGTGCACTGTCCTCTTCTGTGTTAATTACTTTACATAGTTTAGTGTCATCTGCAAAAATTGATATTTTACTGTGCAAGCTTTCTACAAGATCATTAATAAATATATTATGTTAAGAGGAGACTGTGTGCAGCAGGCCTTCATGGTAAAATAGCTGCTAGGAAACCACTGCTAAGGACAGACAACAAGCAGAAGAGACTTGTTTGGGCTAAAGAACACAAGGAATGGACATTAGACCAGTGGAAATCTGTGCTTTGTTCTGATGAGTCCAAATTTGAGATCTTTGGTTCCAACCACTGTGTCTTTGTGCGACGCAGAAAAGGTGAACGGATGGACTCTACATGCCTGGTTCCCACCGTGAAGCATGGAGGAGGAGGTGTGATGGTGTGGGGGTGCTTTGCTGGTGACACTGTTGGGGATTTATTCAAAATTGAAGGCATACTGAACCAGCATGGCTACCACAGCATCTTGCAGCGGCATGCTATTCCATCCGGTTTGCATTTAGTTGGACCATCATTTATTTATCAACAGGACAATGACCCCAAACACACCTCCAGGCTGTGTAAGGGCTATTTGACCAAGAAGGAGAGTGATGGGGTGCTATGCCAGATGACCTGGCCTCCACAGTCACCAGACCTGATCTCAATTGAGATGGTTTGGGGTGAGCTGAACCGCAGAGTGAAGGCAAAAGGGCCAACAAGTGCTAAGCATCTCTGGGAACTCCTTCAAGACTGTTGGAATACCATTTCAGGTGACTACCTCTTAAGGCTCATCAAGAGAATGCCAAGAGTGTGCAAAGCCGTAATCAAAGCAAAAGGTAGCTACTTTGAAGAACCTAGAATATAAGACATATTTTCAGTTGTTTCACACTTTTTTGTTAAGTATATAATTCCACATGTGTTAATTCATAGTTTTGATGCCTTCAGTGTGAATCTACAATTTTGCTACCCCCACGGATCGCTTGTACGAGCACTGTGTTTTCTTGCAGCTTACAGTAGATAGGCTGTCTAGACCTGCACCAGACGTATAACAGTGCTCATGCTGGATGATAAATCTGATGCACGGACAGATTTATACACCAGAATTGTGGGACAAAATTGTACATCTTAGTTTGGCCACCTTTCCTGCAATTCTCCAAGTCCTTTCTGCCAAGTCCCACTGCCTCCGAGCATGTCAACAAAATGTACAAAAGGCTGGAAAAGTAAGTGGTACTAATAAAAAAACTGAAGGAGCAATTTGCTACTAGGACATGTGACTGGGTATAAAAAAAAAAAATATAAAATTCCAAAGACTTTGAATATCCCACCATCTATAGTACATAATATCATCAAAGGAAGAAATCCATGTGTGCAATGCTGACGGTCAATATTGGATGCTTATGATCTACAGGCCTTTAGGTGACACTACACTAAGAACAGACATGCCTCTGTACTGGAAATCACTGCACGGGCTCAGAAACATTTCCAGAAATAACTGTCTGTGAACACAGTTCAATGTGCAATCTACAAATGCAAATTTAAACTGTATTATGCAAAGAAGAAGCCATATGTCAACATGATGAAGAAATGCCGCCGTCATCTCTGGGTCAAAGCTAATTTAAAATGGACTGAGGCAAAATGGAGAACGGTTCTGTGGTCAGATGAATCAAAATTTGAAGGTTTTCTTGGAAACCACCGATGCAGTGTTCTGAGGACTCAAGAGGAAAGGGACCATATAGCTAGTTAGCACACAGTTGAAAAACCTGCACATCTGATGGTATGGGGTTGCATTAATGCTTATGGTATGATCAGCATACACACATGGAAAGGCACTTTCAATGCTAAACAATATATAGAAATTTTAGAACAACATATTCTCCCATCCAGACATCTCTTTCAGTAAAGGCTTTGCATATTTAGACAAGACAATGTTAAACCACATACTGCACCTATCATAATGGCATGGCTTTGCAGAAGAAGCATCCTTCTACCTATCATGTTCTAGATGATCTATAGACCTTATGCACAAGACCATATCCGCAAACCACAGATCCTCAAAATACGAATACGGGCCATGTGCATCCTGTACTTTCTGGGGGCCCTATTGTAGAACTGCCTATTCTTGTCCACAAAATGGACAATGATAGGATATGTTCTATCTTATTTATGGAACTGACATATTAATTTGGACAGTACACCACATTTTTTTGCTGCCCCATTGAAATGAAAGGGTCCGTATCTGATCTGAAAGAAATGCAGATCGGCTTTTACCTCCTATGTTCTGAGGATGATACCCTCTAGGTGTGACTGTGATAACTATAAAGTGTGAAGGTGAGCAATAAGAAACAACATAGAAATCTGTTACATCTTATGTTATGCATTTAACAATCATCTTATCCAGATAACGTAACAAGACTGCTTTTAGCTTGGAACAGCTTACGCAAGATAGGCCTTCAGACAGAAGCACCTAGTTCCTGTTTTGAATGCCGAAGAGAATATTAGTCAGCCAACGCCTGAATAAGACTGCGCAGATGCAAAAGAAACCTATTATACATATGTCCTGTTTTGTGATTTCATAAATTTATGCTCCATGTCCAAAAAAGGTTATATACTCTGGACATCCAATTATAATATGGTATGGAGATACATGTGATTTGATAACCACTCCTAAATCAGAGAATTAAAATGAGACAGTGCTTCCTGAAAATAAAGAGAAGTGTATAGGATTTCAAACCAGCAACATTCTGTGTGGTCTGGAGTTCCTAGCGTCGACGCATACACTCAAATCTAATTTGGACAGAGACAATCAATTGAAGTAAGGGACAAAAAAGTATTTCCCTTATCAAAAGTACTGTATAACAACTAACACTATTCAGGGCTTGTTTGAAGAGACAGCTTTTTTTTCCCTCTATGCCACAATGGTGCTGCTGGCTGTGTCTCTGTGTAGGGCAACTGTGCTGATTACTGGAGCAGCAGCCAGAAGCCCCTTCTGACTGCTGCTCAACCAATTCATGCTCAGGCAGTGGCTGGCTGGCACATAAGCCAGAGGCACAGTTGCTAGTTCCTGGCTTCACTGTCAACTGGAAATCTTGCAACAACAGACATGTCCTATTACTACCTGAAATTGAAGCAGAACAAAAACTAAATATTACAAAGATTGGTACTTTTGATAGCCCAAATGAGTAAATCACAGGTGTATGTAGAAGATTTTGGGGTATCTTGCTATCAGATGCAGATTTGAGGGATGTTCTAAAACTCTATTTTTCTATAATTTGTAGGAGAGTGAGATCGATTCGGTTTAGACTATTAAAAAAGCCCCCACAACAATGGCATTTGGTTGGATCAGAAACCAGTGGGAACCTTTTAGATGTAGTGGATGTATAGGTTGCTCCTATGTCTCTAGATTCACTAATTTTACCAGTGTTGCTGCAGGAAAAACCTATATGATGAGAGAGTTTGCCAACTGTAAGACCAATGGTGTCTGTGATTGCCCTCTTAATTATGTGGGTAAACCCAAACACAAGCTTAGATTGAGAATTGGGGATCATCTAGGAGATATTACAAGCCGATGTGAGACCCCAATAGCTCGACATGTTTTGACCCTGACCATAGGATATGCAAGAGAGAGAGTAAAGTCCATCACAGCTGGGACATGCGCCAGTGCAGGAGGGATGATATAGAATTCACACTCAAAGGACCATGTATCAGCCCTGCATCCTGCTCTCTTTGTAACACCATTCTCCATACACGCAAGACAGATGAGAACATCTATTGCCAGAAAGACACACAGGAGAAACCTGGAAGAGCAGATTCACAAATATCTCTAGTAAATAGGGCTTCAAGTAACATTTATAGTTTAATTTTTAGATGTTAAATTTATTCGTAAGTTATAATGTAGTGTGTATAGAAGAGCTTGACATATAGAATGGCCTAAAGTAGGGGTACTCAAGTACTTTGGTGAAGGTCCACATACCTGAGTCTGCTGTAGGATGAAGGTCCAAGCTGCAAAACAAAAAAATATATAAGGTGGGACAGGTGTGTAGCCTTAATAGTAGTAATGCCTTCTGCGCCCCCCTCCATAGGTATAAAGTTCTCTGTGCCCCCCTCCATAGGTATAATGTCCTCTGCGCCCCCTCCATACGTATAATGTCCTCTGTGCCCCCTCCATACGTATAATGTCCTCTGCGCCCCCTCCATAGTTATAATGTCCTCTGCGCCCCCCTCCATAGGTATAAAGTTCTCTGTGCCCCCCTCCATAGGTATAATGTCCTCTGCGCCCCCCTCCATATGTATAATGTCCTCTGCGCCCCCTCCATACGTATAATGTCCTCTGCGCCCCCCTCCATAGTTATAATGTCCTCTGCGCCCCCTCCATAGTTATAATGTCCTCTGCGCCCCCCTCCATAGTTATAATGTCCTCTGCGCCCCCCTCCATAGTTATAATGTCCTCTGCGCCCCCCTCCATAGGTATAATGTCCTCTATGCCCCTCTCCATAGGTATAATGTCCTCTGCGCCCCCCTCCATATTTATAATGTCCTCTGCTCCCACCTCTATAGTTATAATGTCCTCTGCGCACCCCTCCATACATATAATGTCCTCTGCACCCCTCTCCATACATATAATGTTCTCTGCGCCCCCCTCCATACATATGTCCTCTGTGCCCCTTCTGTATTAAAAACAAAAAAACAAAAAACACACAGCACTACTCACCTTGTCCCGTTCCTGAAGCTCACAGTCCTCCTGTCTTCATCTTCACTGCATCGCACTGCAGCACTATGAGGGCGGAAGCGCGATCTGGGCAGACTAAATGGTGAAGCAGGAGAAGCCTTCCTGCTTCACCATTCACAGCGCAGCAGTCAGAAGGAGAGGAGGAGCGCAGGGAGCAGAGAGGTGAGTGACATCAGCTCCCTGCGCTCCAGCAATGAGCGCTTCAATTTGTATTGATGGAAGTGCTCACTGCTTCTGGTGCAAGTTGGGTACCCCTGGCCTAAAGGGGCAAACCCCCACCGATCAAAACCTTTAATATGTCTCTATGATATATCAAATGTATTATGAAAACTCCATGACCCTTTAATAACATTGATATGATTTTTCCTATAATAAAATGTTCATAATGTTTTCTCCTGATTTCTATTTATTACTTAGATGTGCTGCTGCCAGGATGGGGAACATGGCTGCCAGACCTGCAAGAAGAACAACTAAACGACAGGATGGATGAAAATCTAGATGCATCTTTTAGGCCCCTTTCACACGGACGAGATTTCCACACGGGTGCAATGCGTGATGCAAATGCATTGCACCAGCACTGAATCCTGACTTATTCATTTCAATGGGTCTTTTCACATGAGCGATTTTTTTCATGCATCAGTTCGCCGTTGCGTGAAAATCGCAGCATGTTCTATATTCATGCAGCCCTGGTCCCATTGAAGTGAATGGGTCTGAGTGAATCACACATTGCATCCGCACGCAAGTGCGGATGCAATGTGTGATTCACTGATGGTTGCTAAGAGATGTTGTTTGTAAGCATTCAGTTTTTTATCACACGCGTGAAAAACGCATCAAAACGCATTGCACCCACGTGGAAAAAACTGAACGAACGTACGCAATCGCAGTCAAAACTGCGGAAGGGTGCGAGTTTTCTGGAACGCACCCTGAACGCATCCGGACTGAATCTGTGAACCTCGTGTGAAAGGGGCCTTAGACTCACACACAGAAAAACGTATATAAATGCACACACTTCACAGTCACAACATGCCCACTACAAACACACTAAAATATGTTATAGAGGTAACCCCCTTGGTATGCCCAGAGAAAGGGCAGTACAGCAGTCATAGTTTCCCACGGGTTTCCTGCACAGAGGTTTTTTCCTGTCCTGAGTGCTGCTGTACGCTCTTTATGATAGATGGGAGGTAACCAGCACATATAAAATACACACATACATATAATATACAGTACAGACCGAAAGTTTGGACACACCTTCTCATTCAAAGAGTTTTCTGTATTTTCATGACTATGAAAATTGTAGATTCACACTGAAGGCATCAAAACTATGAATTAACACATGTGGAAGTATATACTTAACAAAAAAGTGTGAAACAACTGTAAATATGTCTTATATTCTAGGTTCTTCAAAGTAGCCACCTTTTGCTTTGATTACTGCTTTGCACACTCTTGATGAGCTTCAAGATGTAGTCACCTGAAATGGTTTTCACTTCATAGGTGTGCCCTGTCAGGTTTAATAAGTGGGATTTCTTGCCTTATAAATGGGGTTGGGACCATGAGCCCAATGGTTTGGGGTGAGCTGGACCGCAGAGTGAAGGCAAAAGGGCCAACAAGAGCCAACCATCTCTGGGAACTCCTTCAAGACTGTTGGAATACCATTTCAGGTTACTACCTCTTGAAGCTCATCAAGAGAATGCCAAGAGTGTGCAAAGCAGTAATCAAAGCAAAAGGTGGCTACTTTGAAGAACCTAGAATATAAGACATATTTTCAGCTGTTTCACACTTTTTTGTTAAGTATATAATTCCACATGTGTTAATTCATAGTTTTGAAGTCTTCAGTGTGAATCTACAATTTTCATAGTCATGAAACTACAGAAAACTCTTTGAATGAGAAGGTGTGTCCAAACTTTTGGTCTGTACTGTATTTCACATTATTGAACTCTATTTACCTTGTCTGAGTTGTTTCTTCTATTTTGTGTGTGAAAACAAAACATTTATTTAACCCCTTCCTGACGCAGCAATTTTCCATTTTTTCATTTTAGTTTTTTCACTCCCTGCCTTCCTTGAGCCATAATGTTTTTATTTTTCCATTCACATAGCCTTATGAGGGCTTGTTTTTGCGGAACAAGTTGTGCTTTCTAATAACACAATTTTATATTGCACTCAATGTGATAGATAGCTGGAAACTTTTTTTTAATGAGGTGGAGTTGGAAAAAATGCAATTCCACCATAGTTTTATGTTTTTTTTTTACGGCATTCTGTATGTGGTAGCCAGGGCCGGTTTTAGACAAAATGTGGCCCTGGGCAAAATCCAAAATGGGGCTCCAAATATTGTAATAATGTACTAACAAGCCAGTTACATTCTGTTGTTGCCGGCCCTCCCCCACAGATTTACACCCCATGAAACTCCTCACATAGTTCTTCACCCTCTTGGCCCCAGAAAATACCACATGCCCCCTCCCCTCGCAGCAATGAGTTCCCCTCACTCACAGCATCTGAGAGTGTTAAAAACTGGAAGAGTGAGATTTCTCTTCAGGCGCTCTTTCCCCCAGCAGAGATCAGGGAAAGCATCCTGTTCTAAATATGAACCACAGCCTGTACTAGGCTTCCAGGCTCATTGTTACTATATCCCAGTTCAGGCCACTAGATGGCAGCACTGAACTGTGATATAGTGATTTCTATACAGACTAATAGAGCAATTTACATCTGATGATTGGAAGTTGTGGTCCACTTGGGGGACTTAACAAATAGTACAAAAAAAAAAAGTTTTAAAAATATAGAAAACTTTAAAATCACCCCATTCCCCAAAATAAAAAGAAACAAAAAATAGCATTATGGGCATTGCCGCATGCGAAAACGCCCATACTATTAAAATATTTTAAAAAGTTAGCCCATATGGTGAATGGCATAACAGAAAAAAATTAAAAAAGGCAGATTCACGTTTTTTTCATCATTGTATCTCCCAAGAAAATTGAATAAAAAGTGATCAAGTCATACAGACCCCAAAATAGTATTGTCAAAAACGACAGATCACCCACATATCTCCATAGAAATAACAATAAAAAGTTATCAGGGTCAGAATATTGCGAAAATTTTTTAAGAAGCGAGTCCTGATGAGGGGATTCAAACTCCCAACCTTCTACATTAAAGGCAAGAACCTTAACCACTGGGCCATAGAGCTCAATGTTACATCATAGGAGTTTCTCTTGTATTAAAAACCTCATAGAAGTGTCTATTGTATTATACAAGAGAAACTTCTATGAGGTTTTTCACCCCTTACTTAGCACTGAGCTTTATAGCCCAGTGGTTAAGGTGCTTGCCTTTAATGTAGATGGTTATGAGTTCAAATCCCCACAGAAACATTTAAAAAAATAGAATCTGACCTTGCTTGGGAATACCCCTTTCATGTTTATAACACTGACTCCAAATTCTGGAGTCCTGACTGTATCATCTGCTCTGACTGAATGAGATCTGCAGGACTGAAGCAGGTGACCCCTCAGAGGATCTGGGCAGTTGCCCGGTTTGCTGGCCCTGGTGGTAACGCTGACATTTTAAATTCATTTTCTGCGTCAGTAAGATTTCAGCTATACTACATGTTAATAGTTTTTCTTGTATTTTGAATACAGTACTTAAAAAAATAAAAGCTTGGGGGAAAAAATTCTTTGTATCAGAACAAAACTGACCCTGATACCTTTTTTAGGTCCCTTTCACATGGGCGAGATTTCCGCGCGGGTGCAATGAGTGATGCGCACTGAATCCTGACCCATTCAGGGCTTTTCACATGAGCGATGTTTTTCACATATCAGTTCGCCGTTGCGTGAAAATCGCAGCATGTTCTATATTCTGCTTTTTTTACGCAGCCCTGGCCCCATTGAAGTGAATGCGGCTGCGTGAATAACGCATTGCATCCACACACAAGTGCGGATGCAATGCGTGACTCACTGATGGTTGCTAAGAGATGTTGTTTGTAAACATTCAGTTTTTTATCACGCGCGTGAAAAACGAATTAAAACGCTTCGCACCTGCGCAGAAAAAACTGAAAGAACGTACGCAATTGCAGTCAAAACTGACTGCGATTGCGTGTGGATTGGTGCGGATGCGTGCGGATTTTCCGGAACGCATCCGGACTGAATCCGTGACGCCAGTGTGAAAGAGGCCTTACATGTTACATTACAGGATTAAAAAAAAAAAAATCATGTTTATAAAATATTTCTTATTTTATAGTAACTGAACTACAGCCTATTTAGGAATTTCCCTAAGATAGGAATTAGACCTGTACCTTGTACAGTACCTCTGCAATGAACCTGTTGCTTCATAAAGAACAGAAGTTGATACATTGTTTTGATTATCAGCGCTGTCCTTTATTAATATGGTACCAATGCGTTCCATAGACCAACATGGAAAGCAGTCAACATACAAAATACTGCTGTATAGTCAATGTAGCAGGACAAAAGACTACTAATGTAAAAATTAAAGTTTTAGCAGTATGTTTAAGTAATTTCAATAGAAGGCTGTGAATTAATAAGAACATGAGGTCCAGTAACATTAATAACACATTAAACAGCTTCTCTAAGACATTTCTCCTGTGTACCTTGATGTGCTTTTCCCTTGTCTTGGACATGTGCGCTTATCTCCGTGGAAGCAGTTCATACAGTAATCTTAGCCTGGGGCAGTCATTGGGGAGCTTAGTGTCTGATCATTGAGCGGACTTTAATCATGTTTGCAGACGCTCGGATGAGATTCAGTGCAGCATCATCTTAGCAGTAAATGCTTGTTATGCAGGAATTGTGGAAAGGGAGTCTGATACAGAATTAACCAGATTGTATCACTTCCTCCTTTCAGGGCTGCAAGTTATGTGATGACCATATTATCTAGCTCCATTCATAAAAAACTGGTTGATTATTTCTTTGGTTTTTTTTTGTTTTTGTTTTTATTTTTTATAATAGCAGCAGGCTGACGCATGGGCAGCAACATATAATAAGAAACAAAGGACAAATAAAACATTCCTAAGGAAAGATTTGGAAATATTCTCCTTCTACTCTTCTTTTGTAATCAATACAGATTTTCTTTCCAAAAATCTATCTACTCATCTATCTGTCTGTCTTTCTCTGTCTGTATGTCTGCCTGTCTCTGTCGTTTTTCTGTCAATCTCATATGTGTGAGATGCAGTTGCCAACATTACTGAAAAAAAAAACTGAAAAAGGATGAACTGATTTCAAATACGTTTTTTTGCTTATCTACCACAAAAGAAAACAAATAAAAAGCTATCAAAAAGTCTTATGTACCCCAAAATGATGCCAATGAAAACTACCAGTTGTCCTGCAAAAATCATCCCCTGCACAGTTCCAAAGAAACAAAAATAAACAAATTAGGGGTCTTGAGATGATGTGTATGAGTGTAGGTATGTCCGCTAAAGGAATCCGCACCGTCGCAGCTACAATCACGAAATTTGGCACAAAGGTACATCATGTGTCTGGGAAGGTTTTATACTGGGTCTCAGCTCTCCAGGATGTACTGTTCCTGAGATATTCCCAAAAAATGCATTAGCCAATAGAAGACTGGTCACATGACCCTTATCAGCCAATAGAAGCTCACAGGCAGTTATTAAGGGGTATTCATGTTACCATAAATATAACTTAGGTTTTAGACTAATTCATCATCAATCATTACCTAATATAATGTAAATTTCACATATTTACCGTTCGGTAGTAATAAAAGATGTTTTTGTTCCACTGAAAGACAGACTGCCCAGCCTAAAACCGGACCTCTGGCCACCCTAGGGGCAGGCTGCTGTTAGGGTGGCCAGACATCTGATTTTAGGCCGGACAGTCCGGTTTTCTGGCTCCCTGTCCTTTGTCCGTCGCAGTGCCCGGTCGGACGCAGGGATGTCCACCCTTTCAGCAGCTCACGCTCAGACAGCAGCGTTGTGCTCTCTGAGCGTGAGCTGCAGCAACTGACTGAGGCTTCTCTCACCCCCAGTCAGTCACTAGAGCCTGCAGACGTGGCTACCTGTGGCTGACTGAGGGGGAGAGAAGCACCGGGCTGTCCCTAGCTCATCTTCTCCTCCGTGTCTTCATGGAGCTGGGGTGTGTGGCTTCATGCAGACCGGGGCGTGGCTTCACATTTGGGGGCGTGGCCGGTGAGGTCCGGCTTTCTGGGGTGAAGGCAGGGGCCACTCTAGCTGCTGTGGAGGTCATTGTTAAGGGAGGAGGGGACTGTTGAAGACCACTATTAAAGGGGCAGTGGGGTACTGTTAGGTCACTGTTAAGGGAGCGGGGTACTGTGACACTCATTTTTAAAGGGGCAGTCACTGTGGAGGTCTCTGTCAAGGGGGCCAGGAATGGTAGAGGTCAGTTAAGGGGACTGTAACCTGTGGTCAGTGTTAAGGGGTGGGTGCTGTAGAGGACACTGTTAAGGGGGCAGGCCCCTGTGGAGGTCACTGTCAAGGGGGTGAGGTGCTGTGGAACTCACTGATAAAGGAGCAGGCTGCTGTGAAGGTCAAAGTTAAGGGGGTGGGCTGCTGTGAAGGTCCCATTTTCAGGAGACGGAGCACTGTTGGGGGGGTCGGGGTGCTGTAGAGGTCACTCTTGATATCTTTTAATGACACACACACGCAAACATTATAAAATATACCCGGGCGAAGCCGGGTTCTTCAGCTAGTATATATATATATATATATATATATATATATATATATATATACATACACAGTGGAGGAAATAAGTATTTGATCCCCCACTGACTTTTAAAGTTTTAATACTAAAAAATAAATGAAAGGTCTCATAATTTTATGCCAGCTTTATTTTAACAGTGCCACATAGAATATCAAAAGAAAAACTGAGAAAATTACATGAAATGAGAAATAAAAAATAATTTTCATTTCTTTGAGGGAAATAAGTATTTGATCCCCTAGGAAAACATCATTTAATACTTGGTGGCAAAACCCTTGTTGGCAAGCACAGCAGTCAGACGTTTCTTATAGTTTTTTATAAGGTTTGCACACACTTCAGGAGTAATTTTGGCCCACTACACTGCAAATCATCTCCATATCCTTAAGGTTTTTAGGCATGCATTTGGAAACGCGAAGCTTAAGCTCTCTCCATAGATTTTCGAGGGGATTGAGGTCAGGAGACTGGCTAGGCCATTCCATTACCTTGATATGCTTCTTATGGAGCCACTCCTTTGTTTCCTTGGCTGTATGTTTTGGGTCGTTGTCGTGCTGAAAGACCCATCCACGACCCATCTTCAGTGCCCTGGCGGAGGCAAGGAGGTTGTCACCCAGGATTTTGCGATACATGGCCCCGTTCATCTTCCCGTCAATGCTTTGAAGTTGGCCTGTGCCCTTAGAAGAAAAACACCCCCAAAACATAATACTTCCACCACCATGCTTGACGGTGGGGATGGTATTCTTAGGGTCATATTCTGTATTTTTCTTCCTCCAAACACGTTGAGTTTAGTTGAGGCCAAATAGCTCAATTTTGGTCTCATCTGACCACAGCACCTTCTCCCAGTCTCTCTCGGTGTCATTAATATGTTCATTGGCAAACTTGAGGCGGGCCTGGACGTGAGCCTTCTTGAGCAGAGGAACCTTGAGTGCACTGCAGGATTTTAAACCATTACGTCTCAGTGTATTTTTTTGGAGACTGTGGTCTCAGCTGTCTTTAGATCATTACTCAGCTCCTCCCGTGTAGTTCTTGGCTGATTTTTAGCCTTTCTCATGATCAATGAAACTCCACGAGGTGATATCTTGCATGGAGCTCCAGGCCTGGGTCGATTCCACTTCCGAATAATTGCACCAACAGTTGTCACCTTCTCACCCAGCTTCTTACTTATGGCTTTGTAGCCCATTCCAGCCTTGTGTAGGTCAAAAATTTTGTCAGTGACATCTTTAGACAGCTCTTTAGTCTTGCCCATGGTGGAGATGTTGGAGTTTCACTGAGACTGTTGGCAGGTGGCCTTTTAAACAGGTGACAATTTGGGACAGGTGTCTCTCATCCAGGTAACGACTTCACTGTGATTAGGGTGTGTCAGTGGTCTGTGGGAGCCAACATTAGTCATGGTTTTCCTGGGGGATCAAATACTTATTTCCCTCAAAGAAATGCAAATTATTTTTTATTTCTCATTTCATGTAATTTTCTCCGTTTTTCTTTTGATATCCTATGTGGCACTGTTAAAATAAAGCTGGCATAAAATTATGAGACGTTTCATTTATTTTTTAGCATTACAACTTTTAAAGTCAGTGGGGGATCAAATACTTATTTCCTCCAGTGTATATATATACACAGTGCCTTGCGAAAGTTTTCGGCCCCCTGGAACTTTTCAACCTTTTGCCACATTTCAGGCTTCAAACAAAAAGATATAACATTTTAATTTTTTGGTGAAGAATCAACAACAAGTGGGTCACAATTGTGAAGTGGAACAAAATTTATTGGATCATTTAAACTTTTTTGTAATAATAAAACTGAAAAGTTGGGCGTGCAAAATTATTCGGCCCCCTTGCATTAATACTTTGTTGCGCCACCTTTTGCTGCGATTACAGCTGCAAGTCGCTTGGGGTATGTCTCTATCAGTTTTGCACATCTGGAGACTGAAATTCTTGCCCATTCTTCCTTGCAAAACAGCTGGAGCTCTTTGAGGTTGGATGGAGAGCGTTTGTGAACAGCAGTTTTCAGCTCTTTCCACATATTCTCAATTGGATTCAGGTCTGGACTTTGACTTGGCCATTATAAGACCTGGATATGTTTATTTTTGAACCATTCCATTGTAGATTTTGCTTTATGTTTGGGATCATTGTCTTGTTGGAAGATAAATCTCCGTCCTAGTCTCAGGTCTTTTGCAGACTCCAACAGGTTTTCATCCAGAATGTCAAATTTTGTTTAAATGCATATTGCACATTTTCTGTTAGTATAATAAACCTCATTTCAATCTAGAAATATTACTGTGTCCATCAGTTATTAGATATATCAAACTGAAATAGCTGTTGCAAAAACCCAAAAACCCAAAACTAAAAATGATTAAGATTAATAGGGGTGTCCAAACTTTTTCATATGACTGTATACGGAGACTTGATTATACACAGATGGATTCTATTTATCTTCATCAGTCATTTAGGACAACATTGGATCATTCAGAGATCCTCAATGAACTTCTGGAGTGAGTTTTCTGAACTGAAAGCAAATGGGCCGAATAATTTTGCATGCCCAACTTTTCAGTTTTATTATTACAAAAAAAGCTTAAATGATCCAATAAATTTCATTCCACTTCACAATTGTGATTCACTTGTTGTTGATTCTTCACCAAAAATTTAAAATGTTATATCTTTTTGTTTGAAGCCTGAAATGTGGCAAAAGGTTGAAAAGTTCCAGGGGGCCGAATACTTTCGCAAGGCACTGTATTTGGTATCGCTGTAATCATGCTAACCCAGAGAATAAAGTTATCATTGAATGTATGCCACAAAATATACAAAGGAAAAAGGCAATGGCAGTATTTCATATTTTCCCAGAATGAGTTAATGAAAGTGATCATGTGTACCCCAAAATAGTGCCACTGAAAAATACAAGTCCCTCAAAAAATAAGCCCTAATGCGGCCATATCGATGGAAAAATAAAAAAGTTGTAGCATTTGGAATGCGATGATTAAAAAATGAAAAAAATTGTGTGGTCACTAAGGCCAAAAATACATAAGGGGGAAGGGGTTAAATTCAGTTTCTACAATGTGGATATCAGATTTTTTAATAAATTGAAAAAGTAAAGCCTCCTTTATTAGGCTCATTTTTACTATTGCTGAGGCAGCAATATGATAAGCTTTAAACTACATGAGGTGAAGTTTCATTGACCTTGTCAGCACATCTTCTTTAATCCCTTCCTGATATCTGTCGTACATTAACGGCGCTGTGACGGGTCTTTATAAATGGTGCTGTCACGTACCGGGGACCAGACCAGCCCACCATGTCACATGACACGGCTGCCCAAGCCCTTCAGGTTGATTCACCTCACGTCCTCACACGCTGCTACGCCCTGCGCCGGGCCGTAACTCAAGCATAAATAGCCACCTGAAGCCTGCAAGCACACCTATGCAATAACAATGAACTTTTGCTGCCAGCACCTGTCCGTTACAAAGTTGACAAGACACCCCTAAGTGTTACACTCGCAAGCAGACACACAAACGGTAATAAGCCTCACGGAAAAACAACATACAGCCTCAGACTGCACATACACTCTTCATGGAGCTAACAGGTTCTTAAGGTTACAAGACAAACCATCAAACTTTTAGGTTTAATGTATGGAAATTGGACAGCACTTGGTTACAGAAAATGATTAACAAGAGACATACATAAATGGCAAACAATTGAAAAATAAAAAGGAGAAAACATAGAAAGTTCTGACACTTAGCAGATACTGTGTAAAAGTCCTTCCTCCCAGGAGATTTGGGCAGAGTAATGGTGCACAAACCAATTCGATTGGATCTCCCACATTGTGACCCTCAAATATTGCAGGCATTACATTTTTATATCTTTCCTGAAGGGGCAGGCTTGAGGGCATGAACCCTCACACCTCTGACTCAGCTCCTCTGGGCTGAGCTTCATTACACATGCAGCCTGCCCCTGACCATCTAGGGAACACGTGTGAAAATATCCAAAAGATATTTTTCCAGTTGCCCTGGTGAAGATACAGGCCCCAGCCCTTCTTCATAATTCATATCTCACGAATGACTGGGCCCCACAGCAAATTTTTGTATGGCTCCCCCCCACACACATACATTTCTTCGCAACCCCCCTCCTCCCGTGCAACAACAAATCATCTCCATTGTACACAATCTTTATCTTATTTGTATGGCTGGTTTATAAAAGATGGGAGGCTACAGCGCATTGTTGCTAAAGAACAACTATAAGTGCTGATCCACACAACTGTGCTGGGTCCGGGAAACACAGTCCATGTGTCAGACGCATCTCCTTGGCCGACCGCAGCTCTCCTGACTGCATCATAGTGATTTATGATCCAGTCAGTTCCTATCTGATCGAGAAGGTTTTGTACTGTGCTCATAAAGTGATGCAAATACAATGCAATAGCCCCACAAGCACAGTTGTGTGGATCACCACTTACAGTTGTTCTTTGGCACATTAGTATATGAGAGGGGGGAAACTTTTCAAGATGGGTGGTGACCATGGCGGCCATTTTGAAGTCGGCCATTTTGGATTCAACTTTAGTTTTTTTCAATAGGAAGAGGGTCAAGTGACGTCAAACTTATTGAGAATTTCACAAGAACAACAATGGTGTGCTTGGTTTTAATGTAACTTTATTCTTTCATGAGTTATTTACAAGTTTCTGACCACTTATAAAATGTGTTCAAAGTACTGCCCATTGTGTTGGATTGTCAATGTTCTCCCACTCTTCACACACTGATAGCAACACCGCATAAGAAATGCTAGCACAGGCTTCCAGTATCCTTAGTTTCCGGTGCTGCACATCTCGTATCTTCACAGCATAGACAATTGCCTTCAGATGACCCAAAAAATAAAAGTCTAAGGGAGTCAGATCGGGAGACCTTGGGGGCCATTCAACTGGCCCATGACGACCAATCCACTTTCCAGGAAACTGTTCATCTAGGAATGCTCAGACCTGACACCCATAATGTGGTGGTGCACCATCTTGCTGGAAAAACTCAGGGAATGTGCCAGCTTCAGTGCATAAAGAGGGAAACACACCATCATGTAGCAGTTGAAACAAATATATTTATAGAATACATTTCTATTGCACATATACATACATATACATGTATATTATATATCTACATGCATACATGTATACTTACATATCTACATACATACAGTACAGACCAAAAGTTTGGACACACCTTCTCATTCAAAGAGTTTTCTGTATTTTCATGAGTATGAAAATAGAAGGCATCAAAACTATGAATTAACACATGTGGAATTATATACTTAACAAAAAAGTGTGAAACAACTGAAAATATGTCTTATATTCTAGGTTCTTCAAAGTAGTCACCTTTTGCTTTGATTACTGCTTTGCACACTCTTGGCATTCTCTTGATGAGCTTCAAGAGGTAGTCACCTGAAATGGTTTTCACTTCACAGGTGTGCCCTGTCAGGTTTAATAAGTGGGATTTCTTGCCTTATAAATGGGCTTGGGACCATGAGTTGTGTTGGGCAGAAGTCAGGTGGATACACAGCTGATAGTCCTACTGAATAGACTGTTAGAATTTGTATTATGGCAAGAAAAAAGCAGCTAAGTAAAGAAAAACGAGTGGCCATCATTACTTTAAGAAATGAAGGTCAGTCAGTCCGAAAAATTGGGAAAACTTTGAAAGTGTCCCCAAGTGCAGTTGCAAAAACCATCAAGCGCTACAAAGAAACTGGCTCACATGAGGACCGCCCCAGGAAAGGAAGACCAAGAGTCACCTCTGCTGTGGAGGATAAGTTCATCCGAGTCACCAGCCTCAGAAATCGCAGGTTAACAGCAGCTCAGATTAGAGACCAGGTCAATGCCACACAGAGTTCTAGCAGCAGACACATCTCTACAACAACTGTTAAGAGGAGACTGTGTGCAGCAGGCCTTCATGGTAAAATAGCTGCTAGGAAACCACTGCTAAGGACAGGCAACAAGCAGAAGAGACTTGTTTGGGCTAAAGAACACAAGGAATGGACATTAGACCAGTGGAAATCTGTGCTTTGTTCTGATGAGTCCAAATTTGAGATCTTTGGTTCCAACCACCGTGTCTTTGTGCAATGCAGAAAAGGTGAACGGATGGACTCTACATGCCTGGTTCCCACCGTGAAGCATGGAGGAGGAGGTGTGATGGTGTGAGGGTGCTTTGCTGGTGACACTCTTGGGGATTTATTCAAAATTGAATGCATACTGAACCAGCATGGCTACCACAGCATCTTGCAGCGGCATGCTATTCCATCCGGTTTGCGTTTAATTGGACCATCATTTATTTATCAACAGGACAATGACCCCTAACACACCTCCAGGCTGTGTAAGGGCAATTTGACCAAGAAGGAGAGTGATGGGGTGCTACGCCAGATGACCTGGCCTCCACAGTCACCAGACCTGAACCCACTCGAGATGGTTTGGGGTGAGCTGGACCGCAGAGTGAAGGCAAAAGGGCCAACAAGTGCTAACCATCTCTGGGAACTCCTTCAAGACTGTTGGAAAACCATTTCAGGTGACTACCTCTTGAAGCTCAACAAGAAAATGCCAAGCAGTAATCAAAGCAAAAGGTGGCTATTTTGAAGAACCTAGAATATAAGACATAGTTTTAGTTTTTTCACACTTTTTTGTTAAGTATATAATTCCACATGTGTTAATTCATAGTTTTGATGCCTTCAGTGTGAATCTACAATTTTCATAGTCATGAAAATACAGAAAACTCTTTGAATGAGAAGGTGTGTCCAAACTTTTGGTCTGTACTGTACATCTATGCTTGTATATCCACATACATACATACATACATAGAAACATAGAAGATTGACCACCTGGTCCATCTAGTCTACCCTTTTATTATTCCTTTATTGTTATCTTAGGATAGATACATGTTTATCCCAGGCATGTTTAAATTCAGTTACTGTGGATTAATCAACCACCTCTGCTGGAAGTTTGTTCAAAGCTTCTACTACTCTTTCAGTGAAATAAATGGAGTCAGAGAGTCTGCTGTCCTCTTACTGAAGCGTGATCCACAAATGGGCCAATCCTCGTTAGCACCTCGGTGCTAACTACTTCCCAGGGAGCAGTTTGGCTATTTCCCATGACCAAGGCAGACATCTCGGCTCTCTATAAGTCAATTACCCCCAACATGACTGCTGGCCTTGTAATACAGCAGATACAAATACATAAATACACACTGTATATATGGGTAAGTCACACCGGAATATGTTACACTACGACATATAACCATAAAACACATAATATCACTGCAAACATTCTAATAACTAAGGATAAGGTAGACCTTATTCCTGACAGGCGCCTTCTCTGGAGTGGAGTGAGCACCATTGCAACCAGGTGACTGCTGTTTCACACAGCAGACATCCATGGCTAATGTCTGTAATCGGCAGTAATACCAGTCACAGACTTTTTACCCCTCAGATGCCATGATCAAATGTGACCATAGCATCTGAGAGGCCTAAAACATGGAAGGACACGATTTCCAGGTAGAAACACTTCACTGGCGGAGATCAGGGAAGGCATTCCACGTGAGTAATGAGCCAGAACCTGTACTAGCTTCTAGGCTCATTACTTGTATATTACAATTCGGCCCAGCAGGTGACAGAACTGAATTGTAATATAGTGATTTCTGTATGGGATAATGGAAAGACCATTGTGCCATACAAATTACAATCTGATGTCTGCATGTTGGGGTCCACTTGGGGACCTAAGGAAAGTTTTAGAAAAATAGTATTATTTAAAAAATATAAAAATTCAAATCACCCCCGTTCCCCAAAATAAAAAAAAAAACAATAAAAAATTAACATCATGGGCATCACCATCTCTTGTACAGTGAATAGCATAACAGGAATAAAATTGCCGTTTTTTTCATCACTTCACCTCCCAAAAAATTGAACAAAAAGTGATCAAAATGTCTTAATCTCCCCAAAATGGTATTTATAAAAACTATAGCTCGTCCCGCAAAAAAATTAGCCCCCCCCAGCACCGTAGACATAACTCTCTCTTCCTGAATGCTGCTGTATGTCTATGGGACTGCAAAAGCCTGGACAACCCCCTTAAAGGGATTCTGTCACCAGGATTTGGCCTATAAAGGTAATCACACTATCGGATTCTGCTCAGTGTGTTGAATGCAAAAACATTATTCTTATTCTTCCTAGGGATGAATTTCATGTTAAAAAACCTTTTTTTAGGTTATGCAAATTACTTACATAAGGAGCCCAAGGGGATGTGCCCAGCACCGTTTGAGCCTGGCCACGCCGCTACTGTTGGAGCCCAGGACCGCCCACCTCATTATTATTCACTGCACAGCTTCATGCAGACTTGCTCCGTCACCATCGTAATCCCGCGCAGGCGCAGTCCTAAAGTGGTGTGCGGTCTACTGGCATCGGCCTCACCGAAGTTACTGCGCCTGCGCGGGATTACGATGGTGACGGAACAAGTCTGCATGAAGCTGTGCAGTGAATAATAATGAGGTGGGCGGTCCTGGGCTCCAACAGTAGCGGCGTAGCCGGGCTCCAACGGCACTGGGCACATCCCCTTGGGCTCCTTATGTAAGTAATTTGCATAACCTAAAAAAAGGTTTTTTAACATGAAATTCATCCCTAGGAAGAATAAGAATAACGTTTTTGCATTCAACACACTGAGCAGAATCCAATAGTGTGATTACCTTTATAGGCCAAATCCTGGTGACAGAATCCCTTTAAGGTGCACCATTACACATGCAAACAATAGAACTAGGGATTAGAGTTTTATGGATGTGCACCTGTGACTATGGATGTGCTAGTCTAAATTTTCTTGCAGTGTGTTTGGAGGGTAGCTACCTCCTTTAGATTGAGGCCATAGCATTTCCAATGAAGATTCATTGGTCACATGGCCTGTGTGCAGATCAGTCCCAAAGAAGGGAATGGGGCTAAGCTGCAGTACCAAAGACAGCCATTATGCAATGTACGGCGCACTGTTTGGTGAGCTCTGAGGAGGATGTAATGCTCACTGAAGCATCACCGTCTCTTCAAACAGCATATCAGTGGAGGCGAGGTAGGTCATCAGTATAAAACACTTAGAAAAACCCCTTTAAATCCTATAATAACATCAACTAGACACAGGCAATCATGTTAGATCACCTATAGACAGGCAGCCATATTATAGTGAAGTCTGTGAAGTCCTATTCAATTCTCACCTGTATGTACAGTGTCAGACTGGGGTGTCTAAGACGAACTGTATGCAACTTAATCATGTGGCTAATTGAATGCCAAAGGGCACATGACGTGAGGTGTGGCATATTACCATGTTTAGTTCCATTAGCCCATGGATACATTACACAGTGACAGGACTGATCTATGGGCTTTACCGTTCTCTTAAGACAGGGTCAACAGCACTGATATAAGAAATATATGTAGACAGAATTTAAAATACATGTATATAAAAACATTATATGATTTTTTAATATATAAAGAAATACCTAAAAAATAAATAAAACTGGAATATCCATATTCATAGACCCATACAAACTGAAATTGACTTCTACTGCATGTACTCATTCTGAGCAATTTGGGGACTACTTTTCTGGAGTACTTCCCCTTTAAATACACATAAGAATTTCTATTTTCAATTATCTTCCATAATGCAAAATGAGATTTTTGCACAGCATAGTATTTTGGCCTGAAGTCTTCTTCCTGTCTTGCTTTCATGTCTAAAAATGCAGATGGCCCTTTTCTAAACGGCACATGAAAAGCTGTGCATTACTTTTGAACTACATGATGAGGAACCCATTCACATTTTGACTGCCAACAAAATTTTGTTTCTATGGACACTAACGAGCCTTACAACTGTTGTTGAAAATTCAATATTGGACACAAATGTTTGTAATGAATGTAACAGAGAAAAGATAAAAGGAATGGTCTCCCCATACAAGCGCAATCAGGAGCATTCTTCATACTTAGCCTAGCCCTTTTTTTGGAGAGACGCTGTTTAAGCCATCTAGAAAATAGTGGCTAATTCTGCATTTGTTTTTGGATTTTAGCCCATTTAAAATGACTGAGAAATAAGCAACAATGTTTAACAGATATCTTTATACTTCCGTGTTTTATGGTGGATTCTAAGGTGTAAGAATAAATAGGCAAAAAGGGGTTGTGCAAGAATGTGTGTGTGTTGGGGGGGGTGGCAAACCAACCCATTCTGCCGGACCTGCAGAGGAAGGACGACTTACCTGATTTCTGACACCAGCTCTTCGTTCCTTTTTCTGCAGGTCTGCAATGCTCCACTGGCTCCATTGCAAAAACAGTGGGAAAAAAAATACTGAATACTAAAGAGTGGATTCTGGGTTCAAAATCTTGCAAGAAAAAAAATTTGAGAAATGAAGCCAGCCAGCAAAGGTGGCAATATAGACAATCCCAATACATTAGTAAGTACTCTGTATTAACTTTATCTACATGATAAATGTCTTTTGCT
This sequence comes from Rhinella marina, assembly GCA_900303285.1. Classification (NCBI taxonomy): domain Eukaryota; kingdom Metazoa; phylum Chordata; class Amphibia; order Anura; family Bufonidae; genus Rhinella; species Rhinella marina. Next base: position 274,743 of record ONZH01006727.1, read on the forward strand.
GAAGTGAGACAACCTATAAGAAATATATCACTTGTTATCCTATATCATGTATTTTAGTTATTTATGGATTCACTTTATGGATATGCTAGTTGTATAGTTATGTGAAATTTACCACATTTTTGTATAGATCATTAATGAATTTTTATTAAATATGGCACCCATACATTTAGAATTCTTTCTGCATGCTCAGGAACCACATGGCAATAGGCGCACATTGTTTAATGCAAATTGACTATATGGCCAATGTCACACACAAACAGTGATAGTGCAGCCCTTAAAACTTCCCTGACCCACTATCCCTACCTACTTGCATGGTCATCCTAGGCAGTGACCCAACTGGGCGGCAGTCCCTATACTGAAATACGTGTGAGGGCAACACACAAACAGGGAACAACAACAGACAAACACAAGAGTCATAGGGTAAAGGGTCAAATGTCAGTTGGACAATGAAGTGCAAAAACGCCAGAAGCAAATGAAAAAACCAACATGCCAGAAAGTAGAAAAACTAGGAGATCAATACAGTAAAACTGATTTTTGCCATCTATCTAGCAATCTTTCTATCTATCTCATATCTATCTAAATATCTCATATATCTATCTCATATCTATCATCTATTAATATATATATTTTTTTTATTAAGGAGTTGTAATATTAAAGAAAGTAGGTTCCTCCTCTGCACCTAGCTTTCTACTAACACACAAACTGCTTTAACTTATACTTCATACTGGTCAACAAAAAGGTTCATGTTGATGGCTCTTAATATAAAGACGCCCCATCACTCAGAAAAGAAACATGAAAACACTTTCTGTTCCTTCTAGATGATACACTCCCTATGTTTAGTTATTTGACTGAGAACAACTCCTTCAGTCTTTCACTGTATTTTTTTGTCAGTGTTCATAAATCATTTTATAGTAGGACAAGTAAAATAGGCATGAGATGATGACTCAAGTCGGTATAAAGTGCATTGAGTACATGAGTAAAATTTCAATATCAAAATATCATGTGTTTTATAAGACAGAATGGAATGGAGATTGTACAAGCAGCATAAGTGATATACGATGGCAAAATACTGTATACTCATCCTTCACATTTCAAAGTGAGAAGTAGCAAATGGGTAGAAACAGAAGACAGATAGAATGGCCTAATACAGAAAGACAAGTTCACACCACAAGGTGAACAGAAAAACAAGAGAGGATGGTAGAAGTAGGGAAAGGTATAGTTGGGAACAAAAGAGAATTCTCATCCACTCATCAGTATTCTTTTCTATTAGATTCTTTAAAGGGATTTTCCTGGATTACTATGGTTTTTAACAGATAGGCTTATATAGTTTCTTACCTCATGTACATCTTCCCCATGCTTTTCATCTTATCAGTTTAGAGTCTCCTGACCCGTTTTCTCCATGTAAACAAACCATTACGGTTCCTGTATGTAGTGCTTCCTCTTGCTGTATCCAATCAAACCCATGATCCACTTCTTCTTTCTCTTCCACAGCTCCAGCACCATCCCTAACAATGCCCAGCTAGTTTATAGCTCCTCCTACCCAGCTGCAAAAACACCAGAGGCCAGAAAGTCAAAAACCAGGAGATCAATAGAATACTAAATTGCCAGAAGCCAAAACAATATTTACAATACCAATTCAGAAATCCTAAAGCCAGAGGAGTCATCAATACCACAAAGGAGGGGGAGAAAAAATTCACTGCCACCTACACAGGCCCTGGCCCTTTATACTGAGTGCGGCACCGCTTATGTCAGCGCCCCTGCACACTGGTTTTTGCAGCCGGCTGATGCAGAAATTTTGTAAATACATGAAAATATGGAAGAGATTAATTGATGATGCGTTTTGCATACGGGTGATGTTTATACCAACTTTACAATGACCTACGATCGAGAATGGGTCAATCTTCTTCACAAAGGAGATATTTTGAATACGGATTTGTTTTGGAAGGAAACAGATATAAACAGCATGCTTCATTTTTCTAGTTCACATCCCTCACCATTGAAGCAAGCTATCTTGAAATCACAGTCTCAGAGAGTCAGGCGAATAGTATCTGATCAGACTGTGTGTAATATAGGATTGCAAGAGATGACAGAAAGATTCCAGAGGAGAGGTTGTCCCCAAGGGGTTTTGACACGAGTGAGAGAGGATTCATTATTGCCCTCAAAAATAAAAAATATAGATTTGCGTATGACATTTGTGCAAAAATATAATTCATTTAGATATGCAAACACAAGTCCACCATCCGCACCAATAATTTGTTACTACCCATTTCATATGATTTTCACACCCACAAACATCGAATCTTACAGCTAAAGTACCAGATAATCGAACAAATAGAATTACAGAGAAATGGTGGCGATATTAAAACACTTTTATTAAAGAGAGAGGCGTTTTGGATACATACGTTGGGAACATTACACCCACAGGGTTTAAACAGAGAGTATGAAATTGGCCATCTGAGTAAATAAGATGATAATTTCTATTTATTGTCTGTTCTCCTCCTTTTATTTATCGCTCATATTTTTATTTTATTTTATGTTAGTTCCAGAGTGCTGTTTCACACTAAATGTGAATACAATGTGAATAAGATGTATCCTTTTGTATTCAGGAATAATCCAGTCCACATTTTGGATAGATCTCTGGATTTTTGTTTTTGCTATATTTTGTGAAATGGACAATGTATGTTATCGGTTGATAAAGGCTTGGATGGGCTGAAACGCATGCTGACTGTATTTTGCACGATATGACCAATCCATGTGGACCTCCTCAGTCAATACCCATGAACTGTCCATGATCTTTCCAGTGAATCATATATTGCAACTTATTATGGAGCCTTCTAGAATTTAGAATTCTTCCTACCTCAGATTCTGTTTCACCTTCCATCTCCACGAGACCAGAAGGTTTCTGAGACACCTGTGGAATTACATATTTTTTTTAACAAAGACTTATGAAATACATTGTGAATTTTGAAAAAATCCGGCAATTTCAGACGAAAGGCTACAGGATTAATAACCTATAGAATTTTGTATGGACCAATGAAATTTGGTGCATATTTTTTTGGATGGTACCTGAAGACAAATATTTAACTGCGCTTTGTCACCCAGCACCAAATTAACCCCTTGATACAACTTCACCTTCAGATTATTAGAAACCGGTGACCTACAGAGCACAGGTCTTCCCTTGGGAGCATGGAAAATCCATGATAAAATCCATGCAAATGAGTTCTGGGAGATTTGGACCTAGCACAAGTTTCACACACAGTAACGTATGTCCGAATATCTTTAGACATAGTTGGCCACCAATAATGCAGAGACACCAGCCTACTAGTGCCCTCAATACCTGGATGTCCGCTCAACACAGAGTAATGTAATTCAGACAATAAAAGGGAACAAAATACCCCCCAGGGACAAAGAATTTACCTGCAGGAGTACCCTCAGGTACTTAAATCTGATTAGTGGAGATCTCAGATGCCAAATTAGGAGAAATAGCAGAAACCACAATCCCTGCAGGTAAAATCAGAACAGGCTCAGACTTCGGGGCTTGAGTGGGACAAATGCTTCTGGACAATACATCAGCCTTTTGGAAGCTGGCCTAAAGGTAATAACAAAGTTAAAACATTTAAAAAGCCCAAAATGCCTGTCTATGGTTTTGGCAGACTCCAGAAATATCATATTTTAATGGTCAGTAAGGACCACTACCTGGTGTCTAGCCACTCTAGGAAATTATGCCATTCCTCAAAAGCCCACTTGATAGCCAAAAAGCTCATGATAGTCAATGTCATAGTTCGTTTTCTAGAGAAATATGCACATGGCTTCATACAAATGAAGGTAGATGTGCCCTGAGACAGAATTGCTCCCACTTTAACCTCCAAGAAGTATTGACCTCTACCAAGAAAGGTCTATTTGGATCCAGTTTTCGTACTTCATTGTCTGACTGGCATTTGACCCTTTACTGTATGACTACTCTTTATGTGTGTCTGTTTGTTGTTCTCTGTTTGTGTGTCACCCTCACGCGTATTTCAGTATAGGTACTTAGGTTATTTATTTTTACTCAGTTATAAATGTGCATATATGGAAAAAATTATTTTTTTTTACGTTTTTCATTTTTTTTACACTTTTTTGACTCAGACCCACTTGGTTCTTGAAGATCCAGTGGATCTGATGTCTCTATAATACACTGCAGTACACTATATAGTGTATTGCAGTGTATTTTTACTTTACACACTAAGCCTGATCAGGCTCCTGCCTTTAGCAGGAGCCTAGTCAGGCTTGATATACCATGGAAAGCCGGATGGTGTCCGGTTGCCATGGTAACCATCGGGACGCTGCCACAGCAGAGCAGCGTCCCGATGGGAGGGGGAGGAAGCTCCCTTCCTCTCTTCTGGCCACACCATCGGTGGAGGGAGGGAGCTTCCTCCCTGTTAACCCCTTCCATGCCGTGGTCCCTACGGATCGCGGCATGGAAGGGGTTAAACGGCCGACATCACTGCCAGCAGCGATGTCGGCTGTTACATTAGATTGTCAGCTGTATGTTACAGCTGACAATCTAATACCGCTTGCCATCCTGAAACTTGCGGGGAATAAACTGGGGAAGGGGGGGCTAATACTTACCAGCGGCAGCGGAGGACGGCGGGTGGGCGGTAGCTTGGGGGTCCGCTCTGCCATCCTGAAATATTAAAACATAGCAGCGCAGCCCCGATGTCCTCAAGGACATCGGGGCTGCGCTGCTGAACTCTGCGATTGGTCAGTCAAATCTGACTGACCAATCGCAGGGGTTCTAAGGCAGGGACCATTGTGATTGGTCCTCTGCCGGGTGTCCGGACAGCTCTGCTGTCCGTGACACCCGTTTACAAGCAAGTGTCACCGCAAGTGTACTTGTGGTGACACTTGGAGCTCATGACGTACTGTGCACGTCATGATGCGGTAACTAACACCACATCATGACGTACATAGTACGTCATCAGTCACTAAAGGGTTAATAATGCTCCGTGCCTCTCTGTGATCTTTTTACTACAAAATCATAGTAAGATAAAGTTGCAGACTATTCCCACTGGTGTTCGGAGGCCAGGACTAGAAAATAACAAATTTACACAAGAGATTAGGACTGTGTAGCCCACAACCTTTAAGGATGACCCCAATGTGAAGATGAATGAAATGTATTGCTTTATTGTTGGGACCACACTCGTCTCTTTGTCAGATAAATTGCAACATGTCTGGAACAAAAATGTTACAAATTGCGTTTTGGCCTGCCCAAAATCTTAAGCAGCACACATTTTTTTTTGCATTGACCAGTAGGGTTTTCATAGTGCTAGGGCATGCCATGGTAATTCCATGTCATATTTAAAGGGAACCTGTCATCTCCGAACCCCCCCTGAACTAGAGTAAGCGGTGTATAGTGTAAGTGATGCTGAATCCGAATATGTAATTTTTATCTTCATACTCTCTTCCATTCCAATGCTGTGCTCCCACAAACCTGTAGTAAAATGCACTTAGTGGACTCCAGTGCTCACTCACATAATGGAGAGGACTCAAAGAAGAGTCCTCTCAATGCATTTTACTGCAGGATTGTGGGAGCACAGCATCGGAATGGAAGAGAGTATGAAGATAAAAATTACATATTCGGATTCAGCATCACTTACACTATACACCTCTTACTCTAGTTCAGGGGGGGGGTTCGGAGATGACAGGTTCCCTTTAAGTCTGGCAGAGTGTATCAGGATGCTCTTAAATGAGGCAGCCTGTGACTGAGAAAAGAGCTAAAAGCAACCTCTAATCAGTTGATTGCTGAGCCCTCTTCAAAACGGAAGGGGGTTGTGCCTGTGAAGGTTTTCACTGATCCAGGTCACGGTATATCAGTAATAATAAGTCAGAGCAACTGGACTTGTATTTTTTTCTTGAAGACACTTCACTAGTTGTCTTACTAGCTTTCTCAATTATAATGGCTGGTACGAGACTTCTTAAATACTGGTGACTTGCATATCAGTCATGGTGTCAATTGCATTTACATGACTGAAGCTTTTAGGTGTGGTTAACCTGACTTGGGAGAGCTATTAGGGCTGCATTGTAAGTGGAAGACAATAGATTTTGCACCACTCCACCTCCATTCAAGCTCAGTTTCTCCAAATGAAATAGCTTCTGTCACACCTGTTTTGAACCAGTACTCTGTGTCTAAAATTCAATCCTCACTGTCATCAAACGAGTGTCCTTTGTCCTCATGATGTAAGTACACAGGTGTTGGATCTTCTGTGCTGGGCCATATGCGGGTATAGCTGCTAGTTTTATATAGTTCAGTTCATGGCACTCCTCACTGCAGCAGACTGCATACACATGTATTGACTACCACTTACAATACAGTTCTAACTCCTCTCATAAGGCAGTTAAACCACACCTAATGGTTTCAGTCATGCAAATGCAATTAACACCTTACCTCCATGACTAAAGCATGAGTCACCAGTATTTGATGCAGGAGAATTCTTGTACAATCAATTCTAATTAAGAAAGCCATTTGCAAAACTAGCGAAATGTCTTCCAGAAAAAATACAAATCAAGTTAATAATAACTAGTAATTTGGAGACAAACTCTCTAAGAAAGTAGGGATCATGTACTGTATAAATGTTACTTGGCTGCCATGCAGCATTTTGTACAGCCAGAATTTGGTGTGGATTTGGTGTCAAAAAGCAACGCAGAATCCTCCTCCCATTGTTTTAAATGGGAGGCTGTGCTGTAGTTCATGTGGCCATGGTATATTGGTGTGACTGCATCAAGAAAAGACATGTCCTTACTTAGTGAAGTCGCAGCCATGGGAGGCAGATTATGAGCGACCACCATGTGGCTTTTTGGTGTGCAATCTGCCTCAAATACTGCACCATGCATCATGTCAATAGCCCCTTAAGGATACATATATCTGCTAAGCAGCAGAGTATTTTTGGATTGTGTGTTGTCCTGTATTAAGTGTTGATGCAGCTTCCCTTATGTATTACAATTCTGCAATATATATTGTAAAACACAAGCCTGTAAGTATTTTAACTTTCATTTTTATTCAGTCCACATTTTAAAGCTCAATGTCTCCAAGTGAATTGCAAGACTTGCTTGATTGACTATTGCACCATTTCAGAAACTCATTCTCTATTTCTTTAGGGCATCTTTAGATATTACATAAATGGCGTCAATCTTTACTAAGTGGTTGGAAATAAAGAAGGCAGGGGTATGTAATGGGAAGAACAGTTATACACAGCATCTATAGTTTGTGATGGCTAATGTTGTGCCTAAGGCATACAAGACAGTGAAGGGCAGAAAGCATAAAATTTCCACTATTTATGCATATGGGTAAATTGATTTTACTGAAATTCAGAAGTTGAAACATTTCATTTGAATTTGAAAGTCTTCAGCTCTCCTCATTTGTAACTAACTATACAGTTAAAGCATGGCTAGACGTTTATCATCTCATGTGGAGTTCATATGCAGTGTAATGTTTTTTGCATATCACACGTAGAAAGTGTGGTGTATATTTTCAGTTAGGACCTCAGCACAAGAGGCAGTCACCTAGGGCATACCTTCCTCCCCTACCTTCATGATTTGCCACAGGAACCCACTAATTTGATCTACTAGAGCCCAGACATCATTTTAACTCTGTTGTTTCAGCTTAAAAAGGTATTGGCCTTTTCTGGTGCTAGCCATTTTTAAAATACTGACAACAGAAAGAGCAGGAGTCTGAGTTTGTTCCTCTGATTTTATACAGAGAAACAATTGTGGCATGAGTCATGAAATGCCAATGTAGAGAGGTACAATGTGGCACCATATGGCAGCACACAGAGTGCTTATAGAATCCATAATCCAGATGTATAGCTACTCTGTATACAGCTCCCCCAAGGGGAATAAGATATAGATATCCTGTCGGAATGCACTGAATTTTACAGTGCTCACATCTCAGTAGCAGAGTCTGATTGCTATAGCAGTGTGTCACTGCTAAAATAGTTAAAATGCATTTTATGCATTTCCTGTATGTATGCTGCCCAATGAATTAACAGGTCTTTTGCAGTGGTTGCCAGCTGGGGCTGTTACCACCCTACCCATAGGGAGTGGTTAGAGCTCAGTGAGACAGTCAGTCTAGCCTGAGCCTGTGAAGACATCAGATGTAAACTCAGAACAGCCCTGGGAAAAAACACCAAGAGAGAGAGAGAGAAAAGGTGTAGAGTAAGCTTTAAACCAGCGAAAAGCAAAAGATTTAAATTAATGGAGCATACCAGTGTTACGAGATGGTGGGTGCAGATGCTCTGTGGAGATAATCTGCTGTATGGACATTTGGACTCCACGGCTAACTTATTAGAGGCTTTGGGAGACTGGACATGCTTTACAGGCAGAGTATAGATTTGCTAAAGCCCACATCCCTTTAAGGCAGTGCCGTACATAAAGATGTAAGGGCTCCATGGAAAGGATCAAACCAGCCCCCCCCCCCACAGCACAGAAGGGTTTCTGCCTAAACCCTTTTCAATGACCGTTGGACCATTTTTCCACTGCCTCATTTGCTAAAAGTTTTTTCTTTAGAGAGTAGAGTCCTGACCATGTTTTTACCTCCAGTAGAAGAGGAGATAATCCCAACTAAGACTGGGCCCCTCTTACTCTGGGCCCCATAGCAGTTGCATGGTCTGCCTCTATGGTAGTTAAGTCCCTGCGCTAAGGATACCGTGGATCCATTTATTGTGAGTACAGCAACCTACTAAATTAACAGGACTTAGTCTTTCATAAAGAGGGGCGTCACCCCTCCATGGTTGCTTAGAAAAAGTAAAAAGTGTTGTGCCCTATTTCTATATGCTTAAGTTTTTGGGAAGAAAAGTGCTGTGTGAGGAAAATAGCTTCAGAGAAACATCTTTGCCTGTTAACTAGCTTTGCAGCAGTAAGAACTGTAAGATCTGTATAATTGCAAAACTATGGAAGACCTGTCTGTCCTTGCAAAGACTATGACATTTTTTGTGAGTGCTGTATTGCAACATTAATTGCCAGTAAAGAACTGTTCTACTATTAAATCCGTTGCATCTTTGCCTCCACGCTTCAAGATGCAACCTCACAGCTTATCACCACTAAGGGCACCCCAACCAACATCAGACAGGAAACCCCCAGAAAAAGGGTTTGCCCTGAAGGAAGGAAATGGTGTGCCCTTCCCATCGTTGCATGATTCCAGGGGAGCTACATAGTGAGAGAACCGCTGCTGTAACTACTACCCCATTATTACTACAGCTACTCCTATCCTCTCCACTCTCCTCTGCTGCTAGCTGCACATGACAGCTATGGTGCAGTACATTAAGTGTGTGAGTTTTAATGCATACAATCAGTGTATAAAGTGTGACCATCAAACATCAATCCTATTGAACAATGGGGAGAAAATTTTAGTTGTGTGACACAGCACACATAGCAACTACAACTACTATATATGGTCCATGCTATTATAAATTTATACTGCAAGTTTAAAGCTCCTGCTCCAGCAAGAGGAAAACATAGGAGCAATTTATAACCACTTCTACATTCTATTTTTCCAGCATACATAGTTCTGATTGAGTGCAATGTATTGAGTAGAGGAAGTGGCTCTGACGATGCTTCTGTTGACCCTGTGATCATATGAGGTACGTCCAGGCATAGCAGAGCTGCTAGGTCTTACAGACCCAGATCAGATCTGCCAGTGACTATTGTCACCACAGAGGTGTAATGGGGGCTCCTATGGATGTACCAGTTTTAGCGGAAAACTGCAGAATAATAAAAAAATAGATTGAAAATAAAAGTCTAAAAATCTTTTTAAGACCTCTTAAGAGACAAAGTATGAGGCAAAATATAAACCCATAAGTTACAAAAATTAATAAAATACAAATAAAGGACAAAAAATTCACATGCTAACCTCAACTGTCACCATTGTTGCCCAGTTCACTTGAGACATACTTATTTACTTATATATTTATACATATGATGTATAAGAATGATTGACACGAAATGGAGAACCAATTTTAATAATTAATTTTGCTGCAATTTGTAAATTTATAGACAAAAGTTTTTTTCTTTTACTTTTTTCAGTTAAATTAAAAAAATATGCATTTAAAATGTATCAATAGACAGCCCTATGGGTCATGAAGAAGGGCTGCAAAATTGTTTTGATAGCCAATCAAATAAAAAAGACCAAGGCTATAAAACTCTATTATGTTGTATTTATAGTCCAAACGGCATTTTCTGAGTTTGACTTCACTTGAGGGTATGGCCACATGGTCAGATTTCTTTATGCAGTTTGGGAAGCCAAAACCAGTAGTGGGTTAAAAAAAAGAGTTCTTTACACTTACTTTCCTTTTGTGAACCAACCCTGATTGTTACCTTCCAAAACTGTTTTGGGAGACCTGACTGTGAGCTGTACACTTAAGGTCATATATATACCGTATATTGTATTAAACAATGTGCCTTATGGTTGACAGGGGCGTACATAGAAATCATTGGGCCTCATAGCAAGAATCTGAATGGGGCCCCTAACCCCGCCCACTACCACAGCCCATCCCATTTGCCAATAAAGAAATGTATACATGAGCTACTGATTTATTTATTTATTTTTTTAAATTAAGGAGACTTTAACTGAATGGGGGAAGCCACAAGGATGGATTATACTGTATACTATACAGCATGGTGTAGGGATTATACTGTATACTATACAGCATGGTGTAGGGATTATACTGTATACTATACAGCATGGTGTAGGGATTATACTGTATACTATACAGCATGGTGTACGGATTATACTGTATACTATACAGCATGGTGTACGGATTATACTGTATACTATACAACATGGTGTACGGATTATACTGTATACTATACAGCATGGTGTACGGATTATACTGTATACTATACAGCATGGTGTACGGATTATACTGTATACTATACAGCATGGTGTACGGATTATACTGTATATTATACAGCATGGTGTACGGATTATACTGTATATTATACAGCATGGTGTACGGATTATACTGTATATTATGCAGCATTATGTACAGATTATACTGTGTATTATACAGCATGGTGTACAGATTATACTGTATACTGTACAGCATGGTGTACGGATTATACTGTATACTATACAGCATGGTGTACGGATTATACTGTATACTATACAGCATGGTGTACAGATTATACTGTATATTATACAGCATGGTGTACGGATTATACTTTATACTATACAGCATGGTGTACGGATTATACTGTATACTATACAGCATGGTGCACGGATTATACTGTATACTATACAGCATGGTGCACGGATTATACTGTATACTATACAGAATGGTGCACGGATTATACTGTATTATACAGCATGGTGTACGGATTATACTGTATACTATACAGCATGGTGTACGGATTATACTGTATACTATACAGCATGGTGTACGGATTATACTGTGTACTATACAGCATGGAGTGCGGATTATACTATATACTATACAGCATGGTGTACGGATTATACTGTATATAAGACAGCATGGTGTACGGATTAAACTGTATATCATACAGCATGGTGTATGGATTATAATGTATATTATACAGCGTGGTGTACGGATTATAATGTATATTATATAGCGTGGTGTACGGATTATAATGTATATTATACAGCATGGTGTACGGATTATACTGTATACTATACAGCATGGTGTACGGATTATAATGTATACTATACAGCATGGTGTACGGATTATACTGTATATTATACAGCATGGTGTACGGATTATACTGTATATTATACAGCATGGTGTACGGATTATACTGTATATTATACAGCATGGTGTACGGATTATACTGTATATTATACAGCATGGTGTACGGATTATACTGTATATTATACAGCATGGTGTACGGATTATACTGTATATTATACAGCATGGTGTACGGATTATACTGTATATTATACAGCATGGTGTACGGATTATACTGTATATTATACAGCACGGTGTACGGATTATACTGTATATTATACAGCACGGTGTACGGATTATACTGTATACTATACAGCATGGTGTATGGATTATACTGTATATTATACAGCATGGTGTACGGATTCTACTGTGTACTATACAGCATGGAGTGCGGATTATACTGTATACTATACAGCATGGTGTACGGATTATACTGTATATAAGACAGCATGGTCTATGAATTAAACTGTATATTATACAGCATGGTGTATGGATTATACTGTATACTATACAGCATGGTGTACGGATTATAATGTATATTATACAGCATGGTGTACGGATTATGCTGTATATTATACAGCATGGTGTACGGATTATACTGTATATTATACAGCATGGTGTACGGATTATACTTTATATTATACAGCATGGTGTACGGATTATACTGTATATTATACAGCATGGTGTACGGATTATAATGTATATTATACAGCATGGTGTACAGATTATACTGTATATTATACAGCATGGTGTACGGATTATACTGTATATTATACAGCATGGTGTACGGATTATACTGTATATTATACAGCACGGTGTACGGATTATACTGTATATTATACAGCACGGTGTACGGATTATACTGTATACTATACAGCATGGTGTATGGATTATACTGTATATTATACAGCATGGTGTACGGATTCTACTGTATATTATACAGCATGGTGTACGGATTATACTGTGTACTATACAGCATGGAGTGCGGATTATACTGTATACTATACAGCATGGTGTACGGATTATACTGTATATAAGACAGCATGGTCTATGAATTAAACTGTATATTATACAGCATGGTGTATGGATTATAATGTATATTATACAGCATGGTGTACGGATTCTACTGTATATTATACAGCATGGTGTATGGATTATACTGTATACTATGCAGCATGGTGTAGGGATTATACTGTGTATTATACAGTATGGTGTATGGATTATACTGTATTTTATACAGTATGGTGTATGGATTATACTGTACATTGTATAGCATGGTACAGGGATTATAATATATACTGTACAACAAATGCATGGCGGTTACACCATGCCAGACAATATAACCCCTGCGCCACGCTGTACAATATACAGTATGTACAGTGCATGGATATACCCACACACATACATACACATACATACACACGTACATACACACACGTACATACACACACACACATACATGAAACACATAAATACTTACAGTTACTTGTCCCTTGTCCTGACGCCACTCTGGAGGGGGCTGGGCCTTGGTCTTCTTCTTTCCCCTCTTGCCACGCTGCACAGGTCCTTCCCTGTCCAGGACCAGCAGCGCAGCATGAGGCGGGGTCAGCTGGGAGCGCACAGGAGCGCTCTCAGTACGTTAGGGGGGCCTAAAAGTTGCAGCGGTGAGCGGGCCAGGAGAGGCCTGGAGCACAGGGATGGGACGCATCTTAATGATGCAGAGTAGGGGGCGGGGTCTCCCGTGCGCTCCGGGCCCCCCTGTGCCACGGGCCCCATAGCAGTGGCGTGGTCTGCCTCTATGGGCGGTACGCCACTGATGGTTGGATTATATGGCTGCTTTTCCTCGGATTCATGTAGTTGTTTTTGTGATGTGAGTTCATGTCCTTTATTATCTGTGGTAGAATGTATGTTCACAAAACTAGTTCTAGATCATAAATCTCTGCATGCTTTATGCCAGCAATAAAACTATTTGTTTTTTTTTATCACTTTTAGAGTACATGTGAAGCATTTAAATTGTATATTTGATGCTGGATGTTACAGAGGAAGAACATTTACAGTAGCTCAATTATTTTAAAGCATACAAAATGCTACTATTTGAGATCAATATATCAATGACTATGTAATAATTATTATGCTTCTTTTTTGGTAACCGCACTGGATTAATGCAATGTACTTCATACTTCAAATCATGGCAAAACTGTCTGAGTTAAGGTCAATACCACAATATTTGCATCATGTTCCCATCTTTTTACTCACTGGATTACAGTCCCATATATAATCATGAATTGGCACTAGGTATAACCCTATGAAAATCTGGAGCAGGATCAGAGATGGTCAGAAATTAAGCTAGGGGTCATTACAGGGCGAGTGGTCATGCATATCGCAAGCAACCATAAGATTAAATGAATATTTACTTAGGAGGCAGGCATGGGGTTAATACCTATAGATCAAACCACAGGTAGCAGGCAACAAATCCAAAGGAGTAAGACAGGCAGAATCCAAAGGCATTGCTAAGATCAAGATCAGACAGGGAGTCTGTCAGCAGTTTTGACTATACTAAACTGCTTACAGTGCTAGGTAAAGGCAGGGGAGAGGAGTACAAAATACCTTTTGTGGAACCTTTGTTTACAGGACTAATGTGACTATTGTTCTGCTCTTGCAAAGACACTAGAGGCAGAGTCTCAATGTGAAGTGCTGTCTGCAATGAGCTGCTTCACAGCTCCTTCCTTCTGTTCTGAGTGACAGTTGTAGTGGTCTCCCGGTTGGATGCTAGCTGTACTCAGAGCAGAGGGGAAGGGCTGTGAAGCAGCTCAATGCAGAAAGCACTTCACAGAGAAGAGCCACCTCCAGGGCACTTGCAGGAGCAGAATCCGGCAGAACAAAACATATATAACAATATTCACACTACTCCTAGTGATAAAATCTCCACAAAACTTATGTTTGTCCTCTCACCTGCCCCTAACTAGTGCTGTCACAGTTTAGCATGATCAAAACTGCTGACAGACTTCCTTTCAACCAAAGAACAACTGGCAGAAACTGGAAAATACAGTCTTACCATCATGAGCTTAGAGTTTCCCTCTTCTCTGTTTGCAATGTTTGGAAGGTCATGCAATGTGATCATGGTAATGTCACACTTTTGCCAAAAGATTACTGTGTAGGCCTAGCTTAAATCTGTAGTCCTGCTATTTCATGGCAGGCCCTACAAACTGTTTCTACAAATATATGCAGCATTTCGTTAAAGAGCAAGATTAAACAGCAAGAATAATGGGAGTTGGAAGTTCTATTTGCAGTCAGAAATGTACAAAGTTACATTTATTTAAAAGAAACTAAACAGAGATTCTTATTCGAACTTAGTAACACAGTCAATATTTAATTAACGTAATGAATATTTTAATCAAATAAAACAGTAAAGTTAGCAATGACTGTGTGTAATGGAGAAAATGTACAATAAGCATTTTATCAAGTATTATAAAAAGTCTTTATTATGTGTTTTTTTCATGTTTTTCTCTAAATAGAAACTGTGTGGTAGGAAAAGGAAACTTCACGTTTTTTTATTTCTCAGTCAAGAAAGATTACTTAGTGTTTTGGGGAAAATCACAGTCTGGCTTCTCATCACATTGTAATTTTGTCTGGAACATTATGTTGTCTAAGGAACCTGTATAAAAAGAGCTCAGTTTGCTTCCAGCCCCAGTCTATGACCATACTCTTTATTCTTTATTTGATGAGACTGCTAGTAATGTGCCTATTAAATCATTCATTACTAGTAATATAAGAGGTTATCCAGGAGCTAAAAAAGATTTATTAAATCGCAGTGAATGTGATAAAATAAAAAATAACCAATGCTCACTTGTTCCACACTGGTCTTTGTTTACTTGATTGCAATAATGATGGGCTGTACATGCAAGCAACGCTCATCAAATTCTTGAGTCAAAATAATATTCTTGCATGTTTCTGTTAATCCTTAGGATATCTGAGGTTTTTTCATTTTTGCCTTTTCATTTTACTTCCCTAGCTTCCCTGAGCCATAACTTTTGTAGTTTTCTGTTCAAATATCCATATGAGGGCTTATTTTTTGCGGGACAAGTTGTGCTTTGTACTTCCACCATTTAATATGGCATGCAATGTAGTGGGAAGCAGGAAAAAAATTCCAAATGCGGTGGAATGGAAAAAAAAATGCAATTTATACACCACTTTACGGGTTTTGTTCCTACAGCGTTTCATTTGTGGCAAAACTGACCAGTGCCCTTCATTCTCTGCGTCAGTATGATTTCAGCGATTACAGATATGTATAGGATTTTTATGTCTAAATAGTTTAAAAATAAATTCAAACTTTGAAAAAAAAATTTTTTTTACATCACCATATTCTGACCTCCATAACTTATTTCTAAGTCTACTAAGCTGATTTTTTGCAGAATAATCTGTAGTTTTTATTGATACCATTTTGGAGTGTGTGTGACTTTTTGATCACATTTTATAAAAAATGTTTGGGTAAGAGAAACAATGAAAAAATGGCAAATTGGCCATTTTGACCCTTCTTCCGTTACGCCATTCGCCGTATTGGAAAAATATTTTTATAGTTTAATATATTTTTTGGATGCGGTGATGCCCATGATGTTTATATTTTTTGTTATTGATGTATTTATTTTTTTATTCTACAGAAATGGGAGGTGATTTAAACTTTTATATATTTTTTTTAATTTTTTGAATATATTTTTTAACTTTTTTTAACCTTTTTATGGTTTTGTGGCTCATGTTTGAGTCTACAAAACTCTTTATTTTTATTTTTAAATCTGTACCATTATGTCTATTATATATTCATATTGGTACAGAACTGCTCTTTTCTTTTGTTGGCCTGCCAACTGCTGGCCAAAATAAGAATTGCAGCTTCAATACCCTGGGTCTCTAAAGAGAGACCCACCATATCGAATCAATTACTGGCATCCTCATTGGTCGCAGAGAATGCCGGTAAGAAGCCCGGAACTGCAAGCTTCTGTGTTTTCACCCTTTAGATGCTGTGATCACACTTGATCTAAAGGCTTTAATGACCGCAATCAGCATTATAGCTAGTTGTGGTCATTAGCGGAGACCCACCGGTCATGGCGCCCGCTGCATACGTGAGCAGGCGCCATGTTTGCCCACCTTGTAGCAAAGGGGTTAAATGAAGAGCCATACACAATAGATTTAGATTGGGCACCGTGTAGCCAATGAATTGCATTTTCATGGATGGTCTGGCCAATAACATGCCAGACTAAATTGTCATGTTTTTTTTTTTATGTGCCAAAGTGGGGTAATAAGAGTCAGTCATAGTGGGAGATTTATCAAAACTTCTGTAAGCAACAAATCAGATTCCACCTTTTATTTTTCAGAGCCCCTTTGGAAAATGAAAGGTGGAATCTGATTGGTTGCTATAGGCAACTAAGCCAGTTTTCCTTTACATCAGTGTTGACAAATCTCCTCCATGGTGTCAGCTCATTACTGACAGAAAGAGCCAAGAGGTGGTGTAATTTGAAACAGGGCCCCCTAATTATAATATACCATTTTTATTATTGGTATCTTCATATTTGGCATAGGGGTTTGGATCCCTCTCGGGCACAAGGGCCGAGGCATGACTGCTGCTCCTGAACATAACCAGTTACCTTTCTGTCTCGGATTGGTAGTAATAACAAAGTTTTAAGAATATTATTGTGGGACCAAAGGACATAAAAACGGCAAAAAGAGAAAAGTCATTCTTTTATGTATTTATAATTTTAATCTCAAAAGGGTTACTTAAACATTTATCAGGATTTGGGTCTGCATAAAACCGCATAGTTATCTTCAGACGCACGATACAACTTGTCTAAACAATAATTCTTTTAAATAACATGGCCCACACAATGTCTGATGTAGACTACAAACAGCATTTCACAGTAAGGGCATCATTGAGAAAGTTCTGCTGTCTCAGGATCTGGACAACCTGAAGATATTTAAAGAACGGTGAAAAAATAAAAGGAATAAGGTAAGTACACTACAAAAAGTTACATATATGACCTAACTGTACTCTATACATACAATAGGTACTGTAACAGGGTTAACTTACCAAATTACCTTCTCCTGGGTGAGAAAAGCACTTATAGCACACCAAGAACTCAGTCCAGGCCAATCATATGGTGCAGCTGGCTGCACTTACTGTATAATGGTTTGTTACACTGTTGAAGAAATGCAAAAAGGGTACCAAACAGTACAAAACGAAAGCACAAACCCAACTCCTGGGACCCCCACTGATCACACACAAGGGTAGGCCATTAATGTAAAATCCCACAAAGCCCCTTTAATAGTCTCTGTCTCCTACAAAATTACCACACTCTATAGATCAATTAATATCAATTCCGTTTTGTTCCCATTCATTGTCAATTGGGACAAAATGTAACTGAACAGAACGGAATGCTCCAAAATGCATTCCTTTGCGTTCTCATACCATAGGGCATGCTGCGGTTTGCTTTCTGTCCTGGGATGCGGAGCAAGATGGATCTGTCATGACCCCCAATGCAAGTCAATGGGGACTGATCAGTTTTCTCTGTCACTCTCTGTGTCATCTGACACAATAGAAAACTGATCCGTCCCCCATTGACTTTCAATGGAGTTCATGACGGATCTGTCTTGGGTATCTTAAAGATAATACAACCGGATCTGTTCATAATGTATGCAGATGGTTGTATTATCAGTTACAGAAATGTTTTTGCTGAACCCTGCTGGATCCAGCTAAAAACGCTAGTGTGAAAGTAGCCTTACTTATACAGCAGCCCTTAGAATGACAGTTGTACAGGCAGATAAATTAGAACATACCAGGACATTTGGGTTATACTTTTGTCAGATATCTTAACATTGACTATAACAGAATTGTAATTGATTATAAGAAATCTTTTGTGATCTGGTTAAGGCCTCATGCACACGACCGTAATTTGCATTTGTCTCCCATCTGCATTGGCTGCAGAAAGCACACGGTATGAGTTTGCAAAAAAATGTGCTGTCTGCATCTGTATGTCAATGTAATGCTTACTATATCTGTCTAATATATATACCTTTTTGTCAAATATAATTGACAATATAATAACAATATTTTGCTAATAAAATATTACATATACTAATATATGTTGGTAAAGTCACATTTCCCCAAATGTAGAGCACTAGTACAGAAAAAAACAGGACGCAATCAACAACAGGCAATACCCTGGGTATGTTCTTTACCTTCAGGTAATAAGATTGATATATTGCCATTTTCCAGGTCTGGCTTAAACATTCTCCACGGAGGCATCACGTTCAAGGCTCTGACATGCCATATGGAGACATAATTGTATAGCTGTCCTTCTGGGAAGGAGAAAGGAATATTTTAAACTGCATCTGAGACCATGGGAATCATAATTAAGTTTTGCAAGCTTGATCTTTTTAAAGGATGACTTTCATGCAAAACCAAATAACAATGACGTATTCAGAAGATAAGCAAATGGGTATCAGGTATGCTACATACTGTATATTTCAGAATACAGTGCATCATTAATTTCAATATTCCAACTATTTTAATTATTGTTAGTAGTAGAGATTTGTTTCTGTTCCAATACTATAGATTCATTTAATTCAGTCCGTATAAATCCATTACCCCAATTGCCCTGAAATGTTGTCTATGACCCTTTGAGGTCT
>ONZH01006728.1:0-66159 GCA_900303285.1 Rhinella marina
TATCTATCCGCAAATGTGGAATAGATGCGGCCCCATTCACCTCTATGCCGTGCCGCGGCTCTTTTGAAGCATGTCATATACTTGTCCGTGTGCACGGACAAGTATAGGCATTTTCAATGGGGCCGCACGACGTGTGTTCCGAGCGCTGCGGCCCCTTATATTAGCGGGTCCGCAGTAATGTGGGCCCGCAAATATACGGTCGTGTAAATGGGGTCTTAGTCTCAGGTCTTTTGCAGACTCCAACAGGTTTTCATCCAGAATGGTCCTGTATTTGGCTCCATCCATCTTCCCATCAATTTTAACCATCTTCCCTGTCCCTGCTAGTGAAAAGCAGGTCTTCATGATGCAGAACCCTGAGACTATCACAGAGCAGGTGCATTTATACGGAGACTTAATTACACACAGGTGGATTCTATTTAACTTCATCAGTCATTTAGGACAACATTGGATCATTCAGAGATCCTCAATGAACTTCTGGAGTGAGTTTTCTGAACTGAAAGTAAATGGGACGAATAATTTTGCACGCCCCACTTTTCAGTTTTATTATTACAAAAAAAGTTTAAATGATCCAACAAATTTCATTCCACTTCACACGTGTGACCCACTTGTTGTTGATTCTTCACCAAAAATTTAAAATGTTATATCTTTTTGTTTGAAGCCTGAAATGTGGCAAAAGGTTGAAAAGTTCCAGGGGGCCGAATACTTTCGCAAGGCACTGTATATGCCAAAAAGTAGCGTATATCTGTTATTAAATGACCCTCTATATCAGGGGTCAGGAACCTTTTTGGCTAAGAGAGCCGTAAACGCCACATATTTTGAAATATAATTCCGCGAGAGCCGTACAAAATGTTTAAAGGGCCATTGACAGATCAATCGCTCCAATGTTCACTTAGTACAGCAAGGAATGCTCCTCCCTGCTGTATAAAGCCACAACTGGACTGAAACAATGGTAATTAGCAGTAAAAAAATTAAATAAATAACTTACATTGTGAGCTTCTGCCACCTATATTTCATGCTTGGGGGCTTTTAAATCATCTCTTGGGGGTATAAGAAACTGATTTAAAGCCCCCCAAGAGTGAACTAGCAGCGATCGGTACCTGCCGAATATGTAGTTATATTCGTTGTGCTCTGCAGCTCCGACTACCGGGTTGATCCCTGCATCTTACGTCACGCTGCTCCCTCTCTCTCCATAGAGGTAAATGGAATCTGCTGGCAGCGTATGCGCACCAGTGGCAGCACGACGTAAGATGCACGGTTTCAACGCGGAAGTAAGAGCTGCGGAGCACAACACGAATATAAATGGAGGGGGTTATGAAGCTCATGTCTCCTTGGTTCAGCAAGCGCCGAGGAGGCAGAAGCCGGCGGCGCATGCGTGCTAGGAGTGAAAGTATATGCAGCGATCCCACACAGATACGTCATCGGGTGGAATCGCTGCATTATGGGAGGAAGGTAAAAACAGGGGCTAGCGCCCCAATAACATAATAGCACGGGCGCCGTTCCTGAGCACTTTATTACAGCTCTGGGAGACCTCCAGAGCTGTAAAGAAGCGCTCAGAACAGATTTTTGCCCTGATAGTGGTCCTTTTAAATCAGTTTCTTATGCCCACAAGAGATTAATTTAAAGCCCACAAGAGTGTAAATATGGGTGGCAGATGTTTTTTAAGGCCATATTTTTATTTTTTTTTTGGGGGGGGGGCTATATAATGGATTATGTGGGATTATTTTCAGGGGTGAAGTGGGAAGGGGGGGGTTGGTGGGACACACTGTATTACACAGCCCCTTTATTGATGCAGCTCACTGCTGCTGACCATGAGGCTGTGTAACAATTTCCATGTTATAATGTTCACCTTCAAAGCAGCAGCCAGGGGTTTCTGGAACGTCCAAGGGAGACACAAGGGAGGAGGCAGATGCCGCTTCACTAGGGGACGCAGGTGCGTGCTTGCAGACGGCGCGGCTATGCAGGGAGTTATGGGAAATGTAGTCCATGCTCCCTGCCGCTCACCACTGCCGCCAATGCTTATCAGGCCATCAAAGAACTACCAATATCAGCGTGCACCGCGGCCTGATGGAGCGCGGTGCATGCATCCTTCCCATAGACAGGTAGGAGCCCTGTCTGCGAGCCAGATACGGCCATCAAAAGAGCCATATCTGGCTCGCGAGCCATAGGTTCCCGACCCCTGCTCTATATGTTTGCAGAGTGCTGTTGTACTGTGTTTGCTTTTACTTTTATACTTCATTTTTATAAGGATTTGTTGTCTAACTTTGTTTTTGGTTCTGCACCAGATTTATCATCCAGCCTGAGCCCCTGGTGCAGGTCTAGACAGCCACTCTAAGATTACACCGTATTTATGATTAGTACTAGAGATGAGCAAATTTCTTGTTATGAAATTCGTTCACGCTTTGTTTGGTGGTAAAGGGTGAATTGCGTTATGGATTCTGTTACCACAGACCATAACACAATTCTATGTCGGAATGCCTTTAGAGGCATTCCGTTATGCATTCCGTCATAATAGAAGTCTATGGTATGCATAACAGATCTGTCCCGTTTCTGTTATGAAGGGGAGTCCTCTCCTGCATAACGGAGACCGGACGGAACCATTATGCAGGCCATAGACTTCTATTATGACAGAATGAATAACGGAATACCTCTAAAGGCATTTCGTCATAGAATTGCGTTACGGTCCGTGGTAACAGAATCCATAACGCAATTCACCTTTTTCCTTAACGCAATTCTATGACGAAATGCCTTTAGAGGTATTCCGTTATTCATTCTGTCATAATAGAAGTCTATGGCCTGCATAATGGTTCCGTCCGGTCTCCGTTATGCAGGAGAGGACTCCCCTTCATAACAGAAACGGGACAGATCTGTTATGCATACCATAGACTTCTATTATGACGGAATGCATAACGGAATGCCTCTAAAGGCATTCCGACATAGAATTGTGTTATGGTCTGTGGTAACAGAATCCATAACGCAATTCACCCTTTACCACCAAACAAAGCGTGAACGAATTTCATAACAAGAAATTTGCTCATCTCTAATTAGTACACGACAGTTATTATCTCCCTTCTAAGAGAAAAGGAGCTGTCACTGTACTGCCATCTAGTGGCAGAATGCAAATTTGTATTTCTGGACATACCCATGAGAGAACTGTTAGTTATCTCTCTACTCCCAAATCCACCATAAACATGCACACCCAGCTCATATTAATGGAGAGAGGGGAATAAGTACTCAACTTTTTATGCACGTTAATTCTATATAGAAACTGTAAACATGCCCCTTATCGTTATAATATGTTTTATTATAGTTACAAACATTAATAGTCCGGTATTAATGGCTGTGGAGCAGCTGAATAAAGCACATGAACTTAAAATTATTCCCGAGCGAAGTGTTTCCTTAATTATTCTTCTCACTGATGGAGAAGCCAATAGAGGTAGGTAAAATACAGGTGATTTTGAATTGATGCACTAAGATATGTATCTGCCAGGAGAAGCCTTAAAGTGTAACGGTCAGTCTTTTTTTATTTTTGTAATGTATAGGGACAGTCATACTAACCATTTTTGTAATATACTTTAATTACTGAAATCGTACATTTGTATTAGAAAAATCGCTCTAAAGTGGCCCATTTTTAGCCTTAGCAACGCTCCTCTGTCTTCTGTTTACATAACTCTGGAGACTTGCTCAACACTGACTATTATGTAATCAGAAGACAGAGGAGCGTTGCTAAGGCTCAAAATGGGCCACTTTAGAGCTAATTTTCTAATACAAATGTATGATTTCAGTAATTAAAGTACCTTATTTTTCGCCCTATAAGACACACCGGCCCATAACACGCACCTAGGTTTTACAGGAGGACAATAAGAAAAAAATATTTTTCACCAGACCTCAGCTCACAGCCCCAATCAGACCCCCAATAAGACCTCAGATCAGACCCCAATGTGAATAACCCCCAATCAGATCTCAGATAAGAGCCCCATGCCTCTCATCAGCATGCATTGCCTCTCATATCAGCCCCCATGCCTCCAATATCAGCCCCCATGCCTCCAATATCAGCCCCCATGCCTCCAATATCAGCCCCCAATGCCTCCAATATCAGCCCCCCATGCCTCTATCAGCCCCCAATGCCTCCAATATCAGCCCCCATGCCTCCATCAGCCCAAAATGCCTCCAATATCAGCCTCCATCAGCCCCCAATATAAGCCCCCAATGCCTGTATCAGCCCCCATGCCTCCATCAGCCCCCAATATGAGCCCCCAATCTGCCCCCAATATGAGCCCCCACTGCCTGTATCAGCCCCCAATATGAGCCCCCAATCAGCCCCCATCAGCCCCCAATATGAGCCCCCACTGCCTGTATCAGCCCCTAGCCTCAGAGAATATAAAATAAATAAAGCACTTACCTCTCCTGCTCGTGGACGCCGCCGCTTCTCGCCGCCTGCGCTCTTCTTCCTCCTCCTCTGTTGGCTGTGCTGTGAACTATCGTGCACAGCGTGAGGTCACAGAGCGCCCTCACGCTGTGTGCAGCCCTGCACAGCCGACAGCCGAGCGGAGGACCAGGAAGCGGTGAGTATAGCTCCTTCATCGCTTCCTGGTCCTCCAGTGCTAATGAGCGCTTCCATAATGGAAGCGCTCGTTAGCATTCACCCCATAAGACGCAGAGACATTTTCCCCCCACTTTTGGGGGGAAAAAAATGCGTCTTATAGGGCAAAAAAATACGGTATATTACAAAAATGTTTAGTATCACTGCCCCTACACATTACACAAATAAAAAAATGACAATTACACTTTAAGGCCTCATGCACACGAACGTATTTTGTTTCCGCATCCGTTCCATTTTTTTTGCGGATATGATGCGAACCCATTCATTTCAATGGGTCAGTGTGCTATCTGCATCAGTATGTCCATTCCGTAGCCCCACAAAAAAAATAGAACATGTCCTATTCTTGTCCTTTTTGCGGACAAGTATAGGCATTGTTACAATGGATCCGCAAAAAAAAAACGGAAACACGGATGCCATACGGAACGTCATCCGTTTTTTTTTTTTGTGGATCCGCAATTTGTGGACCGCAAAACACATACGGACGTGTGAATGAAGCCTAAAGGGTAGTGTTGAGCGAGCATGCATGGCCGAACTCGCTGTTCGGCCGAGCATGCCTACGCTCGGGTCCGCTCTGTGTTCGGCCTCTTCGAGTCTCTTCTCCGCACTGTAATGTTGATTTGTACGCTAATGTGTACGAATTTGTATGCTAAGGGAGGGGATTAGGTTGTGGCAATACATAGATCCTGCATTTTAAAGACATTGGCGCTAGAATGTGTATTATATGCACATATTGTAAGCTGCACTGGAGCTCAGTGTAGTGTATGCACTCACCCATACATGTATGGGTGAGTGTATGTGCAGGAGCATGCATGTTGCCGATACAGGCCCGAGATCTATTCATCTGTTTCCATTACAATTTTATTGACAATTTAGATAAAATGAATGTTAAATGTTAAAACTGTATTAGGCCTGTCTCACATCTTCTATTTGAGATCAGGCAGGCTGTCCCAGCATGGAAAAGCCTGCCGAATCTCTCTGCATTCCACCATCGCCAGAAGCAACTGCGCCGCCATCCAGCCGGACAAATACCGCTGCGTGCATATATGACACAGGTCTCACTCCTTTAAGGCCATACCACTTTACATGGCTTACACCTGTTGAGGATATGGGCTCATGCACATGAACATATTTTCTTCCCATGTCCGTTCCGTTTTTTTTTTTTTTTTTTGCGGACCGTATGTGGAACCATTCATTTCAATGGGTCCGCAAAAAATGGAAGTTACTCCATGTGCATTCCGTATGTCCGTATTTCCGTTACGCAAAAAAAATAGAACATATCCTATTATTATCCGCATTACGGACAAGGATAGCACTGTTCTATTAGGTGCCAGCTGTTCTGTTCCGCAAAATACGGAATGCACACGGACGTCATCCGTATTTTTTGCTGATCCGTTTTTTGTGGACCGCAAATTACATATGGTCGTGTGCATGAGCCCTGGCTGTAGTTACTTAAAAGGGCTGCAGAGCAGGGGTGGTGGGAATTTTCCTCAAAAGTCTCAGAGTGGGTTAAAAAGTAAACAAAGTAATATCTTTATCTTAGGTGAATCAAACCCTGCAAAAATCCAAGAAAATGCAAAGAAAGCCATTCAGGGAAAATACACCTTGTACAGTCTTGGTTTTGGCAATGGAGTCAATTATCCTTTTCTGGAGAAGTTAGCACTGGAAAATTCAGGAATCGCTCGTCGCATATATGAAGACTCTGATGCAAACTTGCAATTGCAGGTAAATTGTTATATTGCGGTATTGTGGTTTTTGGAATATTATGCATATTTTGTAATTATTTATGTTAATACCTAAATCACAGGACAACCAGGGATATAACTGAGCCAATGGATCCTAGATAACCAGAGATATCTAAAAAACCAATTGGTTATTGGGGAAAGGCATAAAGTACTGGGCTACCAGGTATAAACCATAATTACTAGGGTCACCAGGGAAGTGACATTCGCTGGGTCAAGAGGGTCAATCAGAATATAACTCTGTATGCCTTGACATGAAATCAGAGGCATTTGGACGTATAGTAGGGTCCCATAGACTTCTATGAGTGCCATGTACGGCTGTATAACAGATGCAGTATGTGCAAGGATAGTAATATGGAGCAAAAAGTCAAATCAGCAGTGTTCCAGTTGAAAGCCTTGGTTCATTTAGACATCTATACGCATGTATATTTTCGGGAACACATATAACATACATAGTTACCAACGTTTCCTTGTGTGTGTTGGTCTTAACTATGGATTAGGCCTCCGTGTTGCATCCATTTTTTTGCAGACCCATTGATTTCAATGGGTCTTTGGGTTGCATTTTGCAGCAAAGAATAGTTCATGTTCTATATTTTGTGGAACGGACATATGGATGCAGAAAGCACACAGATCAGCCTTGTGCTTTCCGCTTTCATATGAGCATTCTGCAAAACATGTCCTATACTTGGCTGCAAAATGCGGACCACGGGCCCATTGAAGTCAATGGTTAAAAAAAAAAAAACGGATGCAACATAGACATGATCTGTATTTTGTGGATCCACATTTCATATACCGCAGAATACATACGATTGTGTGCATGAGGCAGGCTTTATTAGAAGGAAGGATGGATTCACATCGCTGCCGTTTTTTGTACTGGGAACTATTGGCATAGGTTCATCCATTATATAATTCTTAACTGTATAATTCTATAACTTCCACTTTATGTTCTCTATAAGCAGTTTTTGCTGATTCTTTTACAGCAAATTTTATAAACCAATTACTTACTGTTTGGAAAAATTTGCTTGCTTGTCTGTTAAATTTTTAAAGGGGTTATCCAACACCTATAATGCCCCCCAAAATGCCCAGGCACCTCACACAGGTTATTCTTACCCCTCTCCCTGGCCCTCGCATCACTGCAGGCTCCCTAGTGTCACCCACGTCCCCATCACGGCCTGCTATTGGCTGCACCCACCCCATCGCCGAATGTGGCATCAGGAGCGACGCGGGTACCAGGGAGAGGGGTAAGTATAACTTGCATTAGGTGCCCCGGCATTTTGGGGGGCATGGGTTTTGGATAACCCCATTAAATATAGTGAATTTTATATATCAGATGACAACTATTCCTCCTGTCTCTATCATATATGTACACGTATGTTCATATTGGCCATATTTCATTAGGGAGAGGGGTCTAAGCTGCTGCCAGATGGGGAAGAAAAGATCAGGCCTATTGAAATCCAAAATTCTTTGTTCCCTCGACATCAGCAATGGTTGGGGGGGGTGTCAGGATGCCCTAGTCCACATAAGATGGTCAGCGGTCCTGCCAAAACCAGCGGACTTGAACCACTGCTATCTAGTGTGTATGGCCAGATTAAGTTGATATATGCATACATATTATCTTGAAGATTTATTCAAGTGATATTTTGTTCTTAAATGGTAGGGCTTCTACACCGAAATTGCAAATCCAACATTGATTGACATAGAAATGCAATATCCTGTGAACGCTATCACTGACCTCACTCAGAACAACTTCAGGCATTACTTTGAAGGGAGTGAAATTGTGGTCGCCGGACGTGTAACAGATAATGACTTGAACTCACTTACTGTGGATGTAAAGGCAGAAGGGGTAAGTGCAGATTGTGTGCTGTAAATGCCATAAGATGTTACTTTCTATGTGTCAATAGTCATTCAGTCATTCTTCATCCTTGGCTGCTCTCAGCTCAGTTCCATTAGAGCAGAACATTGGTCAGTGACGGGAGCTTATCTGTATTGTCTCATGGGAGTCAGATCTTGTCTAAGATAACCTCCAAGCCTGTAGCTTTGTCCTTCCTCCACGTTTTGCACATGAGAGTTTGAGGACTTGCTTTTTTATTGATCTATTGCTGCCTTCTCTCCCAAAAGCCCAATCAGTGTTGGGAGTGTAGAACCCCTTTAAGGGTACAGCTACACATGGTGTAATTACTGAATTTCCACTGAAATGTTTTGTGCAGAAAATCTGTAGTGTTTACATGCTGGAAAGAAGACTCCAAAACATGTCAATCTATGCTGCAGGTGTCACCAGAGGTTTTCAAACTTTTGCAGTGACCCAGAGGATCACTGCAAACGGTTCATTTAATGCTAAAGAGTTACCTTATGCTACAGAGTTAAATGTTGTAATTTGTGGTTGAAGCACTTATTATCTCAAATGGTTATGTATGGGCAACAAATAGTCAACACTGGCCAGTTTCCAAGACAATGAGCTGGTTCAAAGCTTGTAGCAACATGTGTATTAGTGAACTCCTGAGAAGTAAGCCTGAAGAGAAACCTGGTCCAGGGAATCTAAATCCCTGAGACGGAAAGCTGCCAGAGAAGAACTTAACTCAAAGAGCTGACATTCAAAGAAGGTTTAAAACCATCAAAGTTATGCAGGTTTCAGACAGTAAGGTGGCAATTATTTATTTCTTTAAGCATTTTTATAGCATTACTATATTCCACAGCGCTTTACAGACTTTGGCATCCAACTGTCTCCAATGGGACTCATAATCTAAATTCCCTACCAGTATGTCTTTGAATTGTGGGAGGAAACCCACACATACACTGGGAGAACATACAAACTTCATGCAGATGTTGTCCTTGGTTGGATTCAAACCCAGGACTGCAAGGCAACAGTGCTAACCACTGAGCCACCGTGCTGCCCATACAATAAGAATTTACTGCTCATGGACATGTTATATTGCTTCGGTGCCCACGACACTTTGCGTTGGGCTGACCATCCGAATCTAAGATCTGTGCCCCGCAACCTGGGAATTGCAGAAAGAGTTAATGAGAAGGGAATTGCATGCCTATGGTTGTCTGGGAATATTGCAAAAGTGAACTTAGGGTGAGAAGGCTACTGCAGAACTGTGCCTTTTGCAGCTATATTAACTACTACTCCCATTATCTATTCAGTAAAGAGAGACTTCTTTATTGCAACCAAACGGGCCTGGTCATTGACTCCACCAACATTAATCTGTGGGCCCCTATCTTTCATCCTGCGCTCTGGCATTGTACCCCAAAAAATATCGACATCAAGGGCACCTCACTTAACATTAGGCAGGAGCCCAAAACCAAAGTGTGTCCAGAGGGAAGTGTCCTCCCCTCACTGCACTCGCGGTCGAGGGCAAGCTAGAGGGTGAGAGATTATCCACCATGAATACTACACCACCATCATTGATACCACCAATTGCATCCTCTCCAACTCCACCATCCACCACGCCTCCCCCTGCAGTCTGGCATGCTGCACTTTGCAATGCAAAGCTTAAAAGCAGCAGAAGATCTGATGTGAACTTGCCAGCAATGCCACCCTAAAAGCCAGCACAATTGGGCAGTTTTTTCTGCAGTCGATTTTGATCAGATTCTCTGCAGACTTTCTGCTGAGGAAATTCTGTATGAATATAAATATGAAAGAGATATGTATTTCCTGTACAGAGGAAATCACTTTACCAGACAAATAAGCATCTAGATTTCTTTTAACTTACTGCTATTGTATGAATAGGCAGATGCATCTTTAAATTATACTGAAAATGTCCAACTTCACGAAAAGGATGATGTGAGGAAGCAGCAAAAATACATCTTTGGTGACTTTACAGAGAGACTCTGGGCATATCTTACAATACAACAGCTCTTGGAGAAACGGTAAGTAAAGAGGTGGAATGTAGTGCATAATTCTAGACTCAAGCCATGACTTCCAGGGTAGCAAGCATAGCAGATGCTATCGGACCAAGAAACCAATGGGCCCCACCTCCACTGCTACATTAACAATGTTAATGGGTTACTGAGCTTTCCAAAAACTTTTGATATCTCATAGCGGCACATCCAAGGTTTTAATTGGTGCAGGTCACTGCTATGTGAGCGCTTCTCTCTCTTCTTTCTAGTGATCAGTGGGCGACTAAGAACTCAGACCCCTCAATCAAAACCTTTGATATGTTGCTGTGACATATCAACATTTTTTTGAAAGCCTCTGAACATGGATCTCTATTTTAAGAGAAGCATCATCTGGATGATGCAGGGGAAGAGATAGAAGGAGTGTGTAGGGGAAAGAAGGAGATGTTGCAAGTGTTAAAATGACTTGGACAGGTATTTAGGAATTTTAGTTGACAGTACACATTCTGTAACTGTAGCAGCCAGTGTCAGGCAGATGCTGCCAAGGCTAATCAGAAGTGGCATAGATGTCCATGATGAGAACTAGCACTTTACAAATCACTAGTCAGACTGCACATGGAGTATTGTGTACAGTTTTGGGTACTGAGTTAGAGAGGGTCAAAAGATGGGCAACTAAGGGTAGGTTCACACACCTCAGTTTATCAAATCCAGCAGGCTGTCCCGGCAGAGAACAGTCTGCCTTAGATCACTGGATCCGGTCCAGCCAGATACTGCTACCGGACCCCATTGACTATAGTGGGATCTGCGCTTTCTGGCATAAGTGCCATTGCATGCAACTGTTTTTGTCTGTCTGGCAATATGCTCCCATTGTCTATGATGGGACAACCCCTTTAAGGAAAATTGTATTTTGCCTAATGGAGAAAAAATCAAACATACTGATCTACTGAGCACATTTTTTATGCCTATAAGGGCTTGTTCACACATCGGTTATTTGATCAGTTATTTCCATCAGTTATTGTGAGCCAAAACCAGGAGTGGAGCTTCCACAGAGATAAGGTATAATGAAAAGATCTGCACCTGTTCTGTGTTTTTGACCCACACCTATTTTTGGCTCACAATAACTGATGGAAATAACTGATCAAATAACTGACGTGTGAACACAGCCTAAGTCATTAAAATGTTGTAGAAGATTTTTAACCATTGATAAACCAAAACAACTCACCAAAAATACCTGTAGCCAGATTTACATTTAGGGTTCTAAAATCATGTCGTTTAATCCAAGACTTCATGCAGACCCATCAGAAAAATTGGACCTAACAGAACAAGCACTCAAGCTCTCCCTAAAGTTCAAGTTTGTGACTCCTTTAACGTCAATGGTGGTTGCAAAGCCAGAGAAAGAAAACAAGGTCAAAGAAGAAATAATTGCTGATAAATTTGTGGAAAGTACAGGTAGGAGCATTCTACCAGGTGCAACACAAAAAAAAAAGACTATTTCTGTTGATGGGGTTTACCCAGATTTTTACATTGATGACAGGATAGGACATCAGTATCTGATTGCTGGGGGTCTGACAACCAGCTCCTTCACTGATCAGCTGTTTGAAGAGACCATGGCACTCTGGTGAGCACTCTGTGGCCTCCTCCTAGGCTAGTGACACCACGTTCATCCGTCACTTACCGAAGTGCTGTGGTCGGGGAGCTGGGTGTCAGATCTTCACCTATCTGATACTGATGACCTATCCTGAGAATCAGAATCAAAATCTGGGAGAACTATTTTAAAGGATATGGACGCTTTTAGCAGCCATTTAAAATAAATAAATAAATAGAGCATTGTACTTATTTTGGGCTAAAACATTTTTCCATTTGGCCTGTATAAAAAATTTCACCGGTTTTTCCTTATCTCTGCACTACTGACAACTCATAAACACACTTTAAGGGCCCTTTCACACAAGCGTGAGACTCGGACGTCTCCCGCATCGTGTGCCGTGTACTGAACTCCCGGCACTGAACGGGGGTTACATAGCATTATACTGATTTATGATGCTATGTAACTCTTACAGTTCTGGAATGTGTTGGAGAATGCAGACAGATGTAAAAATGCATATACAGCATCCTGGATTTTTTTAAAGAAACCATAAAGACAAAAACACCACCAAACTAACAAAAACAGCAGGAGCAAAAAAGAAACATTTGTGTTCTGTAATTCATATTTCCCATAGACTTTAAGCTAATAATCGGAGCTGGCATTTTCACTTAAAAAAAACACACCAAAAAACACAGATACAAAAAATACTAATACCACAAATGTGCAGAAAAACGCAAAAACCTATGTTTGAACCCATATTTAAGCTTATTAATTTGATTTCACTGGAAAGGAGAAAGAACAGCCAGCACTGAGTATGTAAAGATGCAGGCTGCTGGGGGCAAGAGGTTGCATACTTTTTAATAAAGGCCAATTGCAAGAATGTTTTACACGCACACTTCTAATTGAATAATAAATGCATTTAAATAATAAATGCATTTAACGGTGTCCATAACTTTACTCACCATGACAGCAAATATGGGAAAACTGTGACATTATACACATTTATGTCCTCTGTTTAATATACTGTATACTCCAGAATGCCTGTGACAGATGGCATACAGATGAAAATCATGTTCATTTAAAGGGTTATTCCCATCTTAGAAAATGGGGGCATATCGCTAGGATATGCCCCCATTGGCTTATAGGTGCGGGTCCCACAGCTGGTACCCGCACATATATCGAGAATGGAGCCCCCAAAGCGAAGAAGGGTGCACTGCGCATGCACGGCCACCCTCGATTCATTTCTATGGGGCCGGCGAAAATAGCCGAGCGCTGGCTCGACTATTTCCGTCAGCTACATAAAAATGAATGGGAGCGGTGGCCGCCCATGCGCGGTGTGCTCCCATTCATTTCTATGGGAGCAGCGGGGAGCTGCGCCTGGTGGTGGCCGGACCCCGGGAAACCTCGGGTCCTCCAGGCGTAGAGCTCCCCGCTCCGTTCTCAATATAGGTGCGGGACTCGCACCTATAAGACAATGTGGGCAGGGGCGTAGCTATAGGGGGTGCAGAGGTAGCAGTCGCTAGAGGGCCCAGGAGCCTGAGGGGGCCCAAAGACCCTTGTGCCACATAAGAAGACACACAAAGTACTGTGGGAAGGGGGGCCCAAGCTGAACTCTTGCACCAGGGCCCATGAGCCTTTAGCTACACCCCTGAATGGGGGCATATCCTAGCGATATGCCCCCATTGTCTAAGATGGAAATACCCCTTTAATGTATCCTTTTTTTCTTACTGGATATGATTATATGAAATAATGCACCTACTACACTATTCCATACCTCTTTTTTCTGGCATACTGACATATACTGGCCAGACAGAGACCAAAAGGTCACTCTTTTGGCCTCTGTCTGGCTAGTACAACGCAATGGACACATTTTGTATGCATGTCAGGAGCTTTCTCAGAGTACACGCTAAAAATACATCAGAAATATGGTTCCTAGTTATACAGTTTTTCGAGGTTGGGTAAATGTGTGCACTACATCTATATCCTAAGGTCAGGGTTACACACTCCAGCTGCTACATGTGGAAAAAAAACACCTTTCCACTGTGTCCTATAGTCACAAGAATTTTTTGGGTAATACTTTGGTTTTAGCCACAAAATCATGCAGCCAATGGTCGCCACAGGTGGTTTTTTTGGCCGCATGCCATAAACAGAGTGTGTAAACTCAACCTAAAAGTATAAAATATTACCCAATTAACTTTCATTCCATTGTTTGCAGTGCAAAAAGATTTACCTTTGATTGGCTTTCTACATAAAAGACGTAAGCATTTAAGCATGAAAAAATAACTACATAATCTTGTTTTTTTATTTTTAAAGTGGATCAATTTGCTCTCCTGACATGTCTGTTTTTAGTATAGGTTGTATTCTCCCTTAAACAAGAATTCTGTTCCTACTAGCTAACATGGAATAGGGAGGTCCAGGGGGCATGACTACCGCAGAGAGAACAGTGTAGCAGGCAGAGCAAGCATTACAGAACAAAGCATGCTGGGTTTAGATTAAAAAAGCAAGCTTCTGAAAACAGGAAGTTCTTCATGTAAACATCCTGCCAGGATGTAGTGAAGCTGAAAAAAAAGACGAAGGAAAAACAGGTATATGAGGCAAACATTAGCAGTGTTTGGCGTACTCTTGGAGCACCCCTTTAACACTATAGCTAAATTTGTATCCCAAAAACACTAAGAACTCTAACTATTCTAAATTACAAAATGAATCAGAATTTTGGTCCCATTTAGAGAAAAAATATGATGTGATCACATAACAAAAAATGTGAACATACAATTTATTTCGTTGTACAATGACCCCTGCACAGGTCACAGAGTATGCCTAGAAAACTCTCCCATAGAAGTCACTGAGGTCCATTGTGTCTATTGGTCCATGTGGCTGCTGTAAAACAGTTTTTTTTATTGCTTTCTAAATGTTCAGACAAGATGGCTGACCCAATAATCATGCTCAGAAAACAGAAGAATGGGATATGTCATCAATATCAGATCAGTTGGGTCCGACTCCCGGCACCTCCACTGATCAGCTGTTTGAAGACGAGGCCAGTTTGATCACACCTTTGATCAACAAAATTTACCCCTTTAGGGATTCCCTAGGATTATGTAGATAAGACTTAACTTTTCCCAGGGGATAGGGTGATAGACATCAGGTTTTAGACAGTTGGCAGCAAAGTCCTATTGCAGCTATTTATGGAGTGAGGCATAGGTTTGTGCTAGCGCTGCTTAGGGAAACAGCATACAGAGCGAGGCATTGTCTTGGCTGGCGCTGTACAGGGAGACAAATAAATCGCGGTGATCACGTATCACGTGACCGCACAGACCCGCGATCTCCCTGATACAGAGCCAGTTTGTAGTACCGATCTTTCACTGATCGGGGGAAAGGTGTCCCCGATCAGTTACACAGACGGTACCTAGCGTCGACCACATATCGCGCACCTGCAGGTTCACACGCAGGACAGGCTGACGGACAGTCCGGAGCGGTCACGCACCACGTGACTGTAACGCTCCAGTGTCCCTCATTGGCATGCGAACCGCTATACAAGCCTGCTCTGTTGGGGAAGCAGTTCCCCGGTCTTATTAAAACATAGGCAGCATTATCAACATAACCATTGCTGCTGCACGACCAGCCTTTTCTAATAGAGGTTAGTAGTGAACTGTGAAAATAGCCTACATAGAGGGCTCTGACCTGAAATAAGGCAGACTCTTTCATACAGCCCAGGCATTGATCGCTGTGTGCATAGTGGCAGCACACAGCGATACAACGAACAGAAAGCCTGTTTGTAGTGCAATTATAACAAAAGTAACTATTATAGGCTCAACAGTCCTAAACCTCTATTATTAATGATACTATGTTCCAGAATTAAGGGCTAACACCATTCCCCAACTATATGTTGTCACATAGTATCTATAAATATATCCTCATAAAAAGGAGACTCCTGGCTACCTAATTATACCCACAACACGTGGGTGTTAGTACCAATAGGGCACAGCTGCCGGCTGATAGTTTTAACATTTTTGAGTGCAATATTTGTTATTTATAATTTCTAATAAAAGTTAAGTCTTATCTACATAATCCTAGGGAATCCCTAAAGGGGTAAATTTTGTTGATCAAAGGTGTGATCAAACTGGCTTTGTATATATTAATAACCCGAGGATTACCCTATAGGGGATCTTGGCTATATAGTGTTTATTGAAATCAAGGCGGCGCTCATGCAAGAGCTGCTTCCTCTTTAATATCACACTGTGTTTTGTCTCGTTTGCAGTTAGTGTAATTACAAGTGCTGGTCCCATTCACTTGGATGAGAGCAGCACTTGTAATTACACTAAATACTACACCCAAGACGTACCCTCTATACCCATTTGTTTTCTTTCCTCTATGGCTAAGATTCAGTAATAGATAAATCTCACACTTAAATATATCTTAGTTCTACGCTATAAAACCATTAAAATAAACCCAGTGTTTCTATTATTGTTTTAACAGCGCCGTTTATTCGAGGGTCTACAAACTGGGGTAAGCTATTCGTGATATTTAAAGGCTATGACACCTTTGACCCAGGAAAAAATATTTCGTTATATGTTAGTGCTCAAGTTGCTCTAATTTTCAGTCTGCAATCTTCATTTCCTTATTTACTTTCATTCTCCCTGATATACCATTTGCAACCTGCTCCTAGTTTCATACTTTTCTCATATGGTCATGTGTATCCTAGAAAGACATGCTGGAAGTGAGTTCTGTGAATCCTGGATGCTTGTACCCTCACCCGCTTTCATAAATTGACACAAATTTGTTCCTGTACTGCTTTTCCTTATGTAGATAACAATAAGGTGTTAAAATCCCCTTCAAATGTATTATTTAACAAAAAGCACTCAGCATCCAGCTTGGGCAGAAGGGGAAGGTGGGGGGGTCTGCTTTTAGCTGCTCATATGTCCTGAATGGTAGCAGCTTTGTTTGAAAGCTGGAATTCCAGGCTTTAATACAAGAGAAAAATGACAGCATTAGCACAACATCAGCAGGAGATATCACTGTTAGAAATCAAGTCGGGAATAAACGTGGTAAAACCTGTTTTACTTTCACTTTCAGATGCATTCACTGCATCCTGATTTCTAACAGTGATATCTTCCCATGTAATGAAGGTATCTCTACCTGCTATCCATAGATATGAGCAGCCAAAGCTCCACCTAAGTCTGGAGGAGGGGATCAGTTGGGGAGCTGACAGCTTGCAGCAGAAGAAAAAAATAAGAAAAAAATATATAGAAATTTGTCATTATCATCATTTTACTGACCCACATAATAAAGTTATGTAATTTATACCACACAGTGAACGCCATAAATAAATTTCACAAAATAATGTTTAAATTGCTGTTTTTTTAATCTTTGCCCCTAAAAATAAATTAATAAAACTTATTTAATACACTATATATATCCCAAAATGGGTCCTAAAAAACCATCAACTAATCATGCAAAATAAAAAAAAATTTGAAGAAAAAAATTAAAAAGCTATGACTCTTGGAACACAAGGGAGGAAAATGTAACTGGTTCTTAAAGGGGTTATCCAGCCCAAAATATTATCCTCTGGATAGGTCATCAATATCTGATAGGCTGGGGTCTGACACCCGGCACCACCGCCGATCAGCTTTGAGACGAGGAGGAGGCACTCCATACGAGCACCGCTTCATAGTCTTCACACTACACCTCATCTCCTCTGGAGCAGTAGCGTAGTGTAATTACAAGCACTGGCCCCATTCACTTGAATGGAGCAAGTACTTGTATTACACTGCAATTCCGAGGCGCAGTACGGTGTAATGAAGAGGAATCGGTGCTCGGATGGAGCGTCCCCTCCTCTTCTAACAGCTGATCGGCGGGGGTGCCGAGTGTTGGACCCCCGCCGATCAGATATTGATGACCTATCCTGAGGATAGGTCATCAGTATTCTGGGCTGGATAACTCCTTTAAGGCTAAAATTAATTACCGTATGTCACTAAAGGGTTAAAAATGCAACTGGGTCCCCTGATTTGTGTGCCAACAAGATTTACTTCAGACACATATTAAAAATCTACAATAAAGTAACATTTTGGGAGGGTTTTTCCAATTTGAATGTGACTGTTAGGAGGTTAAAAAATTTGTGGCAGAGTTTACCGTTTGCATTGCAATATGAAATCCATATACCGTATTTTTCGCTTTATAAGATGCACTTTTTTCCCCAAAAAAGTGGGAGGGGAAATGGCAGTGCATCTTATAAAGCGAATGGTGCCATTTTTACATGGCTGAAACTGATACATCGCTGGCCATTATGCTGCACAGCGCGGCCTGCGATGTATCAGTTACAGCTCTATCACGCGGGGTGGGAGGTGGGGCTGGAGGCCGGCAACTGATGTTGCACTCGCGGCGGGGCCCAGTGCAGTCACTGTACTTCATTACACCGGGCCCCGCTCACAGCAGTCTTTACATGTAAAGTGTATTTATTTAATCCTCAAGCAGTGGCTCTGCTGTGTTAAAGGGGTATTCTCATCTTAGACAATGGGGGCATATCGCTAGGATATGCCCCCATGTCTTATAGGTGCGGGTCCCGCACCTATATCCAGAACGGAGCGGGGAGCGCTGCGCCTGGAGGACCCCAGGTTTCTGGGGGTCCGGCCACCACCAGGCGCAGCTCCCCACTGCGCTCATAGAAATGAATGGGAGCACAGCGCGCAAGCGCGGCCACTACTCCCATTCATTTGTATGGAGCCAACGCAAGTAGCCGAGCCAGCGCTCGGCTATTTTCGGCGGGCCCATAGAAACGAATGGAGGGCGGCTGCGCATGCGCAGTGCGCCCTCATTCAGTTCCGGGGCTCCTTTCTGGATATAGGTGCGGGTCCCAGTGGTGGGACCCGCACCTATAAGATAATGCGGGCATATCCTAGCGATATGCCCCCATTGTCTAAAATGAGAATAACACTTAAAATTA
The DNA here is from genome assembly GCA_900303285.1 of Rhinella marina. NCBI lineage: Eukaryota > Metazoa > Chordata > Amphibia > Anura > Bufonidae > Rhinella > Rhinella marina. Next base: position 18,696 of record ONZH01006728.1, read on the forward strand.
CGGTAATCGTCTGTAGTAGTACTCACAAAGCAGCGGGGAGGCCAGCAGCGTAACGTCACTCCTCGGTCATGCTCCTCCCACTTAATTAATTAAGTGGGAGGAGCGTGACTAAGTAAATGACGTTACGCTGCCGGCCTCCCCGCTGCTTTGTACTACTACAGACGATTACCGTTGTTTAACAAAGCAGAGCCACTGCTTGAGGATTAAATAAATACACTTTACATGTAAAGAATGCTCTGAGCGGGGCTCGGTGTAATGGGGTCACTATTTACACAGGGCCATGAGGGGACACACATAGGACCAGCATAACATGCTTTGTGTGTATAATCCACAGATCCCCCATAAAAGTGTCATCCACAAATCCCCCATTGCAGTGTATTATCCACAAATAACCCATAGCAGTGTATCATCCACAGATCCCCCCATAGCAGTGTATCATCCACAGACCCCCCCCATAGCAGTGCATCATCCACAGATCCCCCATAACAATGCATCATCCACAGATCCCCCATAACAGTGCGTCATCCACAGATCTCCCTATATCAGTGCGTGACAATTCAAGATTCAAATATCAGTGCGTGATCCACAGATCCCCCATAACAATGCGCCATCCACAGATCTCCCCATATCAGTGTGTGATCCACAGATTCCCCCATAACAGTGTCATCCACAGATCTCCCCATATCAGTGTGTGATCCACAGATCCCCCCGATAACAGTGTCATCCACAGGCCACCATTAGTCCAAAAGCACACCTTTTGGTTCAAAATATTTTTTTTCTTATTTTGCGCCTCAAAAACCTAGGTGTGTCTTATCATCAGGTGCGTCTTATAAAGCGAAAAATACGGTAAATGAATCTAGAAGAAAGCTGCGTTTAACAGGGTTTTTGAAAAACTGCAGCATCTCCTCACACAAGACATTTTCTGCATTATATGAATGGGTTCCTGTAAATCCGCTTCCACTTGTTTTTCCTGCATTTTGTTTCAGATTACAGTTTTAAAAGTTTCAGATGTATGGTATATAGTTTTCACTTTAGGTTAGCTTTATATTTTATGTCTAATAGAGATGAGTTGAGTGAATCGATTCTAAACAAATTGGATTCAAATTGAATTTTGTAAAAGTTTGAGGTGGATCTGAATCCTAATTTTTGGTGATTTGATTCAGGGAAATTTTAGAGAGAAAGAAAAAATGAAAAAAAAAAAAATTGAGGGACAAAAGAGAAAAAAATATGACCCAGAACTCAGAATGTCATACACAAATTTTCAGGCCAATTAGAGCATTAGGTAGAATCAATTTGGTCATATCAAGCCCAAATTGAATTTCGAGTCATTCGCTCATCACAGGGGTGGACATACTGCCTGTGCAGCCGATTCGGCTGAACATGGGCTCAGCAGGAGCGGACTGGGAACTTAAAGTGGCCCTGGAAAAAATACTAGAAGTGGCCCCATTTTGTAGTTGGGTCCAAACTGATGGAAGGCAGGGCCAGCAATACCATATTGTGGCACATTATACCGCCCCAACAGAGCTAAATACCACAGCCCATCACAAAATACTGCCTGCAGAACAAAATACATCCCCAAAAACATCCACTGGCCGGCCATGAGGAGGGCTCAGGCGGCCCCCTGGGCATCGGCCCACCGGGAAATTTCCCTGTAAGGTCTATGGCCAATCCGCCCCTGGGGCTCAGTGTAAGTGGGGGACCCTGTCTAAATGCAGGACAGTGGGAGATGACCGCTTCCATTGTGGAAGTGCTCATCTCTATATTAATCTGTATCGCCGTCCCCAGCACAGTGATACAGATGACTGCTGCGGCGGGGCAGGGGAGAGTCATCTCCCTTCTCCATTCTTCTGCACCTGTAGCCTATCAGAGGCCGGTGCAGAGGGCGTAATGATGTCTTTGCGCTGCCTGAGCTGAAAGCGGCATGGAGGTAAGTATATGTGTTTATTTTTTTTTCATCATTTTTACATTATGCTGCTGCTCAGTATGGGGAGGGGGGGCACTATGGGGGCCCTATATACTGACACACATTATGGGGGGGCATCTACTGGGAGGAATTATATACTGGCACACATTATGGGGGCACTATGGGGGCATCTACTGTGGGGGAGAATAACACTATGGGGGCATTATACAGGGGTATTTTATACCAGCACACATTTTGGGGCCACTATGGGGAACAGGGGAAAGGAGCATTATGGGGGAATCTACTTGGGGCACTCTATAGGTGCATTTTATACTGGCACATTATGGGGGAGGCACTAAGAGGACGGGGGAGGAGCACTATGGAGGCATCTACTGGGGGCATTATATAGGAGTATTTTATACCGGCACAAATTATAGGGGCAATATGGGCACCTAAGCTCAACTGAGGGCACTAATAAAGGTTTTTTTTGTACTGGCACACAGTGGGGGCATTGGCACACATGAGGGCACTATGGGGACATTGGCTCTACCTGGGGCACTAAGAGGAGGTTTTTTTTTTTACTGCCACACAAAGGGGCATTTTTTGTACTGGCACACATTATAAGGGGGCATTTTTCTACTGTAACACATTATAAAGAGAATTATTATTACCAGGGGCATTATGGTGAGATTTATTACAACTGGGGGACTATAGGGAACATGAATACTAGTATGGGCACTATGGGAGCATTATTACTTCTGAGGCACAGTGGTGCTGTAAGTGCACTTTGACAGATAATTATTACTATTGGTGGGACTTTGGGAGCACTGTTACTGTGTGGGGCACCCTGGCACAGTATCAGCTTAGCACAATTCTTTTTGGGGGACATTATAGTTACACTATTAGTGTCATGGACACTATTTGCTGGGTGCAGTTATTTTTAGAGCATGGTGTGCCAATAATTATTGAAGGGGCACTATCTGTGTGGTAATAGTGTTTTCAGGGGGTTTATCTGTTTCTGCAATAAACTGCTCCTGTCTTCTCCTCAGGGTCCCTGCTCTGTCTGTGAGCCGGGACCCGACCTGCTCCTGCTAGATTGCAGGAGCAGGAGCTTTAATCCAAGCGCTGCGCTGCCTGCACGTGTATATACAGTACAGACCAAAAGTTTGGACACACTTTCTCATTCAAAGAGATTTCTGTATTTTCATGACTATGAAAATTGTAGATTCACACTGAAGGCATCAAAACTATGAATTAACACATGTGGAATTATATACTTAACAAAAAAGTGTGATACAACTGTAAATATGTCTTATATTCTAGGTTCTTCAAAGTAGCCACCTTTTGCTTTGATTACTGCTTTGCACACTCTTGGCATTCTCTTGATGAGCTTCAAGAGGTAGTCACCTAAAATGGTATTCCAACAGTCTTGAAGGAGTTCCCAGAGATGCTTAGCACTTGTTGGCCCTTTTGCCTTCACTCTGCGGTCCAGCTCACCCAAACCATCTCGATTGGGTTCAGGTCTGGTGACTGTGGAGGCCAGGTCATCTGGCGTAGCACCCCATCACTCTCCTTCTTAGTCAAATAGCCCTTACACAGCCTGGAGGTGTGGTTGGGGTCATTGTCCTGTTAATAAATGATGGTCCAACTAAACGCAAACCGGATGGAATAGCATGCCGCTGCAAGATGCTGTGGTAGCCATGCTGGTTCAGTATGCTTTTAATTTTGAATAAATCCCCAACAGTGTCACCAGCAAAGCACCCCCACACCATCACTCCTCCATGCTTCACGGTGGGAACCAGGCATGTAGAGTCCATCCATTTACCTTTTCTGCGTCGCACAAAGACACGGTGGTTGGAACCAAAGATCTCAAATTTGGACTCATCAGACCAAAGCACAGATTTCCACTGGTCTAATGTTCATTCCTTGTGTTCTTTAGCCCAAACAAGTCTCTTCTGCTTGTTGCCTGTCCTTAGCAGTGGGTTCCTAGCAGCTATTTTACCATGAAGGCCTGCTGCACACAGTCTCCTCGTAACAGTTGTTGTAGAGATGTGTCTGCTGCTAGAACTCTGTGTGGCATTGACCTGGTCTCTAATCTGAGCTGCTGTTAACCTGCCATTTCTGAGGCTGGTGACTCGGATGAACTTATCCTCCGCAGCAGAGGTGACTCTTGGTCTTCCTTTCCTGGGGCGGTCCTCATGTGAGCCAGTTTCTTTGTAGCGCTTGATGGTTTTTGCGACTGCACTTTGGGGACACTTTCAAAGTTTTCCCAATTTTTCGTACTGACTGACCTTCATTTCTTAAAGTAATGGTGGCCACTCGTTTTTCTTCACTTAGCTGCTTTTTTTTGCCATCATTCAAATTCTAACAGTCTATTCAGTAGGACTATCAGCTGTGTATCCACCTGACTTCTGCCCAACACAACTCATAGTCCCAACCCCATTTATAAGGCAAGAAATCCCACTTATTAAACCTGACAGGGCACACCTTTGAAGTGAAAACCATTTCAGGTGACTACCTCTTGAAGCTCATCAAGAGAATGCCAAGAGTGTGCAAAGCAGTAATCAAAGCAAAAGGTGGCTACTTTGAAGAACCTAGAATATAAGACATATTTACAGTTGTTTCACACTTTTTTTGTTAAGTATATAATTCCACATGTGTTAATTCATAGTTTTGATGCCTTCAGTGTGAATCTACAATTTTCATAGTCATGAAAATACAGAAAACTCTTTGAATGAGAAGGTGTGTCCAAACTTTTGGTCTGTACTGTACGTGCTATCTGCACAGTGCATGTGCAGATAGGACGTATATACACGGATGGCGGTCGTCAAGGGGTTAACTATAATGGGGTCCGGCAGAGATTCGGCCACAGTCGGGCAAAAATACAAAGAATTGGCAGGACACAAACCATTGCATGGTGCATTCTCTGACGGATTAGGTGGCAGGATCGTAGTGTTGCAGGTGTGAAAGTAGCCTTACCCTGTATGTTTTGTATTGCTGTATGTAATGTTAGGAGGGAATAAGTTAGGTTGAGAATTTGGCATGGGGGGCCCTTCCACATTCTTTGCACAGGGGCCCTCTGCTGTCTGTGTCTGCCTCTGGCTCATCACTAATATCTCATAAGAGAAGCCAAAGTAAAAAACTCTGCAGACCACCTTTACCCTAAGATCTAAGAGACTGTCTGATATTGGGAAGTAATCCAATGCCAACTTTGCGGGCCATCTTTAATACTCATATGTAAAACACCTATGAAATCATCTTCATTTCATATGCCCTATTAGTGCAGATAAATGCCATTGAGCGAGACTTCCATTTATTAGTGGAGAGCTCCCAACATGCAGCAGCTCTTCTTCCAGCAGAAAGTATATCTTATGTTTGTTACTGTCATCATTTCTATCAACAGTTGATTCAGACCCTCATTTTGTGATAAATGTTCCTCAAAAGAACGATGCTTTGTGCTTTAATATTCAAGAGGAGCCTGGTGTGATCCTGAATCTTGTTGAGGATCGAGAGCGTGGTAAGCTTTAACCCATTATGAGTACTATTTATTCAAAATATGTATTATTTGAGACATTGGGAGAGTCTTAAGACGTATGCCTCATTCACACACGTCAGTTATCTGGTCAGTGATTTTGAGCCAAAACCAGGTGCAGCTCTTAACACAGAACAGGAGCAGATCTTTCCCTTATACCTTATGTCTGTGGAGGCTCCAATCATGGTTATGGCTCACAATCACTGATGGAAATCACTGACTAAAACACTTACGTGTGAATGAGGCTTTAGGGTTTATTCACATATTGGAGCCATCTTGCATGGGTCAGCTGTCAACTACACCAGGACTACTCCATGAGGTAGCAGCCTGGCTGCTTCCCTGCGGCGAAGTACAGATCCCTGTGTAGTGGTTAAAGGGTGAATACCAGGGAACTGCCAGGACAATGCCCTTAGGTTTGGCCCAAGTCAAACTGACTAGTCGGCCCAGTGGGTCCACACTCAATGTCCGTTAAACTCTGTAAGTGAATAAAACATAATTACCAAACTTTCGCTATTGATCTAAATTAAAATTCACTAGTATTTGGATATTTTTTTAGTTTTATGAGATATCTTCTTTAATGAGAGAACTTGAAATACAAAAACGTTACAGGGCTTGATTTGGTTTTAGAAAATGCTTACATCATTCCTTCATCTTAAAACTAGTTTTGCTGCATGCTGCTTAAGGTATTTCAGTAAACGGAGAACTTATTGGAAAAGACAAAGCAGGCAACAATGCGAGATCAAATCAAACCTATTTTGGAAGACTTGGGATTATAAATAGAGAGAAGAAGATAAGAATTGAGGTGACCACTGACAAAATCACAGTCTTGAACCATAAAAACAAGAAAACACTCTCATGGCAGAAAGAAGGTTCTATAATCAAGGAAGGGTAAGGAACTTTTTAATATCATTATTTTTTTTTTCTAAGCACTATTAATTCCATGGTGCTGTACATGAGAAATGGCTTTACATGGACCATATAAAATGAGGTCAAGTACAATAAACATGAATAAACTATGTGACAGGCGGGTACAGAAGGAGAGAGGACCCTGCATGTGATGGCTTAAAATTAGAGATGATCATATCCTTAAAGGGGTATTCCCATCTCACAAATGTAGTTTGTATAGTTAGATATAGCCATACCAATATTATTACTAATAGAATGTATTTATATAAAATGTACCGTTTAGAAGATTTCCCTATTTGCATTTCCATTGTCCCACACACATCAGTCAGGCCGTTGCCCCTAGTTATGGCCATCGTGGCCATGTAGTAGTGGTGGTCAGCTCGCTCTTGTTCAAACCCGCTCTGAGGTAACTGCTGTATTGTGAACGCACATGGCATGAGCATGTGGAGACACATCTTAGGGTACTTTCACATCTGTGAATTGGATGCTACCAGTCCAAAAAGCAGGGGTCAGGATCTGTCCAAAACGCAGACTTCATAAACGGATCCTGCTCCATAGAGATGAATGGATCTTGGAACAGGATCTGTTTCTTTGCGTTTTGGAAGCACAGACAAAAAAGCTACAACCCTAAGATGTGCCTCTGCATGCTCATGCAATGTGCGTTCACAATACAGCAGTTACCTCAGAGCAGGTATGAACAGGAGCAAGCGGGCCACCACTACAACATGGCCATGGTGCCGTAACTACTGGCAACGGCCTGACTGATGTGTGTGGGATAATGGACATACAAATAGGCAAATCTTCTAAACGGTACATTTTATATAAATACATGCTATTAGTAATAATATTGGTATGGCTATATCTAACTATACAAACTACATTTGTAAGATGGGAATACCCCTTTAAGATTCTATTGGAGTCCGAGTTAGCCAAATCAACTGTTCAATTCAATTTGTGTCCTAATTAATTAACTAAATAAAATGTGCTCTGATTGCTTTCAAAAGCTGTCTCTCTCTGATGGTACTAGGGTTATTGTAGGTTGTAGGCTTTCCTGTAGGTGTGTTTTCAGATTACTTCTTAAAGTTTGGATGTTTGGGGAGAGTCTGGAGTAGTGCATTCCAGAGTATGAGGGGATGCACGTCAGAAATCTTGAAGAAGATTGTGTGAGGAGCAGACAAGAGGAGAGCAAAAGAAGGATCAGAGATTACATGTGTGGAGAACAAAAATTTCTAAAATTCTGTTTTCACTTTCTCATTATGTGGTATTTAGTACAGAATGATGGGGAAATAATTTTTATATTAGTACAAGGCCACAACATAACAAAATGTGAAAAAAATGAAAGGGTCTGAAGACTCTCTAAATGCACTGTATTTGCACTGTACAGTGGTTGCTACACCATAGGACTACATATAATATAATGTACTGTCCGCATCTACTAAAGCAGGAACTGATGTTACTTAGGAAGCGTTCACATCACCATTATTTTTCCGTTCTTCTGATTCATCAGAAGAACAGAAAAATAAAGAAAAAAAAGTATCGTATAAAAAAAAAACAAACGCATCCTGTGCATCAGTAATGCACAGTTGGCATCCGTTTGAGCTCCGTTTTTTTAGATAGAAAAAAGTACTGCATGCAGAACGGAAAAATAATAGTGACGTGAACTCTCCCTAACATAAAAGTGGGGATTCCCAAGAAGGTGACCCCTCCCTTATGACTTTCCCAGGCTAATAGAATATATAAAATAAAGATTACAGTACAGTATTTTCAGGAGACATCTTCTTTATTGTACGAATTGGGGTATATAAAACACAACATGCTCTGTATTCTTGGACCTTATCAATGTTTAGTTTCAAGGTCTAGAAAGGGTCTCATGTATGAAATCTTTCAGGTTTAATCTGGTAATCAACAAGAAAGAAAATCTGACGTTATCATTTGGTGAAGGAGAAACATTTTTCATAATTTTGCATGAAGTTTGGAAAAATCATCCTCTTCCTATGACTTTCCTAGGCTTCTACACTGTAGATGACCATACATTTTCTAAAGGAGTACATGGACTATTAGGTAAGCATTCTCAGTATATTGTGTTTTTTGATTTATTCTCAGGGCAGGTCACCAATATCAGATCTGTGGGAGTCCTACACCCGGCACCCCCACCAATCAGCTGGGTGAAGAGAAGGTGCCAGCGCTGCCTCCTCTTCATTGTTTACTTGCTCTCCATTGCATCTGCAGCGGTGAGCAGGTGTAATTACACCTAAGCCGTCCCAATCACTTGTATGGGACGGCTTGCACCTATACAAGTGTATATGAACGAGCTGTTCCACAGAATTTAATAGGACGGCTTGTAATTTCACCCACTCACCGCTGCAGATGCGACGGAGAGCAAGAAAACAATGAAGAGGAGACAGCGCTGGCACGGTGTGCACCTTCTCTTCAAACAGCTGATCGGTGGGGGTGGCGGGTGTAGGACCCCCGCCAATCTAATATTGACTACCTATCCTGAGGATAGGAAATCAATAAATATAACTTGGACAACCCCTTCAATATTTCAATATTTTATGATCTACCATTATGTGAACATCGAGCAATATTTATAATCTGTGTTCTATTGCAGATTTTATCATTTATCATCTTTCATTGCAGCTTTATTGCTTATTTTATTGTTTTTAAGGACAATTTTTTCATGGTATTGATTATGAAATATCCAACATTCACAAGAATGAAAAAACAGGCAAACAAGTTGCAACAATGAACGTGAAGAATAAGCAGCTGACTGTGACAAGGTAGTATGTCTTCTGACTCAATATCTAGGCAGCCAGTGTGAGGCTCCTGAAGTATTATGGCTATGGTTGTCTGTATTGACCAGTACTTACTCATTAAAATCTATCGGACCAGATGAAGTTTATTTCCAGGCTTACTGAATAATATATTTATTTAATCCATTAATCACGACCTCTGTAGATGTACAGGCACCATAGCCGCCTGGTTTCTGCTGTTTTAAATAGCAGAAACCCGGAACGGACATTTAACCTCTCAGATGCCATGGTCAATCATGGTGAAACCCCGGAAGCGTTGCAATCCCAGGACTCGAATGGGTTCATCGTGCTGAGATCAAGGGATCCATATTCCAGTCCACATCCCTATTCCACCACAGGTGAGGCCACCTGGGTGTAATTACTGCTGTGATAATCCAGCCCTCAGTGTCAGTCTGGGGAGAGGAGACAGGCTGAGGAGGCCTGAGAGGTTAGAGCCTGGGAAGGCTCTGTGTGTGTGGTCTCAGCCAGGAGGGCTGAGGGGCCACAAGGCTCTGTGTAGCCTGGAAGTTTGAGGGGCCCAGTGACCCTAGGAGAAGAGGGTCACACGGTCACAGTCTGGAGGACTATTGGACCATCTCCCCCCAAAGGTACAGTTGGAATCACAGCCAGGAGGCTGCTGGACTGAACGGCTGAAGAAGCCGCACTTAAAAGCTGTGTGTGAACAGCGTCTGTATTTAGGTGAGTTAGCTGAACTATGTTTAGTCAGAGCCCAGCCGGGCAGGTGTTGTTTTTATGATTTGTTTGGTGTGCTGGTGCCAATAAAACTGAGTTGGACCTGAAAATCCCTGTGTTATGAAGATATTGTGTGATGTCGACCCCCTGAGAGGATACGATCCCTTACTATATATATATATATATATATATATATATATATATATATATATATATATATAATAAAGATTATAGGAATTGCTGCAAACCAAAATGCCCAAACTATTAAAATATAAGCATATTTGTCCAGTATGGTGAATGTCGTAACAAAGAGAAAAACTGCTGTCACTTCACTTCCAAAAACTTGAATAAAAAGTGATCAAAAAGACATATACACTCAATAATGGACCCTTATTTTAATGTATTTTTTAAATAAATGGTGATTTCAGTGGTTACCTCGAGTGCCGAATTTTCCTCTCTATTAATCAATAAAAAACTACAGATTACCCTGCAAAAATAAGCCCTCACACAGCTCCGTAGATGTAAATAAATAAATGATTAATAATAAAAAAGTTATGGGTGTCAGAATATGGTGAATCAAAGGAAAAAAAAACATTTTTTTCAAAGTTTTAATTTTTTTAAGTATTAAACACAATAGAAACTATATAAATGTGCTATATTGCGCTTTATTAATACTGATCCATAGTATCAAGGTTACAGCTCCACTTTACCGTGTAAAAACGAAACCCATAAAAATGCAGAATAGCATTTTTTTTCCAATTCCACCCCATTTGGAATTTTTTCAGCTTCTACTACATTGTATGCAATCTAAAAATTTGAAAATATTGCCCAAAAAACAAGCCCTCATACGGCTATGTGAACAAAAAAAATAAAAAAATTGTGGCTGCAAAAACGGAAAATGGCTTAGTCCTTATGGGTTAAAAAATAGGTCCAAAAAGGCTAATAGTCTTTTGGCAAATTTTTGTGCAACACTGGTGAATTTCCGCACACGAAAAAAAAACAAAAAACAAGTGTACATAAGATTTATCTAATCTCATACACTTTGCTGGTACTGTATTACGCTGCGGTTTTCCCGCACAAAATCCACATGGAAAAATCATGTGTAATTCGCACCGTGTGCTGACACCCTAATAAACTGAGTTATCATATGTCAAGTACCACGCATTACGCACTGCAATAGGCATAACAGTGGATCAGTTTTTTCAAGAGTGCTACTTTTAAAGAAGGTACATTGATCCCTCAAGATACAATGACCTCAGGATACAATATTTTCAACATACAATGGTCTTTTCTGACCCATCGAAAGTTGAAACTAGATTCAGAGCCAACCAATCAAGGTCACTTCTCTGGTAAAATAACTGTATTAGTTACTAGTTAGCAGCTATTCCTGGATGTTATATGTAAGGACTTGCTTTATCAGTCTTAGTTATCTGCTTATTTTTCTTAAATCTTCATTTTCTCTTATCTTGGATGACATTTTGGGGCTTTGGAACCGATTACTCAAGTTACAATGGTTTCAACATACAATGGTCGTCCTGGAACCAATTACTATTGTAACTTGAGGGACCGCTGTATACAAATAATAACTATTAATAATATTTATTATATTTTAGGAGTTCACAAAAAGACTACAAATCGGACCCCAGGAAAGGCATTAAAACTCCCTGCTGGTTTGTGTATTCCAACGGAGAAGGACTAATCGATGGAACCCATACTGATTACATTGTACCTGATATCTTTAGCTTTGCCTACCAGGAATGATTGGGTTTAAATCAGAAATCATTTAGCACATGCCAACCTCTTTCTGACAAAGCTACAACCAGCCCTGTACGTCACATGGAACCAAATAATTGCTCTGCTAGATTTATATCAATACTAAACTCACAAACAGGATTATAGCATAGGGGAGAACAACAGATTATCTGAGAAAAACCACTAAAATTTAACTTTTAATACATATGGTTAAAAATAACACAAAAATAACAATTTCCCCAAACACGGTGTGCATTCCGCATTTTTTTTCTCCTATGGAAAAATGAATAGGTCCGTATGGTTCCGCATCTTATTAAAATGAGGATAAGATGCGGAAATGTACATACAGTCGTGTGAATGGGGTCTAAAGCTAAAATAGCAATGTGTGCGGTAGAGGTCAATGCTAATCATGGGAACAGATGTGTCCAAAATTACCATCCACATCCACCCTTCCACGTATGAAAACCCCTCTTAAATTTATCATGTTTATTTTTATTTATAAAAAATGTAATTTCAATATTCTCTTCATTTAAAGGGGTTGTCCCACGGAAATTATTGTAACTTTTTGAAACCAGCACCTGTATCTTAATTCTTTTGTAATTACATGTAATTAAAGATTTTGTATAGTCACTGAGTTATTCAATAAAATGTATCTGTATAGCGTCACCTGCTGTTTGTTATTATTCTTATTTTTCTGTCCTGCTCATTGAGATGGCCGCACATGCTCAGCTTCATTTCTCAACTGCCTCCTGAGCTGTGATAGGGAGAGTTGAGGCACGCCCCCTGAGCTGTGATAGGGAGAGCTGAGACACGCCCCATGAGCTCCAGCAGAAAAGACACTCCCCTTGAGCTTTCAGCTTGATATAAATCTAGCTTATATCAGAGAAAAACCCCTAAAATTTAACTTTTAATACATATGGTTAAAAATCACACAAAAATAACAATTTCCCCAAACTTTTTAAGATAATGCATTAGATAATAAAAGCCCACATGCGTGTGGCTCGATGAATCCAGGAGGATAATAAAGGTGCCTTAATACGGGGGTAATACAATAATAGGGATAAAATGGAGTCAGATTACTCACAAAACCTGTACAATGTACGATGGTATGGTAAAGCTACTCAATGAGCAGGACAGAAAAATAAGAACAATAACAAACAGCAGGTGACGCTATACAGATACATTTTATTGAATAACTCAGTGGGCAACCACTATTTTTGTGTACATATGGACTTTCTTTGCCGGATTTCCATCCATATTGAAAAAAATAAATAAATACTGCCATACTGCGTGAGTGATCTTGGCATTACTGCACCAGTGACATTTTAGAAAGGATATAGGCTATATACCTGTACCTGTATAAACTGTACCTGAAATACCCCAGATAGGGTATCTGCAATTTATTTTTGTATATTGTCATGTCATCTTATGTGTTATATATCTGCCGTATGCTTCATGAATGATAAAGTATGGTTGGCATTAGGAATAGAACTTACCATTCTACGCCTCCCATCTTGGTGGGAGTGGGCTGGTCCTACTTTTTGCCAGGAGGGGGAGCTCTACAAAGTTCTATGGAGAGTTAGCTGAGCAAGCATGAAGTGAGGAAGAGTCTCCCGCTGCCCTTACACCATGGGCCTTGGGCTTGAACTTACAGCTCGTCTGTGAGGACATCTACTGCAGGGAGACTTCAGGGTCCGAGATGTTCTGCAAGCTACAGCATTTACAGACAGCAGACTGATCACCACTACAGCTATACAGACTCCACTGCAGGTGAAGGGATAACAATTAAGACACCATCATCACAGGTCAGGATACGCACATGCCAAAACCTGCATTTCATAAAGTGGACTCCTGTAGCCACAGGTGCCAGGTTACTGTTAGGAAATCAGGAGAGAGAAAAGGACTAGAGTGCTATTGTCTGCTATCTTGCCTGCTACCATACCTCATCATCTGAGGATAGAGATATTGCTCCTTGTACAGACGACAGCTGGATGTATTGTAATTCATTCTTTGCACTCAGTAAAAAATAATGTCTGCTTCGTCTGCCTGATCCTTTGACATCTCCTTTCCACTGCACCGAACCCCAGGGTCTGAGGGAGTACACCATGACATAACATCATTAGGATCACTACCACTATGCACCACCTCTATCATCTAGAGATGATTAACTTTCTTCTGTTGGGTTCATATTTTGCTAAGAAAACTAAGAAGGATTTAGCAAATCAATTAAGTATCTGGATTTACTTTTGGTGAATTAAATGGGTTCTCGGGGCTTTGACAAAATTGTAGCTTTCAGACCTTGGGCAGGAATTTGATTTTACTACTACTTCAGGGATGCACCTAGCCTTTCTGCTGCTTGAGGTGAAAACTGAAATGGTACCCCCCCCCCCAATTTCTTAACCTAACCCCTTTGCCACAATGAACACGCTCATTGTCCATGGCCCTTCGGCTGGCCCCCTCTTGCCCCTACCTGGTGCTGCCTGAAGCGATCGCCTCAAGTCGCCTCGTTGGTGGTGCACCCCTGTACTACTCACTTTCCATCACACCACCAATTCTGCAATCTGTGCGTGCACTTCCCCTGATGTTTCAACTAGATGTTTTTTTGTATATGCGGAATCGGTATGGCAGATGAATGGTAAGTAAGGGTGAGGCTACACTGCAACTTTTTGTAGTGCGACTGACTGATTTTAACTGTTTCACTACAGCTGCACTCAAAATGGATGCATTCAGTTAAATGCAATCTTGTGGACTGAATAGTGAAAATCAACCAGTCGCGCTACAGAAAGTTGCAATGTAGCCCAGGCCTCATTCTGAAGAAATCTTCGTTCCATACATGTAGGTTGTATGAAAGCTAGAATCCTGTGAAAGCCCCGGAGATATTACAGGTAATAAGGAAATAACAGGTAACCTGATTTGCCCATTGTGTTCTGTGGGTTGTACATTTGGCAAAAACATTCAATTAAATTCAATTGTATTTTTTAATGGGTTTTAAAATCAAAGTCCAGACAAATTTTCACAATGAGTAAAATAGATGTGTTAGGGTGATTTATCTTATTTCGGGCTGTTAAAGGGAGTGTTTCACCTGTTTTTCATCTATATAAGAGCACTGCCCCACAGAAGATTGCATACACATCCCAGACATACCTGTGTGCACTTTGTGTCTGTATTACATGTCCAGGAAAAGCACTTTTATTCTGCAGGAAAACCGCTCCCAAGTGCCCGGCTCTGCTGCTGCAAGTGCTCAAAGCAAACCAGCCTGAGGAGGGGAGGGCTGCTTTAGTGGCTCATATCTTGGGATTGGTAGCAGATAGAATCATAGCATTATATTCAGTATATCAGAAGATATAGCTGTTAGAAATCGAGTCGGGAGAGAATGCTGTTTTTAGTTTCACTTTCAGCTGGGCACTTGGGAGCTGTTTTCCAGCAGGTATGTCTGGAATGTGTCTGCAATCTTCTGTGGAGCAGTGCTGTTAGTTATATAGGTAAAAAACAGGTGAAAGACTCCCTTTCACCTCATTTTCACCTATATAACTAACAGCACTGCCCCACAGAAGATTGCAAACACATCCCAGACATACATGTGTGCACTTTGTGTCTGTATTACATGTCCAGAAAAAGCACTTTTATTCTGCAGGAAAACAGCTCCTAAGTGCCCGGCTCTGCTGCTGCAGCAAACCAGACTGAAGAGGGGAGGACTGCTTTAGCTGCTCATATCTTAGGATTGGTAGCAGATAGAAAAATGATGACCTTCTTTGAAAACTGACATTCCAATATTTAAAATGATGCCAAAATCACAGCATTATATCCAGTATATCAGAAGATATAGCTGTTAGAAATCGAGTCGGGAGAGAAAGCTGTTTTTAGTTTCACTTTCAGCTGAGCACTTGGGAGCTGTTTTCCTGCAGAATAAAAGTGCTTTTTCTGGACATATAATACAGACACACAGTGCACACAGGTATTTCTGGGATGTGACATGTAATACACACACACACAGTGCACACAGGTATGTCTGGGATGTGACATGTAATACACACACACAGTGCACACAGGTATGTCTGGGATGTGTGTGCAATCTTCTGTTGGGCACTGCTGTTAGTTATATAGTTGAAAATGAGGTGACAGACTCCCTTTAAAGGAAATGTGTCATCAGAAAATGACCCTACTGTTTAAATAACGTTTTTATGTTTAACCCCTTCGCGCCCAGCGTTTGAAGATGGCGCCCGCTCCTGAGCAGAGCGGGCGTCATGGCCGTGGGTGAACTGCTGATTCACACAGCACACACCCGCGGATGATGTCTGCGACCGGCAGTAATGCCGATCGCTGACATTTAACCCCTCGGATGCCGCGGTCAATCATGAACACTGCATCCGAGGGCTTAAAACACCGGAAGCGCACGCTCTCCCGTGTGGCGATCGGAGGAGCCAGAGCGTGTCTGCAGCAGCCCCTGTCATACTGAATGACAGGAGGCTGCTGCATATACTTTCCTATGGAGCCCTTCTGTGTAATAGGGCTCCATAGGAAAGCAGTAAAATCATCATAGACTCCAATGCAAGTGCATTGGAGACTATGATATAAGCAATCAGATGATTGCTAGTTATAGTTCCCTATGGGAACTATAAAAAGTGTAAAAGAATTAAATAAATAAAGTTTTTAAAAAATAAATAAAAAACATAAAAGTTCATATCACCCTCCCCTTTTCCCAAAATAAAAATAGTAGTAAAAAAATTGAGTGATCAAAAAGTCATACACACCCCAGAATGGTATCAATGAAAAGTTGAGCCCCCATGCAGCTCCCTACACATAAATACCAAAAAGTTATAGGGGTCAAAATATGGTGACAAAAAAAATAAACAAAAAATTCCAACTTTATAATTTTTTCACTATCAAAACGCAAGAAAAACTATACATATTACATATCGCCGGATTCATAATGACCTGTAGAAGGAAAGTAACTGGTCAGTTTTAATGCACATCGAACGCCATAAATAAAAAACTCGTAAAACTGTGGCGCAATTGCGTTTTTTTTTGCAATTTCACCCAGTTTTTTTCCCGCTTCCCACTACATCATATGCAATATTATATGGTGGTGTTGAAAAGTACAACTTGTCCCGCAAAAAACAAGCCCTCATACAGCTATGTGAACAGAAAAATAAAAAAGTTATGGCTATGTGAAGGCAGGGAGTGTAAAACGAAAACGGGGGGAAAAAACCTCCGGGGCTGAAAGGGTTAACATATTTTAAAGTAATATTTGGTAATGTTATTTTTAATTTTCTATGTTAATATCTATATTAAAAAAAATACATAAAATCCTGCAGTTATCACTAAGGCTACTTTCACACTAGCGTTTTAAAATTCCGGTATTGAGTTCCGTTATAGGGGCTCAATACCGGAAAAAAACGCTTCAGTTTTGTCCCCATTCATTGTCAATGGGGACAAAACTGAACTGAAGACAACGGAATGCTCCTGAAAGCATTCCGTTCCGTCTTCAGACCGGAGAACAAACCGCAGCATGCTGCGGTTTGCTCTCCGGTCCAGGCATCCGCACCAAGACGGATCCGGAATGACCCCCAATGCAAGTCAATGGGGGTGGATCCGTCTGGTGTGACCATAATGGTAACCGGATCCGCCCTCCATTGACTTTCAATGGAGTCCATTACGGATCCGGCTACACATAGACACATACAGACACAGACATACACATAAACATACACACACATATAGACAAACAAACACACATACATACTTACATGCTCCCGGCAGGTCTTCGGAGCGTCAGAGGGACAGGACGGCTCACACAGGTCACGATTCCCCACAGCGCCCTCTGCTGGGCGCCTGGTGGAATCGTCATGATTCCACCAGGCGCCCAGCAGAGGGCGCTGTGCGGAATCGTGACCTGTGTGAGCCGTCCTGTCCCTCTAACGCTCCGAAGACCTGCCGGGGAGCATGTAAGTATGTATGTGTGTTTGTATGTCTATATGTGTGTGTATGTTTATGTTTATGTGTATGTATGTACTGTGTGACATGTGTGGGGCCGGAGCGCGGTTCCGGCTCCACACATGTCACTGCGGCAGGCCTGATCCGGCAGCACCCTTCACCTGCCGGATCAGGCCTGCCGCCAGTGTGAAGGCTACTATTATCTATTCTTCCCTTATAAAAATGACCTCTGCACAGGTCACAGAGTATACCTAGAAAACCCTCCCATAGAAGTCAATAAGGTCCCCTCCAGACCATTGTGTCTATACCCCTGGGGCTGCCGTAAAGCAATTTTCTTAATGCTGTATAAATGTTGTTAAGAACAGCAAAGGCAAAATGGCGGCTCCCATAATCATGTTTAAGGACAGAATAAAAAAACTGTAATCAGAAAATAAAAACAGATTACAAAAAATGTGTTGCTATGGCTACTTTCACACTTGCGTTTTGGAATTCCGGCATTGAGTTCCGTCATAGGGGCTCAATACCGGAATAAAACGCTTCAGTTTTGTCCCCATTCATTGTCAATGGGGACAAAACTGAACTGAAGACAACGGAATACTCCTGAAAGCATTCCGTTCCGTCTTCAGACCGGAGAACAAACCGCAGCATGCTGCGGTTTGCTCTCCGTACTGTTTATCCGCACCAAGACGGATCCGGAATGACCCCCAATGGAAGTCAATGGGGACGGATCCGTTTGGTGTGACACACTAGTAAACGGATCCGTCCTCCATTGACTTTCAATGGAGTTCATGACGGATCCGTCCACAGCACACCATACATGACAGACACATACACACAGACATACACATACACAGACATACTGTGTATGTGTATGTCTGTGTGTATGTCTATGTGTGTGTGTATGTGTATGTGACACGTGTGGGGCCGGAGCGCTGCTCCGGCTCCTCACGTGTACCTGCGGCAGCACGGATCCAGCAGCACCCTTCACCCGCCTGATCCGTGCTGCCGCTAATGTGAAAGTGGCCTATTTGTCAGAAGAACATTTCGATGACACATTCATAGGATTCCCAGGACTTGGCCTATCAGCGTACACTGGCCACATGACCACAAAGTAGCACTCTGTTCTATAGCCATCTATATCTTACCGCTAGAGATGAGCGAATCTATTCGCCGCTTCGTAGATTCATATCGAATCTTGTGATTTTTCAGCTGCGAAGCGAATCCGAATATTAGGTGATTCGCTTTGCTTTTGTACGCATTCGCTACGTAGTGTGTCCTATAAATTATACGCTATTCTACGTATAATTTAGTTACTCTATACGCTGTCGCGTACAAATTCAATTCAGCGATGCAGACTCCTCCCTGGTAGTTCTGCCCCTTTCTCCAGCGCGGGAGGATGACGAGGCAACTCAGGAAATTAAGCTGTGCATTCGTGCGCCTCATCCCTTTTTCCCCCTTTTCAGGTTATTTGGGGAGCCCCTTGAAAGAGGGTTTTTTAAGGAACCTTTGCTGCTTTTTTTTTACCCATTTGGATTACAATTTTACCTATGTGGATTACAAATTGCGACTGAGTTTTGGACTCTGCTCCAGTTCTATGACAAGCATCAGAAGAAAAGAGACTTAAACGTGTCCGTGAGCAGACTAGGAAGGTGATATTTAAAATTTTTATATTATACCTATAATAATGTATTTGCACTTTACCATATATATGTCTCGAATATTCGCTCTGCCTCTGAGGAGTGCACGCCGCGGCCTCTCCTCGTACGTGCCCGCGTATTACGTAATCGCTTAGACAATAGTACGCTGAGATTCGTAAGCTATTTGTACGCTCATGCGTACGTCTTCTAAGAAGTTGCGTACATTTTGTAAATGATCGTTCGTTATTAGTGAGCGAATGTTCGCTAATAGCACATAATAACGTATATTTTGTATGCAAATACAACAAATCTATTCGTCGAATATACGAATTTTAGGAAAAGTTCGTCGAATGTTAGGCGAATAATTTTTTGAATGATTTGCTCATCTCTACTTACCGCTCTTGTATGTGTTGGAACATCAGCAAGGGTCTGCTAACCTTAAGGCACATTTACACTCTCAGAGGAAAAGACGATTGTTGGCAAGGAAATTTTCCTTCCCAACTGTCGGCTGCTCATTAAATGGGGGTGAAGAGCTGCAGTTACATCCAGCGATCACCTCCACAGTATGAGGACGAGCGATCACTACTGCTATCACTTGTCCCTATACACCACGAACACCACGGCAGGAATGATGATTGAGTTGTCTGCACCTTTCAACTTTTCCCTCAAGCTTTTCGCTTATTCATTGGGTGACCTGTGGCAAATATAGGTGGGCAGATTATCAGGAACAATGTTCGATACGAACGTTCGTTTCCAATAATCAGCCTGATATTTGGGCCATGTAAATCAAACTTTATGCCCCTTTCACACGAGCGGGAGACTCGCATGTCTCCCACAACGCATCTACAGGGCTGGACTCCGGCACTGACTGGGATCGCATATAATGCTATGCGATCCATGTCCGTGCCGAGTCCAGCCCTGTAGATGCGTTGCGGGAGACATGCGAGTCTCCCGCTCATGTGAAAGGGGCATTAGGGTTCCTGCATGCGACTGTATGCACAAAACATGGATCCTGGCTGAGTGCATGCTGCCATATTTTTTTTTCTCCTGCAGAAGTGTCCTATCTTTGTTCACTAAACGGACAAGGACAGGACATGTTCTATTTTTTTGTGGAGCTGCGGAACAGACTTACGTACGCAGAAAGCACAGGGCTTGCTGTCTGCATTTTTTGAGGCCCCATTGAGATGAATGGGTCCGCATCCGATCCGAGGATTCGGACCAAAACTATGACCGTGTGCATGAGCCCTTACTCTGTTGAAGCCCCCCCCCCCCTGCAGTAATGTGACTGATGACACAAATGAGAGGGGGAAGCAGCCTGTTGGCACTGTGTCATCATGTCACAACACAGGAAGAAAGTGCAGATCTTCCTCTACTGCTCAATGAGCTTGGACTGGTGCATCTGTAGTAACTAATAAATCAGTCAGTGCTCTATTTTCAACTAGTAGATTACAAAAATGGGCATAAAAGTGGGCACACAAAAAGTGTGATTTTAAAGGGTTTCTGTCACCAGTTTTGGGCATATAAAACAGGATGACATTTGCAATGTGCAAATGTCACCTGATGCCCAAACTGGTGATAATTTTTTTACTGGTGGCCCCGTTTTTGAAATAAATCATCTTTTGTTGTATGCAAATGAAGCTTACTAGGTGCAAGGGGCGTTTACCTCGCACCTAGTAAGCTCCGTTTGCCCACGCCTACCTTCACTTGATTGACAGGGCCAGGCAGCTTGTTGGATCCTCTGCCGGCCCTGTGCTCCATTCAAATCCCGCGCCTGCGCCCTGCGGAATAAAAGCGGCGCAGGCGCAGTGAGCGGCGCTGGCCGCCGGGCTCCCGGCTACCTCACTGCGCCTGCGCCGATGACGTCAGAGTACACATGACGTCATCGGCGCAGGCGCAGTGAGGTAGCCGGGAGCCCGGCGGCCAGCGCCGCTCACTGCGCCTGCGCCGCTTTTATTCCGCAGGGCGCAGGCGCGGGATTTGAATGGAGCACAGGGCCGGCAGAGGATCCAACAAGCTGCCTGGCCCTGTCAATCAAGTGAAGGTAGGCGTGGGCAAACGGAGCTTACTAGGTGCGAGGTAAACGCCCCTTGCACCTAGTAAGCTTCATTTGCATACAACAAAAGATGATTTATTTCAAAAACGGGGCCACCAGTAAAAAAATTATCACCAGTTTGGGCATCAGGTGACATTTGCACATTGCAAATGTCATCCTGTTTTATATGCCCAAAACTGGTGACAGAAACCCTTTAAGAATTGAATGAATCCTGGCCAGTGATCTCACACTGCTAACATAGATAGGACTTTTTCATTAGATCTGGTGACATACCGGGTTTCTGCTAGGCGGAGGCTTCTGCTTAGCAGTGTTCCTGGTGACGTCACTGGCACTAATGGACAGGCTTTAGCGCTGTCCTAGGCTGTAAAACACCTAGGGCAGCGCTAAAGCCCCCCAATAGTGCTAGTGATATTACCAGGAACACTGCTAGGCAGAAGCCTCTGCCTAGCAGTGTAAAAACGTAAACAAAAAAGCCCTTGCCCTGCGTGATACAGCGCAAGGCAAGGGAGAGCATCGGAGCATGAAATGCTCTGATGCTCATATCAGGGGCTGCCTGGGTGAAGAAGGGGATATGTCCAGGTGCAGCTCTGAATCCGGACAACCCCTTTAAATTACACTTTGTTGTGCCCACTTTTATGCCCATTTTTGCCCATCATTTGTATTTTAATACTCTTTTCAACCGGTTTCCCTTTAGAACACTCACTGCAACTTTTTCTATTATTGGGAATAAGGTCTCCTCAAAATTCTTTAAAAAAATACAAATCATGTGAATAAGAAACCAACTTCAGCCTGGTGGAATCATGGCCATAATTGTCAGGTGAAAATGGTCCTAAGGGGGTGTGTCCTGGCTGTGCCTCCGGTAGTACGAGGGGCACACCCGCTCTGGTGCTAGTGTATATTTTTGTACTTTATTTTTTGCCCATAAGTAGCAATACTGATGAAAGTCTTGCGTATAGGCAAGGAAAGATTAATGCACATGCGCATATATTTCCATAAATGCCACCACACTGAGCTCAACTTCAGCCAAATTATAAAATCAGCACAGGAACCTATCTTTTCTAATTCCCCGTGTTTTCATCATATAATAAACACAAAGTACAATATAAAGTTGTTTAGGGATCCTTATGGAGAAAAGTGACCGATGAGTAGCTGATGTCACTACTCAGAGCTGACCTCTAGGGGGCAGGACGTTCCTCCACGTGATCGGAAACTAGAAGATGACCTGGTGACAAAGCAAGTTTCGGCCGCTACAGGTCAGGCGAGAAAAAAATAAAACACTGGCATTTGTATAGCGCATGCGCAGGACTGGCACGCGCACAAGAGGGTCTCCAGAGCGCGCTCTCACAGGACGATACTTCGCGACTGGGTCGCTCTTCCGCTTCGTGTGTTCCCTGACAGGTTCGGGTACGAAACTGGTAAACGCTCCCCCACGTTGTGTCTGTTATTAGTAGTAATAATAATAGTAATAACTTACTGCGTTACTCAAGGTATGGAAGGGCAGTGATATGGGAACATCCTTTTAGGACCCTGTCAGCAGGTAGGAGCAAGGTTTTAGCACTTGAACTGGTGGAAGTAAATGGTATAGACAGCAGGGATCAGCAACCTTCGCACTCCATCTGCTGTAAAACTACAACTCCCAGCATGCACACTTATTCAGCTATTCTAAGTGAAAGGACGATTCTGAGAGTTGTAGTTTCAGAACATCTGGAGTGCCTGAGGTTGCTGGTCCTTGGTATAGAGAGTAACGTTAATGGCCGGGTCCTGCTTACTGACGGACTTGTCAGAGCAGAGGTGGATGCTACAGGAGAGACAGCATAATCCTGGGGGCTGGCACTGCTGGACTCATCTGGAGGGTCCTGTTATTAGGAATCACAATACATATAAGGGTGGATTCACATCACGCGTTTAACGTATACAAAAATCTTATATGTTAAACGGATGCTTCAGACTGATGCCATAGAGTTCGATTGTAAAAAAAAAATATATATATATGTTTTTTTTTTTCTAGACTGTGCAGGATACAAGAACGTGGCGTGCTGCGTTTTTGTAATGCGTATGTCAAACGGAGGCATAAAACGTGATGTGAACCGAGCCTAAAGATAGTACGCAATATAGCGAAAGGGAAGATTCCCTTTTATTGTAAAAGAAAAAAAGATTACGTAAACGCATCATAATCACGCTGATTAGAGTGAAGGTGTTAGGACGCTGCGGATTTTGTCGGAGAAATTTCAGAAACTGAAAATCAGTTCCATTCACGTGGACAGGGCTTGCAGATATCTATGTGCTTGCCCCATTCAAATTAATGGACTTGATTTTAAAGGGGTGGTCTGCTTTTTTTTTTTTTTTTTCATTTTTGTATTGAGGACCTATCCTCCAGATTGGCGGGGGTCCAACTCCCAGCACCCCCTCCAACCAGCAGTTGGAAGCGAAAGCACCTCCCTTTAAAGGGATTCTGTCACCAGGTTTTGGCCTATAAAGTTATTCACACAACCGGATTGTGCTCACTGTGGTCAATGTAAAAAAAGTTATTCTTATTGATCCCAGAGATGTATTTTATGTAAAAAAAAATCGTTTTTGTGATATGCAAATTACTTACATAAGGAGCCCAAGGGGATGTGCCCAGCGCCGTTGGAGCCCAGCACCGCCCACCTCATTATGATTCACTGCAAATCTTCTTGCAGCCCTCCTCTGGCACCAGCGTAATCCCGTGCAGTACCTCAAGCAGTCTGCGCCCGTTTGGTCTACTGGCATCGGCATCAAGGAGATCAGTGCGCATGCGCCTGCGCGGGATTACGCTGGTGCTGGAGGAAGGCTGCTTGAAGATTTGCAGTGAATAATAATGAGGTGGGCGGTGCTGGGCTCCAACATTTTTTTACATAAAATACATCTCTGGGATCAATAAGAATAACTTTTTTACATTGACCGCAATGAGCACAATCCGGTAGTGTGAATAACTTTATAGGCCAAATCCTGGTGCCCATCTATTGCGAACCCGCTGTTTGCGTTGTGTGCTTGAGCCCTAAGGATGTGTTCATACCATCAGTTTTCGATCGCTGATTTGCGTCAGTGATTATGAGCCAATCATTGATGGAAATTAGTCTTGAGCAAAGCGAATCTTCGGATGCTACATCCAAAGTCGCTTCATTCAAAACTTCAGAATAATACTGTACGGAGATCCGTTTTTAAAGCGGAAAATCACTTGAAAACTTGAAACTCAACTTCATTTCGTTTCCTGCTGGTACCTTAGAACCGAACCTGAGTTCGATTTCAAGTTTTAAAGTGGTTTTCCACTGTAAAAATCAATTACTGAAGTTATTCAAAGAAGTCATGCGCGATTTCGCAAATAGCTAACTTAGGCTCATCGGCTCATTTTAATACTGTACAGAGACAGATCTCTGTACAGTATTAGGGTCCATTCACACGTCCTGAAAATGGGTCCGCAAAATTGCGGAAGGGGTGCAGACCCATTCATTTTCAATGGGGCCCGCAAAAGATGCGGATGGCACACCGCACTTCCGGTCCGCGGCCCCGCAAAAAAATAGAACATGTCCTATTCTTGTCTGCAGCCACGGACAAGAACAGGCTTTTCTGTTATGGAGCCGGCCATGTGCGGTCCGCAAAACACTTGCGGACATGTGAATGTACCCTTATTCCGAAGTTTTGAATGAAGCAACTTCAGATGTAGCATCCGAAGCTCAACACTAATGGAAATCAAGAAGGTATAATGGAGAGATTTAGTCCAGTTCTGTGTTTCTGACCCCAGCCTGGTTTTGGCTCACAATCACCAATGGAAACGACTTGTCAAACACTGACAGTGTGAACGAGGCCTGAGGCTCTCGCTGATTGTAGGTCAGAGTCTTGCAGGTTAGAGTTCAGATCAGGTATTTTCCCCATGATTAAAGATTAACGTGCACTTTCTGTGCTTTTACTCTGCAGCTGACTGAGAAGACATGACGTTTCTGCTAAAAGGTACTTTTTATTTAATTGCCACATCGGGTCCCATTGTTTGACCATGCAGTTCTGTCCTTGGATTTGACTAAATATCATTGTATTTATAGATATATGACAAGGGATGATTTCATGATGACGACCCGCCTGGTTTCCAACACCCATTTTTAAAAAGCTTATTAGGGGAAGTTATGACATTAATAGGACCCGCTTATATTAGAGCAGCCAGACGTTATAGGCCGCATTTAGGATACGACCACACACAGGAGGAGATTTATCAAAACTGATGTTAAGAAACTGTCTGAGTTGCCCACAGCAACCAATCAGATTCCACCTTTCATTTTGCAAAAGAGCTCTGAAACATGAAAGGTGGAATCTGATTGGTTGCTATGGGCAGATTCCCTTTGAATCCACTTCTGGCTTTGGCAGAAAATCCTGCAGGTGGATCTGCCTGAAAACCACCTCCAAAAAACTCTGTGGGGCACATTTAGTAAAGTGTTTGTGCCTGTTTTAGTCTAAAAATGCTGTTTTTAGTTGCATTTACTACTAAAATTGTATTGACTGGCGTAGTTTTCTCCATCTGTTTTCCGTGTTGAGGTGCAACATTCTTTTTACATTAAAAGTCGCATTTGTCCTGGGAAGATGCAACTTTTTTTTTCATGTACAAAAAAATTACGAGCACATTTATTAAGACCAGCGTTTTAGATGCTAGCCTTAACCACTTCCCATCCGGGCCATTTACCCCCTTCCTGACCAGGCCTAATTTTCAAATCTGACATGTGTCACTTCATGTGGTAATAACTTTGCAACGCTTTTACTTATCCAAGCCATTTATAGATTGTGTTTTTTTTTCTTTTTGTTTTTTTTTTTGTGACACATTGAACTTTGTGTTAATGGTAAATTTGAGTCAATATATTTTACCTTTATCACAATTTTTTTTTAAATATTAATTTCTCTGCTTTTAAGTTGCATAGGGATATCTAATAAAATTGTTATTAATGAACATTAACCATATGTCCACTTTATGTTGGCATAATTTTGGAAATGTAATTTTATTTTTTGAGGACGTTAGAAGGCTTCGAATTTTAGATGTAATTTTTAAGATTTTCATGAAAATTTCCAATAGTTAATTTTAAAGGACCTTTGTAGTTCTAAAGTGACTTTGAGGAGCTTAAATAATAGAAACCTCCCATAAATGAACATATTTTAGAGCCCCCATTTACTACAGCCCCCAATGTAATCCAAACTGATTTTTACAAAGTTTGTTAACCCTTTAGATTTCCCACAAGAATTAAAACAGAAGGAGGGTGAAATTTAAAAATATATTTTTTTTTGCAGATTTTCAATTTTTAATAGTTTTCCTATAAGATAGCAAGGTTAAACCGCAAATCAAACCTGAATATTTATTTTCCTGATTCTGAAGTTTGCAGAAACACCCCATATGTGGTTGTAAACTGCTCTGTGACCGGCAGTAATGAGAAGGAGATAGTACAAGCATTTGTGATGGCTTTGACAGCTTGTCAGAGTGATCAAAAGCCTGGAGACCAGAAAAAAAGGTCTCAGGTTAAAGCTCCATGTTCTTGGCTGTCAGGAGGCAGCTGAGTCATGGCGCTTCTATGTACAGGTGCTGCACACAGGGGGCAAAGCTCAAGGACGTTTTAAAACATCCATTCAGAGATAGAGATCCACTTCCAGGACGTTTATAGTCAATGGGCAGACTGGAAGTGGTTAATAAAGGCACATAGCTGGCGGTGGATCGCTGAAGTTATGACTTCATTAACTTCAGTGCATCCAGCACCAGTTCTAAATGTAAGACCGCTTTCGAGCTGTCTTACATTTAGACGCCTAGAAAATGATGAATGAGACGGGTCTGCCTAACCATTGCGACGCCATCTGCGCCTGAAATAAATTAGGCCTATTTCAGATTTGTAAATGATCCCCTTAGACTAGGCTAAGTGAATATGAACCTGTCTAACCATAAAACAACCACCAGAGGTCAGACTAATAGCAGTACGCCTAGTTTAATTCATCAACGGCTGTGCGACTTTTAATAAATACTCGACGAAAGAAAGACAAAATGAAATACACCTGCCTAATTTTATGGCCAAAAACAGGCGAGCTTGATAAATGTGCCCCTGTTCTTCTGTACCCTTACTATTCCTAATAGACAGTGTCATCTAAAGGCCCATTTACCTGGGCTGATTCACAGGCAATTACTGGGGATTTTCCGAATGTTTACAATGCATTAAATTTCCGCGCAATTTACATAATAATTAAGGTGCAGCTACAATCGTAAATGCAGGTAGGTACATTGAGCTCTTGCTGCCTTTTTTGTCAGGAGTTCTTCAAAGCAGACAACTCCTCTAATTATAGCCTGTGATGTTGCTTCTCTGGTAGACAGCTCGTTGTATCAGATGGAGCTGCTGCTTGAGTGATGGTCACGACCTCACATGAGGTCTTTGACGGGATGTGATTTCCTTTTGCGTGACGGCATTGCGTGCTGTCTCTAAACATATCACGAAATGCAAAAAGGAGCTTAAAATACAACATTGTTTGTGTTGGGGATCATTCCGGCAATGGAACAGACTACTGTAGTTACACTATCTGGCATAGCCAGATCCTCCAATAATGGAACCCAACGCGTTTCTCATGAAAAATACAGCTGCATACACTGGTATTTCTCCAGCAGAAAGCCACCATTTATGCCCCAAAACCTGTCAGAACGCATCATAGTGAATAGGAATCTGGTGGTTTCCGGCTATGCCGGATACAGTGACTCCAGTAGTTACGAAACGGAGATGTGACCTTAGCCCCAGATAAACTTTTTTACATTCTTTCAGTAACCTGCTTCTAAGAACAAGTACAGTTTATCTCTGCAGAGAGATTCCCGGATAGATTAAACTTTATTAAAGGGCTCAGAGGTCAACATTTATCGTACCGTACTTAACCTTTGCCCTTCTCAAGCCTTGTTAACCTTAAACAGGGTAAATGCCTGTAGTATACACACTTGATCTTGATTTTCAAATTCTGCCACTTTTTTTCTTTCTGTATTGTTGGTTTGCTTTAGTATGTTTTCCTACAGCGGGACAAGTTGTAGTTTTCTTAGGCAGCATTTGGGGTACATATGAGCTAGTGTTTAATCCCTTGCTGACCACACCACATAAATGAACACTATGAACTGGTCTGTGTGCCTGCAGCCAGGAACGCACTGGAAACTTAATGTGGCCCAGGGAAAAAAGGGCCCATGTTGTTGCAGGACCAATACAAATAAACTGGATCAGCAGTACTAGAACACTGCACAAAAAATTGCCTCAGTAGAACCAAATACCACAGTACATCACAAAATACCACCCCAGCACAACCATATACCTTCCCAGAAGCTGCCCCTCAGTGATGGCAAGCACCAGCTACCACATTTTTTGTCCAGTTGCCTCAAATTAAGATTGAGGAGGGGGCTGAGGAAGAGACACCTGCCTCTGTATCGAACCAGCTGTACATTCAGCATGCTGCTTAGTCTTTCAGTGCTACCAAACATACAGGAGAATACAGCGCTACATACCTAGTACATCCAGCGTGTGCTCTGTCTAGTGTGGATATTCTATTTCAGCTCAGCTTTTTCATTTGGCCCGGACCACATTGCAGCGTTCACTTCTCTTCTGTGTGTCAAACTTTGCAGAGACTTCTTAGATGACTTGCTTTTATATCATACACTCAACATTCATATATTCGTAACACATAGTCCTATAGTCTCCTCATTAATAATGCCCCACTAAAATGACCCAGTAATATAAATGCCCATATAGTGTTCTTAGTATTAATACTAGGGACACTATAGGGGCATTATTATTAATGGTTCATTTTAGGGGGGCATTATTAGCCTTTAGCCTCCAGCAATATTAATACCCTGCTATTGTAGCCCAAGTCTTAAAAATGTTCTCATAGTGTCCCCCTATAGTGCTCCAGTATTAAAAATGCCCTATGTGCCTCTAGTAATGCTCCTATAGTGCCCCCAATAATGTGCTCTACAGAACCCCACTAATAATAATGCATCCCTAGTGCCCCCAGAATAAAACTGTTGTGCCCCCCCCAATAATGTCCCCTATATTGCTGATAGTATTAAAAATGTAATGACCCTAAAGTGCCCTTTATGATCCCCTAAAGCAGTGATTTTCAACCAGTGTGCCTCCAGCTGTTGCAAAACTACAACTCCCACCATGCCCTTCTGTAGGCTGATAGCTGTAGGCTGCCTGGGCATGATGGGAGTTGTAGTTTTGCAACAGCTGGAGGCACACTGGTTGAAAATCACTGCCCTAAAGGAAAAGTATAAAATCTAATACCCGAGTCCCACTCCATCTGCAGTGCAGGCCACAGGCCTCTTCCATAACACAGGTGGTAGTAATGATGTAATTGTTTAACATCTGCCTGCACCCTGTTCTAATGCCTCATAGGCTCAGTATTCATCTGTATCGCAGTTCTGAGGATGGTGATACAGTTGAGTTCAGGAGGGCATTTGCATAATGATGCTGGGCGCATTAGATCCTTATATACCTGGCAGGCGGCCTTCCAGGAATTTGCCCGATAGGGTCTATGGCCAGTCCATCCCTGACTGTAATTTTTCCACAGATCTGCCATCTCAGTGCCCAAAATGGTGTGCCCAGCATGTGTCAGTGTGAAAAGTAAGCCCTTTAATTATTAGGCTGTGTTTTAGAAACAACCTATGTGTGACCCTATTATGTAAGAACGCCATGGAAAACTTGCAATTTTAATTTTGCACGGTCCGCCGCACATTCTTTTCTGAAAAATACCTGTGGGGTCAAACATTGACTCCTCCTTTGATAAATACCTTCAGAGGCGTAGTTTCCAAAACTGTCACTTCTCAGGGGTTACATTTATTATTTCAGCATAGCCTCTACAGTTGTAAATCACCAAATTGGGCCACAATATGTGCATGGTGCTCTCTCTGTTCTGAACCCTGCAGTATGCAGTTTATGACCACATATGGGGTATTCGGGGTCAGGCTAGCCCACCAGAGTACCAGAGATCCTCCAGTGGTACCTAAGCCCTGGCAATAAATGGACCCCTAATTAAACAGGGCCCTTGAGGTCCTATATTCAGAGTGTGGGCCCTCCAGAATCATTTTCTCTGGTGGGCCAAAGGGACTTCAGTCCGACACCAGGGGTATTGTCATACTCGGTAAAAATTGGGGTGCTTTTTCTCCTATTAACATTTGTGAAAATGAAACATTTGAGGCTACAACTTCATATAGCTGAAATAAAATCAGATTTCATGTCTCAGGTTAAAAAAAAAATCCATGAAACACATGTGCAGTCAAGCCACTCACTATACTCCTAGGTGAATTTCTTGAAGAGTTTAATTTCTAAAATGGGGTCACTTTTTTGGGGTTTTCCACAGTAGGGGTACCATATGATGCTCATTTCTTCTGAGCCCTGCTGTGTGCCCATACAGCAGTCTATGACCATATATGGGGTTCTGTAAACTGCAGAATCAGGGTATATGAATATTAAGATTTGTTTTGAGGTTAACCCTTGCTGTGTTACAGGAACAAATGGATTAAAATGGAAAATCTGCAAAAAAAAACTTTAAATTTACCATTTTGATTTAATTTCTGTGGAACTCCTACAGGGTTAAGAAATTTCTAAACTGAGTTTTGAATAATTTGAGGGTTTAGTTTCTTAAAAATAGTAATTTATAGGTGGTCTTGATTATGTAGAACAGAACTGGTTCTTTTTCGGAAATTTACAGCTGTCAGCTTCTGTGTATTTTCAGAGTAGCACTGATTGCACAGCTGCCCTGATGGTTCATATCTAGCGCTTATCTCTGAACCCCTGACAACTCACAAACATGAGCTGTCAGGAGTTCAATGATAATGGCTATGCATGAGCCATCAGAGCTGCTGTATGATGGGACTCGGTGGAAACAGAAAGTCTGCTACTCTGCAAATATATGGAAACTAGGAGCTGTACAGGGAAAACGTTTGAACACTTTTGCTAAAGACCAATTTAAAAAAAAAAAAAAAGCTTTTTAGAATGCAATAATAAAAAAAATGCCTCCAAAGGTGTTCATACGGTTCCTTGCCTGCTGCATGTGTGCTTGGCAGTGGAAGGCATCTGGGTTGGTCCCATGTTTATGTGCCCGCATTGCTGAGAAAAATTATGTTTTAATATATGCAAATGAGGCTCTAGGAGCCACAGGGGAGTTGTCGTTACACCTAGGGGCTCAGCCATGCTCTCTGCACTTTGGCAGGGCCAGGCAGTGAAAACCTCATACCACCACACCTGGCCCTGTCAATTAAAGTGGAAAGGGTGTAAAAGTTGTCTAAAGAGCAGAGCCTCTAGGTGTAATGGCAATGCCCCCGTTGCTCCTAGAGGCTCATTTGCATATATTGAAACATCCTTTTTCTCAGCAATGTGGGCACATATGAACTTGGGACCAACACAGATGCCTTCAGCTGCCAAGTGCACATGTAACAGGTCATCCAGTGTCGGGTACAAATCTGCTGACAGATACCCTTTAAAGTCCTCACAATAGGAGATATTGCTGAATTGCTCTATTGTGATGGATCCTCTTTGGTCACTTACCAATATGTCCTGTAAATACTCTGTGGAGATAACTGTATTTTTATGTCTTATTTCAGAACTTAGGTTTAAAGTCCCATGGGGACACTTAGCAGCCAAAGCCTGGGGCCCATCCGAAGGGCGACCTGTCTTGTGTCTACATGGTTGGTTGGATAACGCTAACACTTTTGACAGACTTATTCCAATGCTTCCCCAAGGTGAGTTCAGAATGTATATATGTCTGATATACCCTGAAGAGGTCACGCCATTCTTCCAGTGTGCAATATGCGTAATTATATGTCTGGCAGTGGTCTGACCTGAGGAAGCACTGCTCTAGAGAATGGGGCTGGGGTGCACAGCAGGCAGCTGCAAATCGCGGTGTGCGCAATGGCTGGGAAATTAAGCCATCCATCTAGACTATAGTGTTCCGTCTCTACAAAATCATCAGGATTACATCTTCATTGCCAATAAGGGCAAGTTGCAACATTTTAATGTTTTTTTTTGTTAGGTTTTTTTTTTTTTTAAGACCAATGTAGAATATTTACGCAGGCAATATTTCTGCAAGTAATGGTATATCCTAGTGGTCTGTCATCACTTTCTATTGTGAGAAATCTCCTGTACAGGGGTTTTCTGGCATAAAAATGTATCATTTGAACTGATGAGGATGAAAAAAAAAATTCAGGTGTTTAATGCAGTCCTATTACCACAGGTGTATAAAATCCAGCTTCTAGCCGTGCAGTCTGCCCTTTCAAACATTTGTAAAAGACTGGTTTGCTATAAAGAGCTCAGTGAATTCCAGAGTGTTCCTCTAGTAGGATGTCACTGTTACAAGTTCATGAAATTTCTTCCCTCCTAGATTTTCTACCATCAACTGTGACTGGTATTGCAGATTTGGAAGCATGTAGGAACCAAAGAAACTCACTAAGTGGCAGACCATGTAAAGTCACAGAGCGGGGTCGCTGAGCGCTGAGGTGTATTGTGCATAAGTCACCAACGCTTTGCTGACACCATGACTGTAGAGTCCATACCACCTCTGGCATTAACATCTGCACAAAAACTGTGCGCTGGGAGTTTCATGGCCTGGGTTTCCATGGTCGGGCAGCTGCTTGCAAGCCTTATATCACCAAGTACAATACCAAGTGTCGGATGGAGTGGTGTAAAGTACTTAGACCCTTTCTTTTTCCAGAGTTACTGTTCCCCAGTACATAAAGCAAGGTCCACAAAGGCATGGTGTGGAAACTGGTCCTGACCTTTGAACCCCATTGAACATCTTTGAGCTAAACGTCACTGTCCTCACAAATGCTGGATAAATGGGCAAAAATTTCCAGACACCCTCCAAAATCTTGAAGCTGTTTTATTTGCAAAGGGGACCCAAGTTTGTGTTTTTTCCAGTTTTGTTATTTACAACCTGGAATTTAAAATGGATTTAATGTCAGATTTTATGCTTAACCGAGAGAGTCCTTTACAGATGTCCCACCTGAGAAATCAAGAGCAACTTGGTCCACTGATTATGACCAGGTCTATTTGGTATAATGAATTTTGGGAGCTGAAGTGTGGAAACACACTTTATAGGGGGATAATTCATATTGATGGCTTCAGTCTCATCAGAAAATTAGCTATCTTTTAAATCAAGGTTTTATATAAAACATGTTTTTTTTATAGAATTTTTGTGATTATTTTATTTTTTATTTTCCATGTTGCAGTATTAATAAAATAATAATGATACAATTATACTGTTTTCATGCTACCCACTAGGCCTAAAATATATCAAGGTTTTTTTGAGAGCAGCCACAAAGGCCATAGACAGGAGGGGACCTCATTGACTACTATGGGAGAGTTTCCTTGTGTGCAGTGGTTAGGAGTGAGTAGATAAGCTGTGATATCACAGCTGTTGTGAATGGTGGATCCTGTATTATCTATATAGAGGTGATATCTGTCACTGTAATTCTTCCTGTAATGATAATGAGATGGCTACTGAAAAGTTATCTGTACAGGACAGGAAATGTCAACATATTAGGCGTAGTGCACAGTTTTAGTTTTTTTTTTTTTTGTTTGTTTTTTTTAAATAAAGATTGTGACATGGAAAATTACAAATCACCAGAAAAATGTCATGTAAATATTAGGTGATTTTCTGATGATCCATTCCCTTTAAGATAGAGAACCTGTTTACATGTTCTTGTATTTATTTTTATGAAATAAAATATTGCTTCAAACACGTTTCTAAACATTTTTTGTATATACCATGGAATTAAATAAATTGTTACCTATTTTGCAGACCATTACTATGTAGCTTTGGATTTCTCAGGACATGGACAGTCCTCCCATTTGCCTATAGGAATGAGGTATCAACATCTGGACTATTTGAGTGATGTACATAGAGTGGTAACATGTAAGTTGGGCTTGATTTATTTTCATGACCCATGCTTGGGAAATCTCTACAAATACTAGTGTATATTTATTAAATGAGTGCAAAGGAAATTGGTTCCTAAAGAGGTCATCTTACAAAAAAATATTGTTTATAGTTAAAGGCCATGTACACTTTGATTGCATTTTTTGTCATTTTTGGCTAAAAATCATTTTTAATTGGTCTTTGTTAAAAAAAAATAAAAATATTGAGCCATTCTGTGACAAAGGGTTAACTGTTGTTCTGACTGCGTGTATAGTACTTTCACTTTGTGCTGGTCATCTAATAACCCTTATATGTAAATTACTAAGCGGATATAAACACTTATTTAAGCCACATTCTTATCAGTAAGATAAGAATTGAGCTTTATGAGTGTTTATAATGTGAGAGAGCAGAGATAAGGAGCCATCAGCTGAGCTGCCTGACAGAGCAGAGAGAAAATACAGATCCTGCTAGTAGATAAACTGAAAGCGGTGCAGGGAAAACGGCTCAACATTTTTAATAAAGACCAATTGAAAATGTGATTTTAGCTGAAAATGAGTACAATGTACCCAAGTTATTCAACTAAGTTACACATGACTTTGTGAATAACTTACTTCAACTTATTGGAACCCATACATTCTAATACTGTACAGAGACGGATCTCCGTACAGTATTATTCCGAATCCTAATGATATGCCATGAATGTCTGATATGAGACTCTTTAATTGATGCCATATTGCTAGGATATCACTTACTGATCGACTACCTGGATTGGTGGAGTCTCAGAGGTTAGACCTCTCATCTCATTTTTTGAATGAATTAAGATGCAAAACTTTTATTAAAATTATTTTTTTATTTTTTAATTAGATTTTGTTCTCTTTCCATAGCTTTAGGTTGGAGAAGATTCTCAATATTAGCACACAGTATGGGTGAGAATTTCTTGTACTATTTTCATTCTATACCTAGTTCCTTGGAGGGGGAGAGCATAGGCAAATAACAAACCCTCAGGTGACATGTTCATAGGCTTCTATCTGGCTGCAGATGTAGTCAGATCCATCAATCCTTCAGTAGGTGTCTAGATTTAAAGACAACATGTCACCTATAGTTTTTTTTTTTTCAGCCAATTAAAACCAGATACCACATATTCTTTTTTTGATAATCTGCTTTCATTTTCTGATTTTTAAAATTTTATTTCCGGAACGTGATTATGGGGGCGGACATCAACAGCATTTAGAGATATGCTTTACAGCAGCCACCATGATCCATAGGCACAATGGACAGAAGCTGACCTCATTGACTTCTATGGAAGGGTTTTCTAGGCCTTTGTGGAGGTCCATTTGGGTCCATCAGATTACGATCATGGCAATGATACCAGGGGCAGGTCAGTCCAGCTGTGCAGGGCTTATCAACTAGATTCTACTAGACAAAGGGGAAGGTCTATTCCATTTCTATGTCCATATCTGACACTGCTTTAGCATCAGTGAAGGCTACTATAGATGCACTGTTATCAGGACTTGCATGTCTCAGCTAGATCTTGTTCAGTGTTATTTACTGACTCAGAATAATTAAAGAGGTTATCCAATCCCCAGAATGCCCCGGCCCCTCCTCTAGAGCATACTTACCTGTTCCCCGGCACCAGCGTCCCTCCAGATCCCTGCACAGCCGCCTCTGCATCTCCCCATTGCACTATTGGCTGTTCTTCCCATCGCCAGATGTTTTGATCCACGCAACAGGGAGATGTAGTGGCTGCCATGCAGGGATTTGGAGGGACGCTGGTGCTGGGGAGCAGGTAAGTATGCTCTAGAGAAGAGGCCCGGGCATTCTGGGGGTCATTATAGGGATTGGATAACCCCTTGAATGTGGCTTGGACCTGTCAATGATGCACAGCCGTGTCCTACATCGCCATAGAAATTGAGTGGAGACCAATCCAGTGGCAATTTGACACTTCATTGGTTGATGGGACTGTAAATTGGAAAAGGTTTGGTAATCTCGTTATAAATATATAAACACTGCGTAGTTGAATAGACCTGTTGCTGGAATCAGTCCTGTACTGGTAGTTAGAAATTAGCCAAATGACCCCCTGATGCTTAGTGTCATGCAAACAAAGCTAATTTTTGGTGGAGAATTTCGAGATGGGACAGGAGCCCACAGCAAGATTCATAATAGGGATGTGAAAAAATGTGAGTCATATATGATTTAGGGCTCTTTCACACCACCGTTAGGGAGTCCGTTCAGGCTTTCCGTTATAACGGAAAATAACGGAATCCCTAGGACGGAAATCAAAACGGACACCTTTAAGAGGCATTCCGTTTTGATCCATCATAATAGAAGCCTATGGGAAAGCATAACGGATCTGTTATGGTTTCCGTTATGCTGGACGGAAAACAAAGTCCTGTCAACAGAACTTTGTTTTCCGTCCAGCATAACGGAAACCCGACGGATCCGTTATGCTTTCCCATAGACTTTTATTATGACGGATCAAAACGGAATGCCTCTTAAAGGTGTCCGTTTTGATGTCCGTCCTAGGGATTCCATTTCTTTCCGTTATAACAGAAAGCCTGAACGGAATCCCTAACAGTGGTGTGAAAGAGCACTTAGTCCTAAATGTACCTGACTAAAATGACTTTATAGCATGAAATGAGGCGATTGCAGAATTAATTGTCATGTTCATACATGCTTTCAAGATGGCTTTAATGGGGTTTATCCCATGACAAACATTTCACCTATCCATAGCATAATTGATAGAAATATGATTGATGGAGATCGCTGATCACCGAACAGGGAACCCAAGCTTCTGATTTTGGAAGCATGTGAATGGAGTACAGGGCTCAACTATTTTTGTCAGTCACATAAAGATTGAATGGAGAGGCAAGACGAATGCGTGACCACCGCTCCATTTCAATGCTTCTAGTCTCTAGTGATCATGGGGGTCCCAGCGGTTGGACCGTCACTGATCGTTCATTCACCACCTATCCTGTGTATTGGTGATAAATGTTTGACATGGGATATCTGTTCACAGACAGTGATGAATGAGCACTGTGTACAGAGATCTGGAAGTGACACTGCTTCCTACTCTGGTCCCAGCAGTCATGTAATCTCCAGGGAACTGGAGTCTTCTGCTGGGTTTTAGCAGAACCTGATCAGCTCTGCAGTGAAGCTGTACAGTGCTGTACAATCTACCTGAGGACTGTATTCTGCCTTTAACTGGGGCTAATATGTCAGCCCCAGTTACAGTAGAAATGAGCAATAAAATGTAATATTATATTTCCCCCAAAGCTCTTGTATGATCTTATGGAAAGCACAAAGCTTTAAAAAAAAAAAAAAAAGCCATCACACGCTGCTCCACAGCTTCTAGACCTACCACGAGTGACCATAACCTGTATATGAAAATGACCAATATGGAGAGTGACCTTGATGAAAAAAAAAATGGTTAGTTGTACCTTACACCTAGAAAGAAGAAAAATCTGAAAACTGACTTTTTCCCCTTCTTTTACCTTTTTTTTCTTTTTATAAATAAAAGAAAATAATAAAAGAAAATGAACATAAAAATAAAGCCTCATGTATTACAGAAAATTTACTTGACCAAACAGAAAAAAAGTTATGGCTTTCAAAGAGACACGTACTAAAAAAAATGAAAGGTGCTTAGTCAGGAAGGGGGGTAATGGTGCAACTTTTAGTTAAACTAAAAAACTAGTATTAATTTACTAATATTTTTTTTTTTTTTTTTTTAAAGAATACTAACGTTTTTTTCTATTTTCCTGCAGGTGGTTTTGTTGGAGGAATAGTAAGTCAATTCTGAAATTCCTGTCTCTACTCTGCAGCACTGGTACAAGGCTCATTGGCCTATCCTGTATGAATGGAAATACTAATATTGGATCCCAGTGTGGTGCAAAATAAGCAATGTCTGTCTGGCAAATGAAATATTGAAATAAATAATAATTGAATGATGGGATAATCCCACCTCCTTAACAATCAGGGGTCCATTTACCTCCTTTGTTTAGTCATTAGGTTGTTACACTGACTGATGATCTGTCAGATTGTTGGGGGAAGAGCATTTGTATAAATGCCCGTACCAGATGATCTGCCAGCATAAAAGGTGCCGGCAATTATCCGATGAACAAGCTTGTTCATCAGGTGATCGTGTCGTTCAGGCGCCACAGAAAATCATCCTTCCTGTGCAGCAGATCGTTCTCTCTACTACACAATGATCTGCTGCAGTGAATGCAGCCCTCCTCTCCGCTGGTGACAGTGGTCAGGGGTGTCTGCTTCGTCCTCGATAATCTGCCCGATCATTGCTCCATGATCCAAATGATCTCATACAACTCCTTTATCTGGATTGTGCCTCTACTAGGTCACCACTAGTTTTAATACATCTGTAATATAGGAGAGTTACTAATATAATGTCATTTCATGTTCGGACTGTCATGCAGCTCCCCCACCTCCACTCGGGCAGCCTCCTGTGACATTTGGATGGTGCCTTTGTCCATAAAATGGGTGCATGTGACGAAACATGTCATCAAGCCTATACCATTGCGCCTGCCATCTGTGTATATAAATGGCCCCCCATCTGCAGCTATTTTATGGATGGGAGCGCTGTCCAAGATGGGGAGCGTGGCTGTAATTACATAGAGAGGAGCCCAAACACAATTAAAAAATACAGTATAGTAGTAAGTGCCATATCGTACATATGACCGTTTACAGGTATAAACTTAGTGACCGCCCCCTTTAAAAATTGCTCTTTATTTTGTAGTTTGCGTCCGTATTTCCTGAAACCATTCAGCACCTAATACTTCTGGATTCCTATGGATTTTTACCTGTCCCATCAGTAAGTGATATTACATTTATTTAAAATGTAATTTCTTTCCTCTGAATTTCTATTACTGTAATCAGATTTCAAAACACTTAGAAATGTATCTTGTGTTGAAACAGCGATTCTGAAGTATTAAACACTTAAAGTAGAACTCCCGCAAAAATTTTTATTTTCTGACCTATTAGAAAGGTGCATGATATCATCTATAGTGAATGTAATCTTCTCATCTGAGACTGTATTTGTGAGTTATCCACTCTCTTCTTATTGTAGCTGGGTCATGTGACCAACTCCCTGACCTCCAACTGACCCAGGACAGGAAGCCAGTTACTTCTCTGTTCATTCCTATGAGACTCGGAGTGAGGTTCCCATAGGAATGCATAGAGAAATAGACTTCCTGTCCACACATAAGAGGCTGTGTGAGTTGTTGAGTCTGATTGCTGGTCACGTGACACAGATGAGAAGCATCAGGGAGATATAACTCACAAATACAGCCACTGGTAAGAAAATGACATTCACTACAGATTATATCATGTACATTTCTAGCAGGACATGGAATAAAAATTTTTGCGGGAGTTCTTTAAAGGGAACCTGTCACCTCTACTATGCTCATTGAGGACAACATAAGTATAGTGACAGACCTGCTACAAACCCTGTTCAGACAAATCAAGCAGTCACAGAAATTTCTGCAGCAAAAAAAAAGTTTGGGTACGTTCATGTGAAACTGAAGTGCTGTGGACTTACTGTTGCAGATTTTTGGGTAGCCAATCCGCAGTGTTGTGCAGTACCAGGAAAGTGGATGAGATATTACAATATCGAATCCACATTCTGCATGGAAATCTGCAGTGCAAATTGACATTTGGTGTGGATTTGTAATCTGCTGTCAATTTATGCTGAAGATCTCCACCTCAAATTTTACCCTTTGCAGTGCAGAGGGTGAAATCCACAGCCATTTTAGCGGGAATAAGCGCATGAAATACAAGCTGTTTTTGTCCTGATTTTTGCCATCAACTTTTCTGTTGTATTTTCAGTCGCACGTCGTTCACAGGTCAGTGTTTGGTCAGTGATTTCCCAGTGATTGTGAGACAAATCCAGGAATGGAGCCTTCACAGAGATATGGTATAATGAAAAGCGTTGCACTTGTTCTTTGTTTTTGACCTGGTTTTGGTTCACAATCACTGATGGAGGTCAAACATTAGTGTTTTTGTCACTGTTTGGTTTGGTGAGTGATTTCCATCAGTGATTGTGAGTCAGAAACACAGAACAAGTGCAAATCTGCTTTTGGTACCATACAGTGGGGAAAAAAAGTATTTAGTCAGCCACCAATTGTGCACGTTCTCCCACTTAAAAAGATGAGGTCGGCCTGTAATTGACATCATAGGTAGACCTCAACTATGAGAGACAAAATGAGAAAACAAATCCAGAAAATCACATTGTCTGATTTTTGAAGAATGTATTTGCAAATTATGGTGGAAAATAAGTATTTGGTCAATAACAAAAGTT
Organism: Rhinella marina; assembly: GCA_900303285.1. NCBI lineage: Eukaryota > Metazoa > Chordata > Amphibia > Anura > Bufonidae > Rhinella > Rhinella marina. The sequence continues at coordinate 59,117 of ONZH01006728.1, forward strand.
CATCTGAATACTCTGTTATATATCCTTTGTTTGCAGTGACAGAGGTCAAACGTTTTCTGTAAGTCTTCACAAGGTTGGCACATACTGTTGCTGGTATGTTGGCCCATTCCTCCATGCAGATCTCCTCTAGAGCAGTGGTGTTTTGGGGCTGTCGCTGGGCAACACAGACTTTCAACTACCTCCAAAGGTTTTCTATAGGGTTGAGATCTGGAGACTGTCTAGGCCACTCCAGGACCTGGAAATGCTTCTTACGAAGCCACTCCTTCGTTGCCCTGGCGGTGTGCTTGAGATCATTGTCATGCTGAAAGACTCAGCCACGTTTCATCTTCAATGCCCTTGCTGATGGAAGGAGGTTTGCACTCAAAATCTCACAATACATGGCCCCATTCATTCTTTCATGCACACGGATCAGTCGTCCTGGTCCCTTTGCAGAGAAACAGCCCCAAAGCATGATGTTGCCACCCCCATGCTTCACAGTAGGTATGGTGCTCTTTGGATGCAACTCCGCATTCACTCTCCTCCAAACACGACGAGTTGTGTTTCTACCAAACAGTTCTACTTTGGTGTCATCTGACCATATGACATTCTCCCAATACTCTTCTGGAACATCTAAATGCTCTCTAGCAAACTTCAGATGGGCCTGGAATATGTACTGGCTTAAGCAGGGGGACACGTCTGACATGCAGGATCGGAGTCCCTGGCGGCGTAGTGTTACTGACAGTAGCCTTTGTAACGTTGGTCCCAGCTTTCTGCAGGTCATTCACTAGGTCCCCCCCGTGTGGTTCTGGGATTTTTGCTCACACTCATTTTGATTCCATGGTGTGAGATCTTGCGTGGAACCCCTGATCGAGGAAGATTATCAGTGGTCTTGTATGACTTCCATTTTCTAATCCCACAGTTGATTTCTTCACACCAAGCTGCTTGCCTATTGCAGATTGTCTTCCCAGCCTGGTTCAGGTCTACAATTTTGTTTTTGGTGTCCTTAGACAGCTCTTTGGTCTTCACCATAGTGGAGTTTGGAGTGTGACTGTTTGAGGTTGTGGACAGGTGTGTTTTATACAGATAACAAGTTCAAACCGGTGCCATTACTACAGGTAATGAGTGGAGGACAGGAGCCTCTGAAAGAAGAAGTTACAGGTCTGTGAGAGCCAGAAATCTTGCTTGTTTGTAGGTGACCAAATACTTATTTTCCACCATAATTTGTAAAAAAAATTCTTTAAAAATCAGACAGATTTTCTGGATTTGTTTTCGCATTTTGTCTCTCATAGTTGACGTCTACCTATGATGTCAATTACAGGCCTCTCATCTTTTTAAGTGGGAGAACTTGCACAATTGGTGGCAGACTAAATACTTTTTTTGCCCACTGTATCTGAGTTAAGGCTCTGAGTTCACATTCTTCCCCCCCCGTGCCATCATTACATCATTACTCCCTCTGTGCTACCATCTCCTGCTCCTAGCTATCAGTCCCCAGCACCAGTGAAATACTTACCTTTCCAGTAGGGGCGCCACGACAATCCACAGCTCTGCTTGCCACGTCTTCGCCCGCTGCACAGTCCTCCTGACATCACACAGCGTCAGGTCATAGTGCACGCTTACGTGCACTACATCTTGACTATGTGTGTATGTCAGGATACAGTTCTGCGTGGTGCGGTCCGGCAGGTGACCATGGAGCGGTGAGTAATAGCAAGCTCTTTACTCACGCTTTGTGGTCACATGGCACAAATAAATCCTCGATGCAAAAAATTTGCATCAAATATTTTTCTGTCGAGTTACCTGATTTAATCGTGTCATCATTTCAGCCCTACTCACAACCACATTTGGAAATTACTTATTAAAACGCTGACCAAACACTGACGTGTGAGCTAGGCCTGACCTAAAGCTAATGGAAACACTACAGTGTGAACTAGGCCTAAGTTGTTTGAAGACACTGTAAATGTTGTTCAATGTGTTCACAGGACTTATTACCAAGCCATCTAAAAAAGGCAGTCACCCATTACTCTCGATTAGAGGGTGCAAATGGAGCAAAGGTTTATACCCCAGAAGGAGCCTTACAAAGGTGAGGTGTGTTTTTTTTTTTGTTTTTTTTTTTTTCTTTTTCTTTTTCTTTTTCCATCCAGTACTTGCCAGTGCATGCACAGTGCATATACTGATTGTCTACATAGCGCATACTGTTTTTTTTTTTTCACCACTTTTGAATATGGCTTTTTAACATTCCACAGTTAAAATTCCACTACCAATCCCCAATAGTTTGATTCCTCTACCCAATGCTTTAAAGGGAATATGTCACCACATACCTTGACATAAATCCAGCTGACACTGGAGATGTGCACTTGTCAGCTGAATCCATTCCATTTGTCCCATGTTGATCGCTGGTCCCAATCCAGAGATACAAGCAATTTTATATACTATGGGTGCATTGCAGTTGCACCCATAGCTTTAGTCAGTTTCTGTGCCAGCTATGCCCCCCTCCTCCCGCTGTGAGTGACGGCCTTGCCGTGTAGAGGTAATCGTGTCTGGACCTGAAATCTCATGGCTGTGTGCGGCTCTTTGATCGGCACACATGCTGTACAGTACTGAAGCTCACCAGACGGATGGATTCATGTGTAGTACAGATTTTATCCGAGCTTCTGTACTGATCAAAGGGGCACACGCGCAGCGGCAAGATTTCAGGGCGAGGTGCTGTTAGCTGTACACTCCTTGGCCCTGTCACTCAGAGTGGGGAGGAAAGGGGAAATTGTGGCCAGCACAGAAACTGACTAGAGCTCTGAGGGCGATGACAATGGCCTTTTTGCACCAAGTGGCTAATGTGCAAATCACTTGTACAGGTATCTCTGGATTTGGACCAGCAATCAACATGGAACAAGTGGGGTTGAATTCATGTAACAAGTGCATATCTCCCAATGTCAGCTGTATTTATTTCCAGGTATTTGGTGACAGATTCCCTTTAATTCCTGGAAAAGTCTGCAGAGGCTTCATTGACCGCAAGAACTTGGTCTGCAGTATAATATTGACGGTTGTTTAGCGTGTATGGCGGTTACGGTTGTATCGTGTTCTGGACCTTTCAGTGATGAAAATACCAGTGTAGAACTATGTTTTATGTACTTGTTTGAGTGGACAATATTTATGCAATTCCTTTACCATTTGACATTTATATAGGCTACTAGATGGCAATCCATCATTAAATTCTGATACTGCCAAAGTGCTGCTGGAGCGTGGAACTAAACCTGTGCCTGATGGTAAGTAGTTACAGTCATCATGTGTTCTTAATTCAATACACTCAGAGTAGTGGGGAAGATGCAGGAGAGAGTAGTGATCTCCTGCATCTTCTGTGGCTATATACTCTAGTTGGCAAGAGCGCAAGACATACAGATTGCACAGACACTGTCAGCACTCACCGCTGACAGTGTACCGATGTTGGACAGGACGGTATATAGATATAGTGTTCAAGGCCAGCTTTAGGGAGTATGTGAGGGCAGGGCAGCACATTTTATCTATTCAGAATTGTGCTGGACAGTGACACAGGGCAGCTCACTGCCAAAAGACAACTTCAGGGTCAGTTTTTTTTCATAAAAAAAATCAGAAAGCAATAAACAAATTATATTGAAAAAAAAAATATTATCAGTTGCCCTGCAAATTTAAAAAATGACAATTGCACTTTAAAAGGAAGCTTTCACATGATACCAGTAATCTTTCAACACTTGTTTAAAAGTTAAGGGACAGTGCAATAACTTACTTCCTAATTCTGTATGTTATCATACCCTTTACCAGTCAGGGAGGGTATGTGCCCTCTGAGGGTATGTCACATTTTTTCTACCACATTCAACTTGCATTTTTTCACAAAACATCATGCTATGAGAAGTGTTAGCTTTCGTCATATAAAAAATGTTTTGTGGTAAGTTATCAGCCTTACATGTAGAGACCCGAAGTATAAGTCCCAGGAGAGAGTTATATATGTTTTTTTTCAGTTCTTTTTTTTTTCTCTGTCATTTAACCCATAATAAAAGGCAATAGACTTACTACATTGAGAAGTGTTTTTTATTCTTAGAAACCTAAAATATATTACTGGTTTATTCACAGGCACTATATATAATTATAAAGAAACCAGCAATATATTAGCTACTGAATGGTTAAAAAACATATTCCAATGATAAGACTATAGCCCTTTTATTATGGGTTAAATGAGGGAGAACTCTACATGCAAGGCTGACCACTTACCTCCAGGCTACAGCCTTCATTATAATCATGTATTGTGCCTGTGAATAAACCAGTAATACGTATTAGCTTTCTAAGCATACTTATCCATTCTTCTCAATGTGGTAAGGCTACAGTAAGTAGTGTATATGATATGTATATGCTAGGATATAAAGCTGTGCACAAATACACCAATCTACTCCGGCTCTTTCTGCACTAAAACTTTGTGCCTGTAGCTTACATTGCATTATCATGGTGACAATTTAATTCCCCACCTCAAGCATGCTCATTCAAAACTGAAAGATTAATCAAAGCTCATTATGTAGTATTGTATAAAAAATGGTGCCTGGCTAAGGGGATATTTTCTTTATTGCATATGAGGATGATAATTTTGCTGTAGTTTTTTTTAATATTATTGAATGTTAGGAGAATAATTTTATTTTTTTTCCTCTAGGTGTGGTGTTTAGTCGTGACATAAGGATCACTGTGGTAAGACTAGAACTTTTACTTGAAACAGAGGAAGTGTAGAAAGTTTAAAGGACTTGTCTGAGAATGAGATTTTCTCAAGTGCCTCTGATGTCTCCAGGTTCAGTTCCCGAAGTGTTGACACCCAGTGCAGCATGGGCATAGTCACACCTTAGCAGCCACGGTGCGAATGGCTCCAACAAATTTTTAAACACCTCGGTGGCCACATCACCTCTGAAGCTATTCATTGGCTGCAGTGGAGCAGGTAACCATACTGCAACCCATGTCAATACTTTGGAACCGGAACATGTAGACAGCTTGAAGGACTGGAGCGGCGGGGAGCAGGCTAGTATGACTCTTTTGGTCAGAGAGGCAGGCTGTTGGCACTTGTGGAAATCATATTATTACTCAAAGAACCCCTTTTAAAGGCTTTTTCACATGTCAGTTACTCACATATGTGTGTTCTTCATTGCCTTTTTCGGCCTAGCAGTGCACGTGGAAAAAAGGATAACACACGGCCCAAAAATAGACACTTCATGGACATTGTCACAGATGAATGTGTTTTTGTTTTGTTTTTTTTTCTTCATGGACAATGAAATATGAATTAAGTCATTTTTGAAGCAAAAATAACACAATTGAAAATTCAGTCTTTGCTTTACAATTACTTAAAGGGGTTATCAAGTAAATGATAATGATGACCTATTATCAGGATAGATCATTATTATCGGATCAGCAGGGTCCAGGTCCCGGCATCCCCGCCGACCAGCTGTGTCTGGGAGCTGCTGCAGCCAGCTCCTGGCAGCTTTCCGAGCACTGTGCTGTAAGCAGTACAGTGCCTCTGCGAGGTAGTGCAGCTCAGCTCCATTTACTTCAATGTTGTGTTTGTGGCATGCAGAAATTAAAGTATGAAATAAGCAATAGCCTTTAGGGTAAGGCCCACAAGTCTGGCTGAGCAGTGGCTGGCCACACAATGTAAGCCACACCTACCAGTTTTTCAAGTGGCCATTAAGTGAACCATGTGGCCTTTCATGTGCGACTGACTGCACTGTGGCCAGACCGTTTGGTCTTATCCTTATGCTGGGTTTTCACAGTGTGATTTTGATGCATTTTTTGAGCTCCGAAAAAAAGGATGTGGTTCTAACGCTTTGTTACCAGCTGATAAGCTTGCGTTGAATCTGATGAGGTTTTTCTGTACGCTCCATAAACACTTCATAAGTTTGGCATGAAAGCCAGCCTTAGGTCACTTTCACGTGTTCAGTATTTTTCATCAGCATTTGTGAGCCTGAGCAAAATCTGCCACTAGTTCAGCAGGAAGATTGGGAGATTTATGCTGGAAATCCAGCTAATTTTAACCCCTTCACTACCAGCACTGTACGTGTTTGGGGCTGGAGAGATGGGCAAACATGGCGCACAATCGCAGTAATTAAAGCCTTCTGATTCCGATCAAGTGAGCTCACAGCATCTTAAGGGTGAAAAACCTGGAAGTTTGCTCATCTTAACGGCATCCTCTACAGACAATGAGGATGCTGATAATTGACTTAAATATTCTTGGCCTCGCTGAAGAGACCAAGTGCATTTAGGCTGCAATTCTTATTTTGGCCAGCAGGTCAGCATAACAAATGAACAATTCTGACATTTAAATGGAAATTTAAAAAATCCATGAATGTACAGAATTAAAAACAAACAATTGGATTTTGTAGGCTCAAATATGAGCTTCAAAATCATAACAAAAAAAGTAAAAAAAATTGTTGAAGTCTAAAGGGGTATTCCAGTAACATAACTTAATTTTTGATAGACTGCATTAAGGCTGCAAGCTGTGACCCAACCAGAACCCATACCTATACATATAACAGAGCCTTATTTTACCTTGCAATCCATTTGTCTAGTTCCTGTGTGAGCCTGCAACATACTGAGAGTATCATGGCTCCTGATCTTCCCTCACAAAACTACAATTCCCACAATGCCTAGCAGAATTTCCTGCTGTGAGTTTCTGCTTGTTCATAGAGTGTTGATGAGTACTGATTGGCTGCCTGATATCACAGTGCAGACACGCCCCCTCTACTCAGTAAGCTGCAGCACACTAACATTTAGCTAGAGAATTGATAGCAACACACTGAGCATGCCTGACATGACAAAGGCTCAGAACTACAGGTTCAGTACCATGGTAACTTACGAGGAACACAGTGGGTAGCAGGGGAAGAAAAGTACTTTATAACTACTGAACAGTAAATATGTGAAATTGACATTATATTACAGATGTAGCAGCGCTAGCGATCACAGGAGAATCGCTAGAGCGCAGAACAGTATTGTAAATAGAGTACGCATCTGATGATTTGTAAGCTAATGCTACACGTATGTTAATTCGTACGAATTTGTATGCTATGCTA
>ONZH01006729.1:0-23038 GCA_900303285.1 Rhinella marina
GTCACCACCACACACGTTAGCCCAGGGGGCACTCCTCTGGCTCTTCCAGCAAAACTCTCCTTCCCCCCACCTACAGGCCCTCTCTCCAAACAATTTACCCGGGTAGGGGACGTATTAGATATTGTACTGATTTTTTTTGGTTCTTCTTTTAATTGCCTCCTGCGATAGACTGGAATCGAACCCGGGTCAACTGCTTGGGAAGCAGCTATGCTCACCACTTTACCACCAACAGCCACAGCAACTGATAAGAACAGATACTAAACTTGATGTCAGCTGCAGTGCCAGCATGAGCAGTGGTGTCACCTGCAGGCGGTGATGGACCTTCGTTGCACCTATTTTGGTGCTTCCCTAACATGTGATGGGTATTTGCCTCACCTTTCTTGGTCTGGGTGAGCACAATTGCCATGAGGGTAACCACCAGGCTGTTGCCTGAGAATTTGGGGTAATGGTGGGATTAAGAAGCCTCAGAGGCATCCATGCATGCTGCCCCTGCTGTTTCCTGTCCATTTCCATGGTGTTTCCATCATTTTCTGAGGTTTCCAGGTTTTCACCCAGCCTTCCCTAGGCAGAGCCTTGGTCCTCTGCAAAAATGCTCGAGTCTCCCATTGACTTCAATGGGGTTCGTTATTCGAAACGAGCACCCGAGCATCGGGAAAAGTTCGACTCGAATAACGAGCACCCGAGCATTTTAGTGCTCGCTCATCTCTATTTAGAAGCCATTTTTCAAATTTTCAACAAAATTTCCAAAACCATTTTTTTAAGCACCAATTCAGATATAAAGTGATTTTGAGGGGCTTACGTAATGGAAACCACCCATAAATGACCCCATTTTAGAAACTACACCCCTCAAATCATAAAAAAAACTGCTGTTATAAACTTTGTTAACCCTTGAGGTGTTCCACAAATATTAAAGGAAAATGGAGGTGAAATTTCAAAATTTCACGTTTTTGGTTAATATTCATGTTAATATTTTTTTTCTTGCAACACAGCAAGGGTTAACAGCAAACTAAACCTCAATATACATTGCTCTGATTCTGCAGTATACAGAAATACCACATATGTGGTGGTAAACATCTCTATGGGTTTGTGGCAGTGGTCAGAAGGAAAGGAGCGCCATATGAATTTTGGAGGCAGATTTTGCTAGAAATGTTAACCCTACAGTGGAAACCCTCAAAAAGTTACCCCATTTTGGAAACTACACCCTTCAAAGAATATATTAAGGGAGGTACTGGCCACTTTGACCCCCTAAGCATTTTACGGAATTTGGAAACACTTGGCTCTGAAAATTAAAAGTTTCATTTCTTCCAATAAAATGTTGATATAGCCCCAAATTTTTCATTTTCACAAGGGTTAACAGGAGAAACGCACCCCTTAATTTGTTCCCCATTTTCTCCTGAATACGGCAACACCCCATATGTGGTGGTAAACTGCTGTGGGGGCACATGGCAGGACTCAGAACAGAGCGCATATGGATTTTGCAGCACAGATTTTGATGGATTGGTTTGCGGGAGCCATTCATTTTTATTTTTATGAGTTATTGTCTTATGTGGGGTTCATTTTTTGCGGGATGAGGTGACGTTTTCATTGGTACCATTTTGGGGTACATAAGACTTTTTGATCGCTTGGTGTTACACTTTTTGTGAGTCAAGGTGAAAAAAATAGCTGTTTTGGCATAGAATTTTTTACAGCACTCACCCGAGGGGGCAAATCATGTGATATTTTTATAGATCAGGTTGTTATGGACGCGGCGATACCCAATATGTCTAACATTTTTATTTTTGGAAAGTTTTACACATTAGATGCATTTTTGAACAGAATAAAATCTTTTTTTGTGTTGCTATTTTCTAAGAGCCATATTTTTTTTATTTTTTGGGCGATTGTCTCAGGTAGGGTTTAAATTTCTGCGGGACAAGATGACGGTTTGATTGGTACCATTTTGGGGTTATTACGCCTTTTTGATCGCCTGCTATTACACTTTTTGTGAGGCAAGGTGAAAAAAATTGGTTATGGCATAGTTTTTTAAAAAATGTTTTTACAGCATTCACCTGGGGAGCCATCTCATGTAATATTTTTATAGAGCAGGTTGTTACGGATGCGGCTGTTTTGGCATATAATTTTTTACAGCACTCACCTGAGGGGGCAAATCATGTGATATTTTTATAGATCAGGTTGTTATGGACGCGGCGATACCCAATATGTCTAACATTTTTATTTTTGGAAAGTTTTACACATTAGATGCATTTTTGAACAGAATAAAATCTTTTTTTTGTGTTGCTATTTTCTGTGAGCCATATTTTTTTCATTTTTCGGGCGATTGTCTTAGGTAGGGTCTACATTTCTGATGGACGAGATGACGGTTTGATTGGTACCATTTTGGGCTAAATACGCCTTTTTGATCGCCTGCTATTACACTTTTTGTGGGGCAAGGTGAAAAAAATGGCTGTTATGGCATAGTTTTAAAAATAATTTTTTTTACAGCGTTCATTTTCATGGTTCCTTTTTATAGAGCCAGTCGATACGGATGTGGCGATACCTAATATGTCTATTTTTATTTTTTCACTATTTTTTACAATTTTTTTATATTATTTTGTGAAAAGGACACTTTTTTTGGAACTTGAAACTCTTTTTTTGTAAAACTTTATTTTTTCACTTTTTTCACTTTCTTTTTTTACACTTTTTAACTTTTGGGGTCTGATCCCTTTTACAATGCATTACAATACTTCTGTATTGTAATACATTGGCTGAAAGTGTATTACACACAGTAATACACTTCCAGCTTACTGTCTGCGAGATCCTTGGGGATGGATCTCACAGGCTTCCGTACATAGCAGCTGGATGCTTAAGGAAGGCATCCGGCTGCTATCTAAGCCATCGGGTCCCCATCACAGCAGCACGGGGACCCGATGGACACCCCTTCCCACCGCCCGCATCGCATGTGCCACGGTCAGCGCTGACCGTGGCACATGAAGGATTAATACGCCCGCATCAGTGTTTTCACCGATGCGGGCGCACACAGCAGGGGGCCGGCTGTTCCCAGTACGCAGCGGGGGGCGGCTGTTCCCACCCACCCAATCAGCACGCCGTAGCACTACGGCGCTGGTCGGGAAGTTACTTCCCGCAGCGCCATACATGTACGCCGCTGGTCGGGAAGGGGTTAATCTACAAGAATACCTGGAGAAAACTGTAAAAAATAGATACTATATGTTAACAGAAGAGTTAATGGAAGTCTGACAGATGCTTCATGGCTACAAAACTACTGTAAATAGCAGCGCTGGGCAGAGGACTTAAAGGGGTTGTCCGCTTTTTACTATTTACTGTATGTCCTATCCCCAGGATAGGCCATCAATATCAGATGAGTGGGGGTCCAACTCCTGGTACTCTCGCTGATATACTGTTTGAAAAGAAGGCAACGTTTATATGAGCACTGCCTTCTCTGCTCTGTTTACCTGCTTGCCGCAGCAATTGTAGTGGTGAGCTTGTGTAATTGCAAATATGGCATCCCCATTCTCTTCTATGGGACAGCTCTGTCTGTTCAAGTGAATACTACAGAGCCATCCCATAGAAGTGAATGGGGATGCTATACTTGTAATTACACCTACTCTACTTATGCAGTTTTTGCGGTGAGCAGGAAAATGTGGAGTGGAGAAAATGTGAGTGGAGAAGGCAGTGCTTTCTCTTCAAACAGCTGATCAGCCGGGAGTCACACCCCTGCCGATTTGATATTGATGGACTATTCTGAGGATATGTCATCAATAGTAAAAAATGGACAAACTTATTAACCAATTAAGGACACAAAGCCGCGTCTAGAGATGAGTGAATTAATTGGATTCTAAATTAATCAGATTTATCACAAATATTCTTTTTCCAAACAAATCCAAAGTTTTGGCGATTCACTTTGGACGACTCAGGCAAAATGGCACCTGCCATTTTACATTTACTATTCAGGACACTAATGAGGAAAATAGGGCAGGGAAGATAACAACACAGGATCACATGACCCCAGCAGGCAGTGCACTGGCCAGTGGGCATCCCAACCATATATATCTGTATATATATCAGTATATCTTTTGGCCACACATTGTGTCCAACTGCGCATTTTTATCAACATAGCTGTTCAAGATTTTATTACAAAAATTAGGACATAATGGTCTGTGTCACAGTTGTAAAAAATAATAAAATTATTCAGAAAATGGGGACACAAAAACATTTTTTTCCCCCAAAATTGCTTTATTATGTAAAACTGAAACAAAAAATAAACAATAAACAAATTTAGTATGGTTACGTCTATAACAACCTGCTCTTTACAAATAACACATTATCTATCCTGTTAGGAGAACGGCGTAAAAAAAAAAAAAAAAAAAACAGAACAGCCTTTTTTTGTTACCTTGCCACACAAAAAGCATAATATTGAGCAATCAAAAATCATATGTACCCCAAAATAGTACCAATAAAACTGCCACCTTAACCCTTAGTTTCAAAAATGGGGTAGTTTTTTGGGAGTTTGTACTGTAGGGATGCATCATGGAGTCTTAAAATGCGAAATGGCAACTTAAAAGGATCCCAGTGCAATCTGCCCACCAAAATCCATATGTTGCTCCTTCTCTTTTGCGCCAGGTCATGTGCCCATACAGCAGTTTACGACCATATATGGGGTTTTTCTGTAAACTACAGAATCAGGGTAATAAATATTGAGTTTTGTTTTGCTGTTAACCCTTGCTGCCTTACAGGAAAAAAATTGATTGAAAAATCTGCAAAAAGAAGTGAAATTTTAAAATGTCTCCTCTATTTTATATTAATTCTTGTGAAACGCTTAAAGCATTAACAAATGTTGGAAAATCTTATTTAAATAACTTGAGGGTGTAGTTTCTAAGTCATTTACGGGTGATTTCTATTATGTAAGCCCGGCAAAGTGACTTCATAATTGAATTGGTCCTTCAAAAAGTGGGTTTTGGAAATTTTCTTAAAATGTTAAAAATTGCATGTAAAATTGTACTCCATCTAAGATCCAAAAAAATACAATTACATTTACAAAATGATGCCAACATAAAGTAGACATATGGTAAATGTAAAGCAATAACTTTTTTGTGAGGTATCACTGTCTTAAAAGCAGAGAAATTTACATTTTTGGTAAATTTTGGATTTTTAAATAAATAAAGGTGTAATATATAGACTCAAATTCACCACTGTCATGAAGTACAATGTGTCACGAGAAAACATTCTCAGAATGGTGTTCCAAAATTAATACCACATAAAGTGACACATGTCAGATTTGCAAAGGTAGTCAAAGGTGAAAACTGGCCCTGGATAGAAGGGATTCATTTTAAAAAGCATAACAAATCCAATAACGCAGGGTGTTTTTAACCAAACTGTTTGTTAATAAGCAACTATGCATTTAGCCATAGCTATATATATCAGTGTCACGCTGTATTTGCGTTAAAGAGCTTGAAAGGGAAAAGACAGAAAGAGAATTCTAAAAATATAAAAAGAAGAAAGATAAGAGAGATAAAATATCCTAGTAGTCCTAGTAGACCTCAGAGTGTCATACATAGATTCCCAGGCCAATGGGAGCATTTTTGATTTGGGTTGAAACGAATTGGAGCTCAAACGAAGTTTCTGACCACTTATTTAGAATCAGACCTGAAATTAATTTGAAGAAATTCTCTCATATCTAGCTGCATCATATTGCAAAAAGTAAACCAACAACAGGGACCACGTTGCAATATTTTCTATAAGCCTACTCTTGTGTATGTACATACCTATGAAGATAAAAATATAAAAATTATCAAAATATATATGTAACCTTTACTAATTAATCAATGGTTAATTAACCTAATTAATGGTGTAAATCATTACATATAGGTTTCCATAAAAAGTTGCATACTATTAATCACTATTCAGTAACACATTAGTATAATAAATTGTCAACCCAGCATTTACTGGGCAAAACTACCCACATCAGGATAACTAGTGTTTAGCGAATAGAAGTTAAAGAGGTGGAATTCGATACGAATTTCAGGAACAAACTTGATTTGCCACAAATCTCAATTTCCTTGCGCTTTGTGGTAACAAATCAGATTTCTTCTAAAATAGCTGCTGCACATTTTACAAAGTGAAAGTAAGAAGCCCAGGAATAAGGGATCACCCCATAATGCTGTGCTGCCATAATGCATCATCCTGCCCAGTCTTTGCCATTTCCCAGTGATCTGAGCAAAGGGGCAGATGTGACAATTGCTAGGGAAAGTGATTTACAGTCCTTTTAATTGTATAATCTGGGATAGGGACAGTGAAGGGATGGTGTAGGGAGATCATAGGGAGAGTTTTCCGACACTGTAGGGAGGGCATAGGGAGAGAATACGGAGACTGCAGCACAGTGCAGGCTCTGTAAGCTGAAGGGATCCTTAAGAGACAGTGCAGTTTTCATCAATCCCTTGTGTAGGGCATAGATATCTAATTGAACAGAGCCCACCTTGTTTAATAGATAAGCAATTTTACTGTGTCTTTATTCTCAATTTGGGGTGAATAAACTGTGTAATCTAACCATTATTTGGATCACCTTGTTTAATAGATAATCAAATCTGTTTCGCCTTTATTCTCAAGTTTGGGTGAATAACCTGTGGTATCTAACCATTATTTGGGTGCCCACCTTGTTTAATAGATAAGCAATTCTATTATGCCTTTATTCTCAAATTTGAGTGAATAACCTGTGCATTCTAACCATTATTGGGGTGCCCACCTTGTTTAATAGATAAGCAATTCTATTACGTCTTTATTCTCAAATTGGGATGAATAAACTGTATAATCTAACTGTTATTTGGGTGCCCACCTTGTGTCATAGATAAGAAATTCTATTATGTCTTGATTCTCAAATTGGAGTAAATAACCTGTGTAATATAACCGTCAGTGTGGTGTCCACCTGATTTCACAGATAAGCAATTCCATTAGGTCTGATCATTATATTGGTGTGAATTAGCAGTGTAATATAACCGTTAGAGTGTTGTCCATCTGATTTCATAGATAAATAATTCCATCAGGCATTGATCCACATTTTGGGGTGAATAACCTATGTAATGTAACTATCAATGGGGTGTCCACTTTGACAATGAATAATTTATTTTACATATTCAGTTACTGTTACCGTACAGTATGTCCAACAAAGAGATGCCAGGGCCCTCCAAAGGAACTGGCAGTAGCAAAAACGTTGCTGAAGCCGACAGAAGTAGCAGCAGAAGAAGGGGTGGTGGTAGTAGCAGCTGCAGCAATAGATCAGAGCTGCCAGTGTCATCCAGGGGTCGTGTTTTGACTACCAATCCCGCTGTCCTGGAATGGTTGACTCGGTCTTCAACATCATCTCAACTAACATCAGACACCCACAGCCAGGAGTCGGTGGGTTCCTCTGAGACCCCACTAAGTTTGCAAGGCCCAGGAACAGCCTCTGTGTCCTCACCTGTCCTGAACCTGCCTCTTTGCTGCTCCTTCTCCTAGGAAAGTGATGTATGCCGCCTGCTCTGCCTTGATTTTCAACAAGGAAGATATTGCTGAGGACAATCAGCAGCTACTATCCAGCGAAGATTTGGAGGAGAGATCTGGAGCCAAACGTGCCCGGGGCAAACTAGCTGATACTAAGAAGCCTACCTGTCTGGAAACAACTAGCAGTGCATGGCATGGAGTCATGGGGTTAAAATGCTCACCGGTGTGGGAATTTTTAATTAAATTGCTTAAGAACGTCATTTTGGCCTTACATAGGATCTGTGGGCAGAAGGTGAAGCGCAGCCAGGGTGTCAATTTTGGCACTGCAGCCCTGCATCAGCACATGGAATGCGGAGTGGGAAAACCATGCTGCTAATGTAGTGGTACTGCCTGATGCATCTGCCAGCAGCCCACACCTCTTTTTCAGCAGTCAAGGGCCATCACCTCAGCAGAAGGTTGCTGTGTTTCCTTCCCATTATCTGTTGATCTTGATCCTGCTCCTCCTCCACCTACTCCTCTTCAGGTGTTTCGCCAGCAATAGATCACTGAGGCGATTGCAAAGAGACAACAGTATATGTGCACTCATCAAACAGTGCAGAAGCTGAACCTGCTCCTGGCCAAGTTGCAGATACTACAGTCCCTCCCTTTCTATGTGGTTGACTCTGCCCATTTCAGAGAACTGATGGCTTGTGCCGAGCCAAGGTGGAGAGTCCCAAGCCATCATTACTTCTCAAGAAAGCTCTACCAGCTCTACATACGTACAGCAGAAGGTGGGCCAGTCCTTGAGCTTGTTGGTGTCCAGTACAATTCACTGCAGTGCTGACGCGTGGAGCTATAACAGGAAGTTCATCCTCGTCGATTCCCACAAACTACTCTCCATAGTTCCGACCAGATGATCCACGTGGCGATTCATCCTATTGGAGGAGTCACTATTGCAGGAGAACCAAAGAGGCTTTGGACCCTTCCATCCACCTAGGTTCCATAAACACTGGAACTACAGCAAGAAGGGATCCAGCAGATAATCACCAGTAAAGTGGACCTTCAAAATAACTGTTGGTCTCTAACTCCAGGGACAGGAAGGAAGAGAGGCTCTACCTTTTTATTCTATAGATTTCCTGTGCCTTGGAGTGGATCCTCTTTCTCTGTAGTGCCATAGTGGGGGGGGGAGAAAAAGTAAATTGCATGTTTTTCATGTTTGGATCACTCTCTTGATTTGCCTATAATGATGTCATCTATGTTCTGTCAGTGGTTTTCACTGACCATTGGTAGGAGATGCCCTGGAAATCCTTTTTCCAGCCTACCAGTACACATGGAATATGGCTGACACATGAAGGGCAAAAAACATTCACATAGACCAACAATGGACCCTTCAAAGACATCTTCACAGATGAAACATTGACCATATTTCCACGGATGTCATCATGGAAATGTGAACGAGGTGAATGTCAACCTTACCAGTTTCAGTGGGACTGGCCAACTATCTAATGTGTTGGTGGCGCCCTGATAGAGGAAAGAAGGGTTGAGTTTTAACATGCTTGAACAGTTTGTGTTCAAATGTAAAAGCTGCTTATATTCATTTTACTGCAGAGATTCTTAGCCAAGTTATAGTGACAATTAGGCTAAATGTTTAAAAGGGGTTTCCAGGATTTTTATACTGATGACATATCCTCTGGAGAGGTCATCAGTATCTGATCGGAGGAGTTCTGATGCAGGGCCCCTGCCTATCAGCTGTTTTGAGAAGCCTTCTCACAGCTTACCAATCACAGGGCCACATTGTACACAAGCTGTGCTTGGTATTGAACTCTGTCCCATTCACTTGAATTGGGCTGAGCTGCTCCTAGGCCATGTAACAGATAAACAGAAAATCAGAGAAAAATCAATATGAAAATTTCAGAAAACGAGGTAAAGGACACATGTCTTAAAACATCACTTGTGTTGATGGCAACTTCTCACATAAACAATTGGGGAGTCTAGTTGGCCTCTGGATTGCTTCACACATATACAGTATGTCACAGATCATATTAGCCTATCAGCCATATTAGCCTGGTTTTCGGCATTTCTCACAGTGAAACACCAGACCCAGCTGATTCAGTATCTAGGAAGATGAAACAGACTCAACATACAGTCTGCAACCAGTATCATTGTCAGCCTCCTGTACAGTATAGCATATGCCCCCATACTACCAGTATACCACGACTGACTGGATACAATGTGAAAAACCACAATCATAAAACACATCAGCACATATTTTAAAGGCATAAGCACCAACATATGAAACACAATAAACACAGATAGGTCACATTAACCCCAAATCAGTCTACCCCTAAGGGTAATGCAATTTACATAGATGTCAAACATTATTAACTTAAACTGATGACAGGAAATCCCCATATTTTGTAGGGAGAATGCTGCCACACTTCCCCCATCCAGAGGAGGAACAACTCAGCCAAACAAGTCAAACAGCTATCTAAAGTGTATGGCCAGATTTAAACTACGTATGGGTAGTAATTGTTACACAGACAATCTGTACATGCCATCATTTTACCAGCACCAAAGCAAAACTAGTACTTTGGTTTTCTATTAAATTTGCAATTCCCTTTTAGCTTGCAGTCTCAGAATTGAATTAATTTAAAATATTATAGCTCAATCCCTCTGATTTTTTTTTATTAGTTTACTGCAAGCTCAATTAATATAAAACCAATTAGGATGTATTATAGGCAGATGGTTCAATGGAGCCAATCTGAAGAGTGCCTGTAAAGTATCAGAGCATTACTTGGTTTGAAGGCTTGCAACTGATGCATTTAATTACCATTTAAATTGACAATATACAGTACGGAAACAGAACAGCAATCTTTAATGAAGCAACTGGAAAGAGGATATTAAAGACTTTTAAGTCTCGTTCATATGGAACATTCAAAACTCAATGGAGAACAAAGATGAGTTTTTAACCCTTTTTAACCCAGATGATTCTCCATTTTTGCATTTCCGCTTTTTACTACCTGCCATCCTGGAGCCATAACTGTTTTACTTTTAAATTCACAAAGATATATAAGGGCTTGGTTTTCCCGGACAAGCCCAAGGGTTCTTGAAAATACAAGCATTATTCAAATTCTTCTTTGATTTTGCAAGCAAATTATGAGTTCACTCTTTTCCTATGGAGCCATGCCACCTTCAGGCCTCCATAGGAACTACAGCTCTAAAACCATGGGTTTCTTCAGAGAGAATGTCTGTGATTGATGTTATCACCAATTGCAGACATTGCCCTTTGCTATTTAAAACAGTAAAAACTAGAGATAAGCGAACGTGCTCGTAACAAGCACCGTAGTGCTCGGCTCCCCTGCGCTCGCATGGGCGCAGGCATCCGGATCCGTCGGGTGAGGAGGACAGATCCGGATGCCTGTGCCCATGTGAGCGCAGGGGAGCCGAGCGCTACAGTGCTTGTTACGAGCACGTTCGCTCATCTCCAGTAAAAACCCATTGGTTATGGTGCCTGCCTGTGAGCACCATCTTTAAAGACCTGACCAGCACTGTACATGTACAGTGCTGGTCAGGAAGAGGTTAACTAGACCACATATGTAGGCCATTTTTCTGCATTAATTTAAATCAATAAGTCTTGCAGTAGAAACAAAGACAGAATTTCGGAGCGATGTTCCATGCAAAAAACCACTCATGTAAAGATGGGTTAGTGCTCGGACAGCAGCTGGCTGGCAAGATCGTTCATCTGAAACTATTAAAACTATGTGTTTTTGTTCATAATTTTTAAATGCTTGTAAAAAAAATCATTTCATTATTTTTGATTGTGTATTTTATTTTGTAATGTTTAAAGCATGCATTTTTTAAACAAGTCCTATACAGAAACCTATAGGAAAAACTCTAGGAAAAATTTTAGACTTAATAATTTGTGATAAGTGACCCTCCAGGGTCTTCACCTGAGGAAGCAATACGCGAAACGCGCGTTGAGGAGGCAGGTTACCTGCAGCCAATTCTGGGTACGTAATGCTAAACATATAGATTATATTGAGACGGGTAGTCCTGTGTGCAATCTATTGATGCACTGCCGTATATGTGGTTTATATTTTTCCACAGAATTAAGCACCTTCAATGTTATGATTGTGATGTTTTTTAAGGGCAGAGTGCAATAGTGTATTGCCATAATGATATTATGAGATGGCGATTTAGGTATTCCAGCTGGTGGCAGGATTGTTCAGAGCTGAGGTTCTTTGGATTATAGATGATGTAAGTGGTTGTTGTTTTATCATGAAATAATAAATTTGTGGGTAAGTTTATGTGAACTATTTAGGACTCGGTGTTTTTTTCCGTGTAATTATTATTTGCTTGGGGAGTAGTTTAGTCACGTATAGTAGTGATTTAAGTGTGAACTATACATATCGATAAATATATTCATTCTGTTTTCTTTTTATAGATTGGATGTCCTTTGTCCTTATGTCCAGCATCACCAATGTGGTTCAGCGTCTATCCTTACTTTATTCGTCTTCCCGGGAACCATGCATATTCTACTTCAATACGGGACGTCATTGGCAGAGTACAGAAAATATATCTTGTTTTTTAACTTTATATTTGGGATGGATGGTTTTTCTCTGTGTGCCCCCTAGAGGGTGAAAGTGGTAACTGAGGTATGTACAGTGGCCTGTTGTCAGTTTGGTGTAACCTTGCTGTTTTGGTGGTGACATGTTCAATGCCGCTTCCTTTGTATGCATAATTGTGTGGTTCTGGAGCCATCACAAAAGTTACCCTCAGTACGTACTACACCAATTGCCTTGGTTTACCCGTGCCTCCCAATACCCCATATCATACAGGCATGATCGCGTTATGTATTATCGCTAATCAGCGATATTATTGGTGATAGCAACATATTTTTGAGAGCAGGATCGTCCCTGTGTTTAGAGACGATTTTTTGCCTCTGATGTTGCTTATTCACCTATTTTCATCCACCCTAATTATATCTGGGCTCTCTCACTAATGTGTTATATGTGCCCATATTACCATTTAATATAGTGTTTCTTTATAATATTGTGCTGTCTCTTCCACTGATGTCCCTTATAATCTATGCAAGCCAATAAGGGGTTAATAGTTTACTTTAAGGGAACCTGTCACCTCCTAGACAGTAAATAAACTGTTAGCAGTACCTTAATTTAGGGACCAGTGTGAGGCAGATGCATATCTTCATACGGACAAGTGATTCCTGTAACTGTTAAAAATCCATCTTTTAATCCTGTAGCGCGCGCTTTCTTGTGTCAGCTTGAAGTCAAGGGGGCAGCGGCCTCCTTGCTTCAAGTCAAGCTAACCACTCCCCTCTTGTAATTGAATGACAGGTCTGCCATTGGCCGGGGATCGCGCAAGTTTCTCGCATGCGCGGTACGCGATTAGTTCCTGCGCGGCTCCGGCTGTTCAGTTCGCTGGCGCACTTCTGCGGCGCATGCGCTGTACTATGAAAAGCGCCGGCGAACTGAACAGCCGGAGCCAGGATCGCGCAGGAACTAATCGCGCACCGCGCATGAGCGAGACTTGCGCGATCCCCGGCCAACGGCAGACCTGTCATTCAATTACAAGAGGGGAGTGATTAGCTTGACTTGAAGCAAGAAGGCCGCTGCCCCCTTGACTTCAAGCTGACGCAAGAAAGCACGCACTACAGGATTAATAGATGGATTTTTAACAGTTACAGGAATCACTTGTCCGTATGAAGATATGCATCTGCCTCACACTGGTCCCTAAATTAAGGTACTGCTAACAGTTTATTTACTGTCTAGGAGGTGACAGGTTCCCTTTAATGTTGCCATGCTGCTTAGCTACACCCCTGGTACGTACTGGCCAGTAAGGGAGCAGTTTGCGCTCTCTTCTCCGCCTCTTGCTGCCGGCTGTACTCCTGATGTCCGTGCGTTCACGTCACGTGATCGCGCTATATCATGGAGCGCTGCTGTGCGGTGGGAGCTGGGAGGACGCGCTGACGTTCCTGCCGCAGGCGCAGTGCGCCCACAGGGACGCCGAACTTAAACTACACTCATCCCACTGAACCACTAATGGTGAGCTGGCTTCTGGATTTTATTAAATGAATTTCTTTGATAAATTATGTATGTACAGCTGCAATGAATTGTGTGCAGCTTTTTAGAATACACAGCACTTATCTGTAATCATGTGGCACCTTGAGTTATGGGGATAACCATTATGCATAATTATTTTTAAAACACATATATAACAGCACTTATGTTTGTTACATAACTTCTATGTAATTGCACTTTTTATCACAATTTTTTGTATTTATATTTGTGAACGGCACATTATTAACTTTTATTGATTAATCATGCCACTAATTAGCCAATGGCATGTTTTCTGATGCTATATAAGACTTGTGTGGACACTGTTGTTTTGCTTGACAAAGGCCTCATTGAGCTGGGCTGAAACGTTGCCAGGGGTATTAAAGGGTCTTCACCCATTCACCGTTTACTGGAGTGCTGCCTCATTTTCTGTGGATCTATCTATCTATCTATCTATCTATCTATCTATCTATCTATTTATCTATCTGGGCCTGAACTCAAAAGGGGCCCACCTGAGAGGAGGACTAAATAGTAAAAGGGCCCCCACAATAGTATTATATACAGTGGTATGATATACAGTATACAGTATATGTGGGAGAAACGGAGTCGCAGCAGGGCCTGGTCTGAGTGAGTGATTTTGACAAGCCGCAGGATTGGGGCTTGCATAGGGAGGGGTTGTGAAGAAGTTGTCCATGGAAGGGGGGGGGGCGTTCAATAATTTGCTGTGGGGCCCAGTCAGTTCTAGTTACGCCACTGCATACATATGTTACTGGTGCCCTGTCCATAAATTTGCTGTGGGGCCTAGTCATTAGTTGTGCCACTGGATGTAAGCCATGAACAGAATGAATAGAGGGGAGATTTATCATTTCCCTTGTTTCTGAAAAGTGGCGTTAAAAAGTTGCAAACTATGTGTTTGCGACTTTTTAACTGCGCCTTTGATAATAATAAAAAAAAAAGGCCGGGACAATGGTAGGGAGGGGCATGACCAGTCACCTCAACAAATTTATGTTTATTTTTGCCAGTTTTCTGACTGAAATGAAGCTAGAAATCTATGACCTTTGTTGCACAAGAACTCTCATGAATAAATATGTACAAATCAATTTATTCACATAGCGAGGAGCATCCTGTCTATCATCAAACAACTTACTCCCAGCATACAGTCTAGAAATCATCTATGAATATATAACTACCCTTCACCTGGGGAAAAGGGCAACAAGTGAAGTCATACATCTCTATTTACAATGTACAGGGGGTCTTACATCACTATATAGAGTGTACAGGGGCTCACACCACTATATACAGTGTGCAGAAGGTCACGGATCTCTATATGCAGTGGTGAGGGTCACACATCACTATATACAGTGTACAGGGGGTCAAGTATCTCTATATGCAGTGGTGGGGGTCACATATCACTATATACAGTGTACAGATGGTCACGGATCTCTATATACAGTGCTGGGGGGGGGTTACATATTACCAGTGTACAAGGCTATTTTATAAACAGTACACTGTCCTACCTGTAAACTGTATATAGAGATACGCCAGCGGCCAGACGAAGCGCAAGGACGTGCGAACGTCCGTCGCCGCCGCACTTTCACACTGAGCACCATACCCGCATCCGTGGTATGTACGTTATTTATGTTCAATAAAGCAGCGAGTCAAGATTTGGGTGAGTGCCGCTTCTTACTTACCTTCTACAAATGTAAGAGATATATAGTGTAAGTGATGCTGAATCCGAATATGTAAGTTTTATCTTCATACTCACTTCCATTCCGACGCTGTGCTCCCAAAAAACGGCAGTAAAATGCATAGAGAGGACTCTTCTTTGAGTCCTCTCCATTATG
Source organism: Rhinella marina (assembly GCA_900303285.1). Classification (NCBI taxonomy): domain Eukaryota; kingdom Metazoa; phylum Chordata; class Amphibia; order Anura; family Bufonidae; genus Rhinella; species Rhinella marina. Next base: position 15,365 of record ONZH01006729.1, read on the forward strand.
TGAGTGAGCACTGGAGTCCACTGAGTGCATTTTACTGCAGGTTTGTGGGAGCACAGCGTCAGAATGGAAGTGAGTATGAATATAAAAATTACATAACCGGACTCAATGTCACTTACACTGTACACCGCTTACTCCAGTTCAGGGGGTGTTTCAGAGCTGACAGGTTCCCTTTAAAGCTCCTGAACTGTTGGTCTGGCTGTAATGAACGTGTCTGTGATAAGATCACAGAGCAGAGGGGCCATAAACAGGACAGACATTTGGATTGCTCACAGTTTGTTGTCCACAAAACCTTTTTGGCACTGCTATGTCCTCACACAGGGCAGTTTCTAGGGAATTTTGCCAACAGGGCGAAAAATACACAAAATCGCCCCACCGAGCGCTGTGTATACAGAGCAGGACGCGCTATTGCGCTTCCTGTTCCGGTCCGGCGGTCACGTGATCGCCGGGGCCGGGAGAGTGCAGGAGCTGTCGGGTCTCTCATAGACCCGATCAACCCTGCACTCAGACTGTACAGCATAGTATTATGCTGTACAGCCTCTCTAGAGATGTATTTCCCCTGTAACTGGGGCTACTATGTCAGCCCCAGTTACAGGAGAAATCGAATGCAAAAAAAAAAAAATAATTAAGTGAAGTTAAATGTCCCCCTGAGGTCTTGTATGACCTTATGGGGGACGCAAAGTGTAAAATAAAAAATAAAAATAATAATTAAAAAAAAAATAGAGTATTATATAAAAAAAAATCACATATAAAAAAAAAAAATTCCCCCAAATATGTCATTAAAAAAATGTTACAAATAAAAATAAATAAATAAATAAAATAGACATATTTGGTATCACCGCGTCCAAAACGACCAGCTCTATAAAAATATCACATGATCTACCCCATCAAGTGAACTGCGTAAAAAAATCTAATAAAAATTATGCCAAAACAGCTTTTTTTTGTTGCCTCACCTACCAAAAAACATAATATCAAACAATCAAAAAGTCGTATGAATCACAAAATGATAGCAATAAAAACGTCACCTCATCCCGCAAAAAATGAGCCCCCAACACAAGATCATAGCCTGAAAAATGAAAAAAATGGCTCTTAAAAAATTGCAACACAGAAACATGATTTTTAAAAAAAAATGCTCTTATTGTGTAAAACGTAAAAAAAAAAATATAAAAATAGACATATTTGGTATTGTTGCGTCCGTAACAACTGGCTCTACAAAAATATCACATGATCTACCCCATCAAGTGAACGGTGTAAAAAAAATTATAGAAAAATGCCCCTAAACTGCTTTTTTTTGTTAACCTCACAAAAATTAGATTAAAAAGTGATCAGAAAGCCATATGTACCCCAAAATGGTGCCAATAAAAAGCACAGCTTGTCCCACAAAAAATAAGACCTCACACAGCTCAGTCCACAAAAAAATTAAAAAGTTATCACTCTTAAATAACAGTTTACGACCACATGTGGGGTGTTTCTGCAAACTGCAGAATCGGGGTAATAAATATTGAGTTTTGTTTTGTTGTTAACCCTTGATGTGTTCCAGGAAAAAAATTATTAAAATGGAAAATCTGCAAAAAAAAGTGAAATTTTGAAATTTCACATCTATTTTGCCTTAATTCCTGTGGAATACTTAAAGGGTTAACAACATTTCTAAAACCAGTTTTGAATAGTTTGAGGGATGTAGTTTCTAAAATGGGGTAATTTATGGGTGATTTTTATTATGTAAGCCTCACAAACTGACTTCAGAACTGAACTGGTCCTTAAAAAAGTTGATTTAGCAAATTTGCAAAAATTGCGTCTAAAATTCTAAACCTTCTACTGCCCTAAAAAAATAAAATGACACTACCAAAATGATGCCAACATAAAGTAGACATATGTAAATTAAAAAGGATTTTATGGGGTATCACTATCTGTCTTAAAAGCAGAGAGATTGAAATTTAGAAAACAGTGAATTTTTTCAAATTTTCGTTACCTTTTGGATTTTTCTTATAAATAAAATTAAAACTTATCGACTCAAATTTACCATTAACTTGGATAACTTGGATAAGTAAAAGCATTCCAAAGTTATTACCACATGAAATCACACATGTCAGATTTGCAAAATTAGGCATGGTCAGGAAGGGGGTAAATGGCCCGGATGGGAAGTGGTTAAAGTGACCTTACTTTCTAGTAAAAAGATTAAAACACATTTTAAAAGAATCAGTTACCCAAGGTAAACCCAGTGACTTACAGGCGACATCTCCACAGATTTCAGTTTCTTTACTTTCCTTTTCTTTTCAGTTTGTTTCCAGAAGCTCTTGCACAGACGTATTCCGTCAGAGGTGCGCAGCCTCCTCTGCCACGTAAAAAGACGCCACTATTAATAAATGGCGCAGGGTAGAGAAGGTCTGTTACAGATTTTGCATTAGGGACCAGGGAATTCAGCTTATACAGTGCCTTGTGAAAGTATTCGGCCACCTGGAACTTTTCAACCTTTTGCCACATTTCAGGCTTCAAACAAAAAGATATAACATTTTAAATTTTTGGTGAAGAATCAACAAGTGGGTCACAATTGTGAAGTGGAATGAAATTTATTGGATCATTTAAACTTTTTTTGTAATAATAAAACTGAAAAGTGGGTTGTGCCAAATTTTTCGGCCCCCTTGCATTAATACTTTGTTGCTCCATCTTTTGCTGCGATTACAGCTGCAAGTCGCTTGGGGTATGTCTCTATCAGTTTTGCACATCTAGAGACTGAAATTCTTGCCCATTCTTCCTTGCAAAACAGCTCGACCTCTTTGAGGTTGGATGGAGAGCGTTTGTGAACAGCAGTTTTTAGCTCTTTCCCCATATTCTCAATTGGATTCAGGTCTAGACTTTGACTTGGCCATTCTAAGACCTGGATACGTTTATTTATGAACCATTCCATTGTAGATTTGCTTTATGTTTGGGATCATTGTCTTGTTGGAAGATAAATATCCGTCCTAGTCTCAGGTCTTTTGCAGACTCCAACAGGTTTTCATCCAGAATGGTCCTGTATTTGGCTCCATCCATCTTCCCATCAGTTTTAACCATCTTCCCTGTCCCTGCTGATGAAAAGCAGGCCCAAACCATGATGATGCCACCACCATGTTTGACAGTGGGGATGGTGTGTTCAGGGTGATGAGCTGTGTTGCTTTTACGCCAAACATATTGTTTTTCATTGTTTCCAAAAAGTTGGATTTTGGTTTCATCTGACCAGAGCACCTTCTTCCACATGTTTGGTGTGTCTCCCAGGTGGCTTGTGGCCAACTGTAAACAAGACTTTTTATGGATATCTTTGAGAAATGGCTTTCTTCTTGCCACTCTTCAATAAAGGCCAGATTTGTGAAGTGTTCAACTGATTGTTGTCCTATGGACAGACTCTCCCACCTCAGCTGTAGATCTCTGCAGTTGATCCAGAGTTATCATGGGCATCTTGGCTGCATCTCTGATCAGTCTTCTCCTTGTTTGAGATGAAAGTTTAGAGGGATGGCCGGGTCTTGGTATATTTGCAGTGGTCTGATACTCCTTCCATTTCAATATGATCGCTTGCACAGTGCTCCTTGGGATGTTTAAAGCTTGGAAAATCTTTTGGTATCCAAATCCGGCTTTAAACTTCTCCACAACAGTATCACGGACCTGCCTGGTGTGTTCCTTGGTCTTCATGATGCAGAACCCTGAGACTATCACAGAGCAGGTGCATTTATACGGAGACTTGATTACACACAGGTGGATTCTATTTCTCTTCATCAGTCATTTAGGACAACATTGGATCATTCAGAGATCCTCAATGAACTTCTGGAGTGAGTTTTCTGAATTGAAAGTAAATTGGCCCAATAATTTTGCACGCCCAACTTTTCAGTTTTATGATTACAAAAAAAGTTCAAATGATCCAATAAATTTCGTTCCACTTCACAATTGTGACCCACTTGTTGTTGATTCTTCACCAAAAATTTGAAATGTTATATCTTTTTGTTTGAAGCCTGAAATGTGGCAAAAGGTTGATAAGTTCCAGGGGGCTGAATACTTTCGCAAGGCACTGTACCTTTACTTTGGCTTGTTGTTTCTACAGTCCCATTCGACCATCTATAGGAAATAACCCCCTATATAGTTGCCCCCTTTAACACTGCCACCCTGTATGTCCACCAATACTATGCCCGATGCTACCCCATGTGCCCACATTAGTTTACTTTCAAACTGCTGAGAACAGGATAAAATAATAAAAGTAGTGAAACTTTTGATCCCACCGCTCACTTCTCAGTCACTGGCCGCAGCGGTCTCATGTCTCTTGGAGGGGACATAGAAGTACAGAGACCAGTGAGGACACAGGAAGTAGTGGAAGGAGTGCGGCAGGGATCAGGGATCTATCACTACTTTTATTATCACATTCAAATCAGTTTTCAAAAATGAATTTTACATGGCAGGATAAACCCTTCTTAACACAGAGCCCACATGAGATCCCAAAATTAATGCAGACCTCCAGACCAGATCTCAAAATTAATCCAGATTCCAGATCAGCCCCCAAATTCATACAGATCAGCCCACAAATGTATACAGGCCTCAAATTTATCGAACACCCGTCACCCCCTATAACCTCCCTCCTTAGTAAATTAAATGCAGCCCTCTGAGTAGAAAAATAATATATATATATATATATATATATATATATATATATATATATATATTTATTTTATACTCTCCTTTCTGCTCCTCCTCTAGACGCCATCGTTCTTGGTTTAGCGCTGTGTCCTGGCGCCAGTGCTGCACTATGTGCTGTCATAATGTTCTATACACAATATGTACTGGAGCTGTGCGCTGCCAGGACATAGTGCAGCACTCGTGCCGCCACAGTGTCCGCCCACCTACACTGAGCACCCCCATCCTCCACAGTATATGCTCCCCTCATACACTGAGCACCCCCACAGCATCTCCCATCATATACTGATCACCCCCATCCTCCACACAGCATCTCTCATCATATACTGAGCACCCCCATCCTCCAAACAGCATCTCCCATCACATACTGAGAACCCCCATCCTCCGCACAGCATCTCCCATCACATACTGAGCACCCCCATCTTCCACACAGCATCTCCCATCACATACTGAGCACCCCCATCCTCTACACAGCATCTCCCATCATATACTGAGCACCCCCATCGCCAACACAGCATCTTCCATCACATACTGAGCCCCCCATCCTCCACACAGCATCTCCCATCATATACTGAGCACCCCCATCCTCCACACAGCATCTCCCATAATATACTGATCACCCCCATCCTCCATACAGCATCTCCCATCATATACTGATCACTCCCATCCAGGGCCGCCATCAGGGGGTACAGCAGAAACTGCTGTGGGGGGCCCGGGCACAGGGCCGGCGTCAGCACCCGGCAAACCCGGGCATGTGCCGGGGCCCTGAGCTCCTCGGCAGTGGCGTAGCTATAGGGGTCGCAGCGGTAGCAGTTCCATTGTGGAAGCTCTCATCTCCATAGTCATCTGTATCGCCGTCCTCAGGACGGCGATACAGATGCCTGTACTGCGGGGCAGGGGAGGGAGAGGGGTCTCCCCTGCCCGTTCCTCTGATAGAGGCCGGCTCAGGCGGCGCGATGATGTCATCGCGCCGCCTGAGCCATACAGCGCGGGACACAGGCCGGAAGAGGCCTGCATCGCATCGCTGCCAGCCTGATGGAGGGTTTTGTTTATAAGGGTTTTGTTTTTTTTTTATTGCTGAAATTGCGGACCGGAGCTTTATTGGGGGCACTGGGGGCATTTTTACGGGCACATGGGGGCACTGGGGGCATTTTTACTGGCACATGGGGGCACTGGGCGCATTTTTTACTGGCACATGGGGGCACTGGGGGCATTTTTACTGCCACATGGGGGCACTGGGGGCATTTTTACTGGCACTGGGGGCATTTTTACTGGCACTAGGGGGCATTTCTTAATGGCACGGGAGCACTGGGGGCATTTCTTAATGGCACATGGGGGCACTGGGGGGCATTTTTACTGGCACTGGGGGGCATTCTTACTGGCACTGGGGGCATTTCTTACTGGCACATGGGGGCACTGGGGCATTTCTTACTGGCACATAATTTGGGGGGCATTTCTTACTGGAAAATAATTTGGGGGGCATCTATGGGGGTGGGACACTTTACTGGCACATGATTTTGGGGGGAATCAATGGGGGGAACTTATGGTGCATTATTGGGGCGTTTCTTACTGGCACATAATTTGGGGGGCATCTATGGCTGGGGACTACTGGCACATTATTGGGGTGAAATTTTGGGGGCACTTCTGGCACATTATTGGGGGGTAGTAAACTAGTAAACTTAGTAGTAAACTAAGATTTTTTTCTGTCAAACTGCAGAGATGAGAAATGGCTGAAAAATGGCTTCTGGTCTGAAAGGAGAAGATGAGGAAAGAGAAGATCTATATTAGAGGAGACGACACTGGATGTACGAGGTATGGGGCGCTGTATTATACTGGATGTAAGAGGTATGGGGCGCTGGATTAGGCTACATTCACACGAACGTTGTGTTTTGCAGTCTGCAAATTGCGGATCCGCAAAAAAAGGATGATGTTCCGTATGGCATCCGTTTTTTTTTTTTTTGCAGATCCACTGTAACAATGCCTATCCTTGTTCGCAAAACGGACAAAAATAGGAATGGACATACAGATGCGGACAGCACACAGTGCTCATTGAAGTGAATGGGTCCGCATCTGAGCCGCAAAATATGCAGATCGGAGGCTGCAAAAACAACTGTCGTGTGAATGTAGCCGGGGGGGGGCCCAAGCTGAACTCTTGCACCAGGGCCCATGAGCCTTTAGCTACGCCCCTGCTCCTCGGGGGGCCCACTCAGTCGCTGGCTTTTTTTTTTAATTCATTTTTTATTTTTGCTGCTCCCTCCCGTCCCACTGAGCCGCTTTAATGCCGGCTCCGAGTCCTCACTCACCCCACTGCCCTTTAACAGTGCCCAGCAACAGTCTTCTCCGAGGCTCAGCGGGTGCCGCCTACCTCCTTGCCGCGCTTCAGCTGTCTCCTCCTTCCCACCGCCACCAGCAGAGGAGGAGACAGCTGAAGCGCAAGGGAGAGATGAAGACTGAGGCGGCGCCATCTTAGTGGCAGGTGCAGCGACAGCAGCCCAGCAACGCGGTGCAGTAAGTAACTTGCCCCAGCTAGCCCAGTCTGAAGGGTCATTTTGCTTGTATTTTCATCTCCAGCTCTGGGTCATTATTGAATAAGGTCATCTTCTGTACTTCTGCATTGCAACCTGGGGGATGTAGGTCTGATGGGGGCACAAGACGCCAACCTGAGGTCTAATGGGTGTGGGGGGGGGGACCCTGATCTGAGGTCTGATGGGGCACAAGACGCTGACCTGAGGTCTGATGGGGGCACAAGACACCGACCTGAGGTCTGATTGGGGCACAAGACACCGACCTGAGGTCTGATGGGGCACAAGACACCGACCTGGTCTGATGGGGCACAAGACGCCGACCTGAGGTCTGATGGGGGCACAAGACGCCGACCTGAGGGTCTGATGGGGGCACGAGACGCCGACCTGAGGTCTGATGGGGGCACGAGACGCCGACCTGCGGTGTGATGGGGCACGAGACGCCGACCTGAGGTCTGATGGGGCACGAGACGCCGACCTGAGGTCTGATGGGGGCACGAGA
>ONZH01006730.1:0-33112 GCA_900303285.1 Rhinella marina
TCATCCTGAACTTGCCGCTTGGTTTTTTATGAGGAAGAGGGGGCAATATACACCTCTGGTTAATTGTTCTCCGGACCGGCACAATGACCCGCTTGGCCAGTACTCCTCCACTTCTGATTCCAGAGCTGACTGTTTTGAGAGATCTGGTAACATTTTGTTAATCATATACCTTTCGATGGTCTGGAAGAAAACTCTATTTTGAAACCTGAGATGATTTGTTCTATAACCCAGGGGAGGCTTTTAATGGATTCCCAGGCCTGACTGAACTGGATGAGCCTGCCCCCTACCGGTACATGGCGTCATTGGGATTTCTTTGAGTGGCTTCTGAATTAAACAGAAACCCATTGCCTTTGCCTCTAGAGGCCTGCCATCTAGAGGAATCCCTCTTTTTCTGGTCTTGCCTGAACTTCCCCTGGGGGCGAAAACTCCTCCTTTGTTGAAAAAACTGGACTCAGTGGGAAACCCTTTTTTCTTGTCTGAGGCTTTATCCAGAATGTCGTCTAGCGAGGAACAAATAGAGATCGCCTTCACAGGGTATAGACAAAGGCGGCTTTTAGATCCCGTATCCCCAGACCAGGACTTCAGCCAGATGGCTCTACGAGTGGCATTGGAGAGCGCAAGTGGATCTAGCAGATAGTTTTACTAAGTCTGCCGAGGCATCGTCCAGGAAATTAGAAGGCTTGTTTTAGGACCGGCAGGGAGCAATTATCTCATCTCTAGGAGTCCTGCTGACAGTGGTTTTCCAGCTGATTAAGCCAGCAGGGATAAGGATCTGGCCGTGCAGGTGGCGGCAATGGCAGGACAAAACAATTGCCGCCACCCGTCTCCCAGATTTTTTTAAGGAGCCCTCACACTTCTTGTCTATGGGGTCCTTCAAAAGTCCATATCCTCAAAGGGGAGCGAGGATTTTTTTGGAATTTCCGCCACTGGGGCATCAATTCTGGGTGTTTTTGTCCCAAGTGTCACAATCTGCGTCAGAGAAAGGGTATTTTACGTTTTGAAGGCTCTAATATATTAGCTCTTCTCTCAGGGTCTTTCCATTCTCTTGCAATAATTTTTTTGATATTTTCATGGACGGGAAAGACGCGTTTTTTCTTCTCTCCCAGCCCCTGAAACATCTGATCCTGTACGGACATTGGCTCCTTCACATCCTCCAATTTCATGGTTGCTCTGACGGTTTTTTAATAAAGATTCAGTGTCGTCCAGAGAGCATAATGGACGTCCAGAACCCTCATCTGAAGAATCTGATCATTGTGGGATAGAGTTCCCCTTCATCATCTCAAACACATCTAGAGGAGGTTCAACCGACTTAGAGGAGGACGGCCGAGGGGATGATGGTATAACGCGCTGTTCAATACGAATTAACTCTCTTCCCTGATGAGAGATCTTAAATTGTCCAGGAAGGAGGGAGATTCCTCCGTCACCACTTTCTCTGTACATTTTGAACACAACGGTTTTTTATAAGCATGGGAAAGGGTCTTTCTACAGACAGCACACTTTCTTTTTGCTGGTTCACCACTTGACGTTTTTGCCGATGCAGACTCTCTGGCCTAAGAAACAGAGCCCAGAGAGAAGATCAGAACCAGGCAATTAAGAGGTTACCTCAGGTGGTGAGTCAGGACCAACACATGGAGGTGGTCACTTACCGGCTGAGGGCCTTGCAGGGATCCACAGGTCTGCGAGAGGCATCTTGTTCAGTGGAGGACATCCTGGGTGCCAGAAGGTGCAAGTAACACACCTTCAGCCGGGAACACAGCAGCATTTTATGTTTCAAACTTTTTATTGAAAAATTTTTCAGTAATTAAACATTGAGTTCAGTTCAATCTGCTAGTGCATTCAGTCCATTGACAGGGAAATCCCAGTTGGTCACTGGGTCAATGACCATATAACAAATCTAGCAGTAAAGCTTCACAAACTTTAGAGCTTATCAGGCCCTATATGTCATAATGGAGCTATAAAAGTAATACAACCGAAAATAGACAAAGATAAAGAAAGTAAACATAACCAAATAAAACAATCAAATAAAAACGTAGCGGTACAATCCTCAGGACTAGAGAAACAGTACTGGACACCTCTTTGTCAGGGTTTACAATGAAGAACGTTGGATGGATGATGAGTGAGGTGAGGTATATTCATCCAAAGGCCCCAGTTGGCAATGAATTTGGCCATTGCCTGTTCCTTGTAAGCCCACACTTTCTCATATGAGCATGACATGTTGACTCTCTCCATTATTTCTGCAACTGCCGGGATATGATCAGTCTTCCAATATTTGGACAGAGTTAGTTTGGTAAGTAGAAATAGAAAAGCAATCGGAACTCTACATCTGACCCGGGATTGCTTTCATGCCATGAATATAAAGCCCGTAAGGCGATGTTCAATTATATGCACAGAATTTGGAGGCAACTGCAAAGATCTCTCCAGAGTCCAGCTTCTTGGACATGACCTAAAATGTGTAGAGGGCCTTTCCTCCCCCATTCCGCCAGCACAAGTGGAGCGCCAAGGGTACATCCGCTCAGCTGTCAGGAGTAAAATACATCGGCAGACACGTTTGACCGCTGCTTCGTAGAAGGAAGCACATTTAAAGGTGGATGTGAGGAAGCGAAATGCCGATACCCAATCTAGAGCTGGCACCTCCACCTGGAGCTCCTTCTCCCAGGTCAATAGGGGGGATGTTTTAGAAAAGGAGGCTTTCATGCCTAAGGCTTGATATATAGGTTTGAGCCCTCTTGTGGTGACTCGGGGCTCCAGTGGAGTGACCAGGCTGCAATCAGAGCTGCGCTAGCTGATATCTAAAAGGAGTTTACTCTGAAGTACGTGCCTTATCTGCAAAAATTTGAAAAAGTCATTTTTGGTATAGAGAAATCTTGTTGTAGTTCTGCAAGGATTTTTAATACACCTTCTCTATAGGCTGAGACAAACATCGAGACCTAATCGCGCCAGTTCCTTAAATCAGTGTCAGGAGATGTAATTCCAGCATTGCAGAGGAGAGCAGTGCAGTAGTGGGAAAGTAGTACAACAGCACTTATGGTGATATGCACGCCAGTAGTCTAGGGAGATCTGAACTAAAGAAGGCAGTTGCGGAGTTGGGGCCGGAGAGACATTCAGGGAATTGATAAGTAAAGCCCTAAGGTTCTGCGTGGGTGACAAGCCCGCCTCTATCTGCACCCAGGGTACATCTTCCGCAATCCACCAACGCCTTAGAGCCTGTACTTGTGAAGCTAAAAAATAGTCCCGCAGATCACAGCAGCATTTTAAATGCTGTGACCCGGGCACCTCAGGCACCGCCCCCCACGCCTCCGGAGCGCACGCCGCCGCATCCAGGAACTTCCGGCTCATTCAGATGACGTCACCACGCCGGAAGTGACGCCCGGACGCGGCGTTCAGACGCGCTCTGCACGGGAATCCTCCTGCCCACAGAGGATTCCCCACCTGCGCGGAACCTTCCGATCCCTCCGCAACAGCGGGGATGCCCAGAAGCGGGACTTACACCGGAGGGACAGAGAAGGAGAGCCCGCGCTCCACCCGCAACCTCCGTCCCCTGCTCAGCCCTCCCGAGGTAAGACGCCGGGGAAGGATACAGGCTGAGCGAACAGTTCTTCTGCCGGCACTGGCAGGACTCCCACTTCTTGTCCGGAGGGCAGGAAACAACAACTGAAGATGGATGGAGGAGGTGTCTTTTTATTTGGGCTTCCGCTGTTGTTTCCTGTTCTCTGGAGGCGGGTTCAAGCTCCTGTCAGTGCCGGTGTGGAGACGATAGGGAAATCCCATGTTTCCCTCAGGTACAGAACAGGGACCCTTTACGCGATGGGCTGAAGGTAACAAGTTAGGAGCACACCATTTCCTATCTGGTGGTGACAGGCTTTCTTCTCAATCTCTCACTGAAGCTTCAGAACCGTCCACTCTTTCGGCTTGGCAAGTCCAACAACTCAGACACCTCTTACTTGCACTTTCCCGAGCCTCCGTCTATATTAGAGCCAAAACGACCTTTGAATGTAACTTGACGGGTGTATTGCATCACTCCCTCCCAAGTGTACTGCCTATGGATCAACACTTCCCTTCACATTTACTTAACCCCTTCAACCCCGGGCCTGTTTTCACCTTCCTGACCGGGCCATTTTTTGCAAATCTGACATGTGTCACTTTATGTGGTAATAACTTTGGAACGCTTTTACTTATCCAGGCCATTCTGAGATTGTTTTCTCGTGACACATTGTACTTCATGACAGTCATAAATTTGAGTCAATATATTTCACCCTTATTTATGAAAAAATCCCAAATTTACCAAAAATTTGGAAAAATTTCCAAATTTCAATTTCTCTACTTTCAAAATACATAGTAATACCTCAAAAAATAGTTATTATTTTACATTCCCCATATGTCTACTTTATGTTGGCATCATTTTATAAATGTCATTTTACTTTTTTAGGACGTTAGAGGGCTTAGAAGTTTAGAAGCCATTTTTTCAAATTTTCACCAAATTTTTCCAAAACTTTTTTTTAAGCAACCAATTCAGATATAAAGTGATTTTGAGGCTTACATAATGAAACCCCCCATAAATGACCCCATTTTAGAAACTACTTCCCCTCAAGTTATAAAACTGCTGTTACAAACTTTGTTAACCTTCAGGTGTTCCACAAGAATTAAAGGAAAATGGGTGAAATTTCAAAATTTCACTTTTTTGTAGATTATTTATGTTAATTTTTTTCTTGCAACAAAGCAAGGGTTTAACAGGCACTAAACCTCAATACTCCATTACTCTGATTCTGCAGTTTACAGAAATACCCCATTGTGGTGGTAAACGTCTCTATGGGTTTGTGGCGTGGTCAGAAGGAAAGGAGCGCCATACGGATTTGGAGGCAGATTTTACTAGAATGGTTTTTAGGCCCAGTTTGTAATTTGAGAAGACCCTGACGTACCTAGAGTGGAAACCCTGAAAAGTGACCGCCATTTTGGAAACTACACCTTGAAAGAATATATTAAGGGGGGTTCTGCCACTTTGACCCCCTAAGCGTTTTCGGAATTTGGAAACACTTGGCTGTGAAAATGAAAGTTCTTTCTTCAATAAAATGTTGCTTTAGCCAAATTTTCATTTTCACAAGGGTAACAGGAGAAAAGCACCATAATTTTTACTCATTTTCTCCTGAATATGGCAACATCCATATGTGGGGTAAACTGCTGTGGGGGCACATGGCAGGACTCAGAACAGAAGGAGCGCCATATGGTGTTGCAGAACAGATTTTGATGATTGGTTTGCGGGTGACGTTGATTTTTTATTTTTTGAGTTATTGTCTTATGTGGGGGCTTCATTTTTGCGGGACGAGATGACGGTTTGATTGGTACCATTTTGGGGTACATAAGACTTTTTGATCGCTTTGTATTACAGTTTTTGTGAGTCAAGGTGAAAAAAAATAGCAGTTTTGGCATGGTTTTTTTTAAAAATTTTTTTACAACATTCACCTGGGGTGCCATCTCATGTAATATTTTTATAGAGCAGGTTGTTACGAACGCGGCGATACCCAATATGTCTAACTTTTTTATTTTTGGAAAGTTTTACACATTAGATGTATTTTAGAACAGAATAAAATCTTTTTTTTGTGTTGCCATTTTCAAAGAGCCATATTTTTTTCAGTTTTCAGGCGATTGTCTCAGGTAGGGTATCATTTTTGCAGGACAAGATTACGGTTTGATTGGTACCATTTTGGGGTAAATACACCTTTTTTGATCGCCTGCTATTACACTTTTTGTGAGGCAGGAGGGAAAAAAAATGGTTGTTTTGGCATGTTTTTTTTTTTGCAGCATTCACCCGGGGGGCCATCTCATGTAATATTTTTATAGAGCAGGTTGTTACGGACGCGACGATACCCAATATGTCTAACTTTTTTATTTTTGGATAGTTTTACACATTAGATTTATTTTTTGAACAAAATAAAATACTTTTTGTGTTGCCATTTTCTGAGAGCCATATTTTTTTTTATTTTTCAGGCGATTGTCTTAGGTAGGGGTCTCATTTTTTGCGGGACAAGATGACGCTTTGATTGGTACCCATTTTGGGGTACATACGCTTTTTTGATCACCTGCTATTACACTTTTTGTAAGGGAAAGGTGACCCAAAAATGTCTGTTTTGGCACAGTTTTTTTTTTTTTTTTTTTTTTTTTTTAACTGCGTGCACCTGATGGGGTGGATCATGTGCTATTTTTATAGAGCCGGTCGATACGGACGCGGCGATACCTAATATGTCGTCTTTTTTTTTTTCACTATTTTTTACAATTTTTTTTTATATTATTTTGTAAAAATGACGTTTTTTTGGGGGGGGGGGGGACTTGAAACTTTTTTTTTTGTAAAACTTTATTTTTTTCACTTTTTTTTAACTTTCTTATTTTACACTTTTTTTTTCACTTTTGGGGGTCTGATCCCCTTACAATGCATTACAATACTTCTGTATTGTAATGCATTGGCTGGAAGTATATTACTCAATGTAATACACTTCCAGCACACTGCCTGTGAGATCCAGGAGGCTGGAACTCACAGGCTTCCGTAGATAGCAGCCGATGGCAACCCCTTCCCACCACCCGCATCGCATGTGCCGCGGTCAGCGCTGACCGCGGCACATGAAGGGTTAATGCACCGGCATCGGTGTTTTCACCGATGCTGGTGCATATATCAGGGGTCCGGCTACTGGGCACAGCCGGACCCCCGCCGCTAATCGGGCGGGTGCAGGAGCACTTCCCGCGAAATCACTTCCCGCAGCGCCGTACATGTACGGCGCTGGTCGGGAAGGGGTTAAAGGAGTTGTCCGGGTTCAGAGCTGAACCAGGACATACCTTTAAATTCACCCAGGCAGCCCACCTGAACAGGGCATCGGAGCATCCTTTGCCCTACACTAATTAGAGCAGGGCAAAGGCATTTAGCCTGGTTCCGGTGACGTACTGGGCTCTGCCAGGCGGAGCGTTCCGCCCGGTGACGTCACCGGCGCTGATGGGTGGGCTTTAGCGCTGCCCTAGCCGTTTTTAAAGCCGGCCCATTACAGCTGGTGACGTCACCAAACTCACTGCCGGGCGGAAGCCTCCGTCCGGCAGTGTGTTATGTAAACAAAAGAGCCCTTGCCCTGCACGATCCAGCGCAGGGCAAGGGAGGGCATCGGAGCATGAGATGGCTGCCTGGGTGAATATAAGGGTATGTCCGGGTTCAGCTCTGAACCCGGACAACCCCTTTAACTGGGAAAAGGACCTTGGCCAACGGATCAAAAACTGACACACACATCTTCCATGGTAATTTTTTTTGTTACAATCGATTGGTGGGGGTCCGACTCAGCACCCCCGCCGATCAGCTGTATGAAGAGAAAGCAGCGCTAGTACGAGCGTCGCCTTCACTTCATTGTATACCTGCTCGCTGTTGAGCAGGTGTAATTACAGCTCAGCCGTCCCATACACTTCTGTGGGACTGCTCCTTCCTATTCACATGAAGGGGATAAGGGGAAAAAAAAACCCCTAAACCCATAAAACCATCCTCCCATAGTTTTTATTCAAAAAATACATAGAACAGAGGTTGTTACTAGAAGATAAAATCTTGAAGAATCCCTCTAAGCAGGTTCCCCCAACAGTTGCTTAAAAAGAATTGCTCATCTTTTACTGATCCTGAGTTACATCCTGTATTATACTCCAGAGCTGCACTCACTATTCTGCTGGTGGAGTCACTATGTACATACATTACTTATCCTGTACTGATCCTGAGATACATCCTGTATTATACTCCAGAGCTGCACTCACTATTCTGCTGGTGCAGTCACTGTGTACATACATTACATTACTTATCCTGTACTGATCCTGAGTTACATCCTGTATTATACTCCAGAGCTGCACTCACTATTCTGCTGGTGCAGTCACTGTGTACATACATTACTTATCTTGTACTGATCCTGAGTTACATCCTGTATTATACTCCAGAGCTGCACTCACTATTCTGCTGGTGCAGTCACTGTGTACATACATTACTTATCCTGTAATTGATCCTGAGTTACATCCTGTATTATACTCCAGAGCTGCACTCACTATTCTGCTGGTGCAGTCACTGTGTACATACATTACATTACTTATCCTGTACTGATCCTGAGTTACATCCTGTATTATACTCCAGAGCTGCACTCACTATTCTTCTGGTGCAGTCACTGTGTACATAAATTACTTATCCTGTACTGATCCTGAGTTACATCCTGTATTGTACTCCAGAGCTGCACTCACTATTCTGCTGGTTGGTACTGGAAACAGTCGGCAGTGCAGGGTCAGTTAGTTTTTTTTCTACATCACCTCTCGCACCGATGCTGATTCCCCAGAATAATCTGTGACACTGAGGCAGCGGGACATGCTGGGAGATTTCAGCTGTGAAGCTTGCAGAATACTGAATGTGGCTCTGGAATATAATACAGACTAAATCCAGATGAGGTGAAATCAAATGGAGCAGCCTGAACCAAGAGGCCGATAAAACCCTTCTGTGCAGACACGTCGTGCTGTGGAGGAGTGGATTCCACAGGATTCAGATCCAGCACTTACCTCCGGCTCCGGTTCACTCTTCCTATTGCTTCTCTGGAGCGCAATCTGGCGGATTAAGAAGTTCATTTCAGGGGACCCCCGGACCCCGATTGTCGACCTGCGCCGGTGTTTATACAGGGATTTTGGAGATTTGCCTGCAGCGAATGAAAAAAAAAATCCCAAAATATATCTGCAAAAACTTATTTGAAGGAATGCAGTTCTGTGTGCCTGTGCCTCTGTCTCTCTCCAGCAGCTCCTCCTTCCTCCTCTCCATAGACTTCTATGGGTAACTGCAACCTAATCCCTCAGTCAATCTCTGGAGATGGATTTTAGCAGTGAATTCTGAAGGAATGATGAGTGCAGGAGGAGGAAGAAAGGAGTCTGATCAGTGGACAAAGAGGCAGCTTCTGCTAAAATATAATATACTACAAAGTTTCTTAAAGTTCTTTATCGTTGGAGGTACATCTTAAAAGAGTTATCCACCTTGGGCTACACCTTGTGCTCCTAAGATGGTTAGAACCCACTTGCCTTGGAAGAGGTTCGTTCTCACGCAGACGCGGTGGGTTTTAACCACGTTAGGATCACATGTCCAACGTATGGCACACGATCCGGGAAGTGGCCGTCGCCCAGGAGCGCAGCGCAAGCCGGACAACCCCTTTAAATGTTCAGTAAAAGACTGTGTCAGTAAGCCCACTGCAATCAAGGGATACCAAGGGGGTAATAAACTGAAGACCGCTCCCGTCATTGAGGTTATAATATAATTCATGGAGCTTTCCCTCCTCACCTGCACACTTGGTGGTGAAGCTTTCACTAGTGATGTCCAGATCTTCCACAGTGACCGTAGAGAAGTCCATGGGGGTGTTACATGGCTGCGGATCCTCAGGTGACCCCTCTGATCTCTTCGGGGTGAGCACATTTACATTGCTTGCTTGGCTGGAGCTCAAGGCTCCTGGTCCGTCTCCAGCACTGCTGCCATCTAAACTCTTCACCTGAGAAATATTTTCCAGCTGGGACGGGGGTGATGTTCTCCTTGGACTCGTCATTGCTGATGTACCTGGAGTGCGGCCGCTGCGCGGAGGGGATCGGCTTGTTGTACGGGAGCGGATCCTCCTCCTCCTCGGTCACTATCTCATAGGACTGCTGCTCAGTCTGCGGCACTGAGATAGGGATCTCTTGTAGGACGTTCCTCCTGGCCATCACCTTCTCACCTGGAATGAAAACCAAAAGGTGTCACCATTGTGAGACCATTCACAACCTATGCTTACTGTCAGTGAATTGAGACCTTAAAAGGGTTTGACCAAGACTCAAACTCATGGCCTATCCACAAGATATCTCTGGTATTGAGATCCGACAGGACACGTTTGATTCTACATATCAGGATGCATCGGTTCCATAAGCAAAAACGGAAAAAAAAAAAAAAAAAAAACGGATTCGTCGTTAAATACATTGAAAGTCAATGGGTGACGCATCCATTTTTTTTGGCTCCTAAAAAAAAAAAACCAAAAAAAAACGTATCAGTCACCTTTGACTTAGAGCTCATGAAAACAAAAAAATCAAAGTTACTCCATGCGCATTCCGTTTCTGTTCTATTAAGGGCCGGCAGCTCCGTTCTAAAAAAAAAATGCGCAATGCACACGGACGTCATCCGTATTTTTTGCAGATCCGCGTTTTTGCATACCGCGAAATACACACGGTTGTGTGCATGAGCCCTTACATTGTTTTCAGTCCTGGATCCGTTTTTATGACTGGACACAAAATCAGTAGCTTGCAGCAGTTTTGTGTCCGCTCATAAAACGGAATGCTGCCGGAACGGACGGCGTCCTGATGCATCCTGAAAGGATCTCTTTCCATTCAGAATGCATGGGGGACTAAACGGAAAGGTTGTGCTTTCTGCCTCCGTAAGTCCATTCTGCATAACATGCCCTGTACTTGTCTACAGAATGCGGACCACGGAACCACTGAAGTCAAGGGGTCTGCAAGAAATGTGGATGCAACACAGACCGCATCCGCGAATTGAGGACCGCAAAACTAATAGGGTGGTGTGCAGGGACCTGATTCTATGAAGGGGGGTCGTCTAGGACTTTGATATTGAAGGACTATCCTCAGGACAACTCCACCACCCAGGTGCAGTCCGTAACCACGTCTTCTGATCCCCGCTGCCGGTCCCTATTACTCCTCTGCGTTTACTAGGATGCTGCGTGTCCCACTGCGGTTTTTGGTTTTGGTGACATCACTGCCACCAAATAAACGCAACGGATGGAGGCAGCCCCCAGAGAACAGCAGCGGGACACAAGATTGACACTGGGTTTTATTGACACACCTTTAGCCATCCCTTTAAAATTCACATGGCGCTAAACGCCTCGAGTGCCAAGCTTCTTCGCCAACGCAGAGTCCAATTCCCCCCCAGCTCTAATTTTTCCTAATTTTTTTTTTTACAGCCCATATTATAGAGAAGCATTAGTAAATCACGCAGTGCGCAAATCGTCACCATCATGTGATCTACGGCAACACATGGAGATATACATCATACATATATGATCAATGGACACATGACACATGCAAAACCTCTGGACGCATACAAATGTATGTACCCACCTAACATCCAATATAACCAGGGACTGCTGAGGTCCCATAAACAATATGCCTACACTAAGTGGCCAGCACCCAGTCAGTATACACATATAGGGCGTTATACAGACACAGAGAATACATACGTACAGCCGCACGGCGCTCACACCGCTGCCTTCTGATTCAAAATTCAAATATACCCGCGTCTAGATCCCTCCGCCAAAGCTAAGTAGTCCCTCCCACATACCCGTTCGCCAGCTCACGGGAAAGACCCCACTCAGCGTAAAATAATATCGTTCTCACTAGACATGTTCAGTAGTACGTGAATGCCGCGCAAGAACCGACTATGCGTTTAACTAACGGAAAAAAGTCCGCGGACGGATACCGCGTTAAAGTAACGGTTAAGAAACTGACAGGGGAGGAAAAGTAGAACTACGCCTGCGCAAGAGAAACGCAATGCATAGCTTTCTTAGTGGGCACGTTGACCGCCATCTTAATTTGGGAAAAGTGTAGACAGACGCTTCCCCCCCCCCCCCCCCGGCTTTCTTGCCCACCACAAAGATGGCGATTTAAGCGCTCACAGGGTTTCCGAGCCACGAAGACAAGAAAGGAGAAAAAAGGAGCAGCAGGTGGGCGCTCCTTGTATCACAATGAAAAGTTACTAGAGACGCCCTCCAATGGATGTTAGATAACCCCGCCCCGCTGAGACGTGATTGGCTCCTGACTCCTCTGGGAAGGCTAGTGATTGGTTGGGCGGCGCTCGCTGTCACGTTGTTCTGCTTCGGTCTTCCGGGTTAGCTGGGGAGGCTGCCTGGAGTTGGGAGGGAGACCCCGACTATGAAGAGGGTCACCCTGTTCGTGAAGGGGAATGCCCGGCATGGGAAGGTGAGCGACTACTGCGGTGATAAGTGTAGGCAGGGCGGACACGGAGGGCACATGGCATGTCTGCATATCCACTTAAAGGGCATGTCCATTCACCCTTTAGATAGCCTCCTATGGGACAGGAAACTTTAATAGCCAAAGCATTTTAAAACTAGGCTTGGCTACATACTTTTATTCTGATGAGTTTTCCTCCCATCACGCCTCTGGTTCACTGTGGGAAGTGCTATGACCTGTGCTCATTGTTGCTGCCTGCAGAGGGTCGCAGTTGCCTCTCCTGATGTGTCTGGTTTAGTAACTGCTTGATGTAATCATAAATCTGGAGCATGTTTATGTTGTGCTGTCCCTCTGTTATTCCTCCTGGAAATGTATGAATACAGAGGCAACTGGGTGTTAAGTTAACAGTGCCACTGTTAACCATTCCTCTTGTCAAAGGGACATGTCCCTACTCTCTGCACCTACCCTACAGATTAGATGACCAGCAGGGGGGGCTACGGCGGACCACAGCCTTCCCTTATGAATGTCATCCTTTCTTCTCTGCCGCAGGTCGTTGCGCTGTACGGATCTACAATCTCTGATGTCCTCTCCCTCGCCAGCTCCAAGCTAGGGATCCGGGCAGTGGGCGTGTACAATGATAAAGGAGGACTGATCGATGACATCGCGCTGATCAGGTAATGCTGCGGACCACCTGTGCCCCCCTAAAGCATTGTATAACCAGTCTCGGGGGTTAGACCTGCCGATTATACATTAAAGGGGTTTTCCATCTTCGGGGACCTTCCTATGTGGCTAGGTGACGCAAGGGGGGCGTGCTGTGGAATAAGCCCCATCCTGCCCTTTAGCGGGGGCTCCTGTCCTAACGACAGCTCCTGCTCTAATGCCTGGGATGGGTTGAATCGCCAATCCCGGCCTTTAACTCTTTGATCACTGCTGCCAAGAGTGATTAAAGGGGCGGGGGACACCCCCTGTTGGATCAGGTCAGTGAGTTTCCAAGTCACATGATCAGGGATTGGGTCAGAAGGAGGCACCTGTGGGGTAGAGGCACGTAATGAGTCCACATACTCGGGGTGGGTGGTCATTGGCTGCTCACCAGGACCCAGAGGTAGCGGAGTACAATAGGAAACACTGTGTTATAATGGCGGTTCTCATGTTGGCACTCTTGCGCCCTGGCTTTGGCTACGTGAGGGTGTGAATTGGGCCATTGTGTTTGCATCTTGCCTTGGTTTGGTCCTGCGAGAGTTAAAGAAGAACTCCCGCAAAAAATGTTATTCCATGTCCTGCTAGAAATGTACATGATGTAATCTGTAGTGAATGTCATTTTCTTACCAGTGTCTGAATTTTTGATTTATATCATCCTGAAGTTTCTTATCTGTGTCATGTGACCAGCAATTAGACACACCAACTCACACATAGACTTATGTGTGGACAGGAAGTCTAATTCTCTATGTATTCCTATGAGACTGAAAGTGAGGCTCCCATAGGAATGAATAGAGCAGTGACTGGCTTCCTGTCCTGGGTCAGTTGGAGGTCAGGGAGTTGGTCACATGACCCAGCTACAATAAGAAGAGAGGTTTTTACTCACAATTACATTCTCTGATAAGATGATTACATTCACTACAGATTATATCGTGCACCTTTCTAACAGGTAAGAGAATAAAAAATTTTAGCGGGAGTTCTTCTTTAATCTCCCGGTGTGTCTGCACCTCTTTGGCTGCTGTGTTGGTTTGTTGCTGCTGTATAGTTCTGTGTCTGGATTCTGTAATGTCTGTTCCTTAGGTTCTGTTTGGATCTGTTCACTGTCTATCCATTGTCCTAGTTCTGTTTGCCATGTTCTTGAGTCTGTTCCATTCCTGGTCTGAATTCCATCCAACTTTTCTTTGCCAGCGAATTCCCTAGTTCTTGTGTGATCTGCCTTGCCAGGTTTCTGCTACTGGACCTGCTGTGTCTGGACTGTGTTCTATAGTTCTGTGCCTGTTCCATCCTGCTAATTTTATGCACATGTATCTGTTGTGTCTGAACTGTGTCCTGAAGTCTGTTCCGTGGATTTCACATGTTCTTTGCCTGTTTGTCCTCTGCCTGGTTCTATCTAGGATCTTGCTTTTGCTTCCGGTGCCTTGTATGAGTGATTCTGGCATGTTTTGTCAGCTGCCAACTACACCCGGACTATTCCAAGAGGTAGAGGCTTCCCTGCAGTGAAGTCTAGATACCTGTATAGGGTTAAAGGGCGACTACCAGGGGACCTCCAGGATAACACCTCAGGTCTAGCCCAATACCAAACCATTTAGTCTGTACAGCAATTGTCTGTAACACAAGGGACCTCAGGTCTTGTGATTAGTGAGGTTCCATGTGGGGGATGTTTCTCAGAAAAATATATATCTAGTATAAAGTACAAACTGCATAAAAACCATACCTGCATACTGATGTATCCACATGACTGCCGTCTCCTGAAGAAGGACTACATCCGGTTAGGCTAGTGTCAGGCTTAAAGGGAACCTGTCGTCACCTTTATGCTACCCATACTAACAGCAGAATAAAGTAGAGACAGGTGAGTTGATTTCAGCGGTCTGTCAGTGGTTGCCAAGAGCCAACATCACAAACATTGCAGATTAAGCCTGGAAAAGAGTCAAATCTTCATGAGAAGAGTCCTGGTTATTCATGAATACCTGCTGACAGTCTTCTACCTAGTTTTCTCCCTTTCTCTCTAGGAGAGAACTGCCAATGATCAGCAGATGGCGGAGAGCAGGAGATTAGGAATAACCATGACTCTTCTCAGGTAGATTTGACTCTTTTCAAGGCCTGTGCTGCAATGATTATGATGTTGGTTCTCGGCAACCACTTACTTTTAGCTCATGAGAGACACACCGCTGAAATCAGCATTTCTGTCACTAGTTTATGCTGCCATCAGTGAGGTCAGCATAAAGTTGATGACAGGTTCCCTTTAAAGCAATCTGGCAGAGGAACAGCCTGCGGAGTTCTCCAGATTCTGCATAGCCGGATAGCGCCGCGGGGCCCCCGGAGACTATAATGGAATCTGGACGCTTCCTGGGCTGGAAAAAAATTGCTGTACGCAACATTTACCGTATTTTTCGCCCTATAAGACGCACTTTTTTCCCCCCAAGAGTAGGGGGGAAAATGCGGTGCATCTTATAGGGCGAATACAAGTGAGCGCTTCCATAAGGAAGCGCTCACTTGTACGTAGGGACCCCCATCAGACCTCAGATCAGCGTATTGTGCCCCCATCAGACCTCAGATCAGCAGAATGTGCCCCCATCAGACCTCAGATCAGCAGAATGTGCCCCCATCATACCTCAAATCAGCAGAATGTGCCCCCATCATACCTCAAATCAGCAGAATGTGCCCCCATCATACCTCAGATCAGCAGAATGTGCCCCCATCAGACCTCAGATCAGCCCACCCAGCCACTTATAAAAACCTTACTTACCTGTCCTGCGCTGCCGCTGCCCTCCGGTCCCGGTAAGGTTTTTATAAGTGGCTTGGTGGGTTGATCTGAGGTCTGATGGGGGCACATTCTGCTGAGCTGAGGTCTGATGGGGGCACAATACGCTGATCTGAGGTCTGATGGGGGGCACAATATGCAGATCTGAGGACTGATGGGGGGCACATTCTGCTGAGCTGAGGTCTGATGGGGCACACTGGGCTGATCTGAGGTCTGATGGGGCACAGTAGGCTGATCTGAGGTCTGATGGCACAATACGCTGATCTGAGGTCTGATGGGGCACAATACGCTGATCTGAGGTCTGATGGGGGCACACTGGGCTGATCTGAGGTCTGATGGGGCACAGTAGGCTGATCTGAGGTCTGATGGGGGCACAATACGGCTGATCTGAGGTCTGATGGGGCACAATACGCTGATCTTAGGTCTGATGGGGCACAAAACGCTGATCTAAGGTCTGATGTGGGGCACAATACGCCGATCTGAGGTCTGATGGGGGGCACATTCTGCTGATCTGAGGTCTGATGGGGGCACATTCTGCTGATCTGAGGTCTGATGGGGGCACATTCTGCTGAGCTGAGGTCTGATGGGGGCACATTCTGCTGAGCTGAGGTCTGATGGGGGCACATTCTGCTGAGCTGAGGTCTGATGGGGGCACAATACGCTGATCTGAGGTCTGATGGGGGCACAATACGCTGATCTGAGGTCTGATGGGGGCACAGTGAGATGGTATGGGGGCACAGTGGGCTGATCTGAGGTCTGTTGGGGGTCTGACATGGAGGGCTGATATGGGGGTTTGATATGATGTCCTGAAATTTATGGGCAGTCTGATAAGAGGATCTGATGAAAAATATATTTTTCTTATTTTCCTACTCTAAAACCTAAGTGCGTCTTATAGGGCGAAAAATACGGTATGTCGGGGAGCGGCTGGATCCGTGCTGGTTCCCATTATAGTCAATAGATCATGGCGGTGAACGGCTGCATCCGGTTAGACCAGATCTGGAGACCTCCGGCAGGCTCTTCCTCTGCCGGATTGCTGTAATGCTGGCGTGAAAGTAGCCTAGTGTGTGAATGTTTTTACTTTCTTTATTTTTGATTATTCCTCCCCACCTTCCAAGTGCCATTATTTTTTTTACTTTTGTTTCTTTCCCTCCGCCTTATGAGGGCTTCTATTTTGCGGGACAAGAATATTTATATATAATTATTATTATTTATTTTATTTTTTTATGGCACCATTTTATTTACCATAGCTTTTTTTTGGAAAAAATGGGGCAGGGGATGGGAGAAGGCGCGAGAATTCTTTGTGAGGTGAAATTGAAAGCAGTAACACAATTCTGCCAAGTTTTTGGGGTTTTGATAGGACAGTGTTCACAGTGAGCTGTAAATGACGTGATGACAGGATTATGGCGATGCCAAATTTCTATTGTTTTTATTATGTTTTACTAATTTAAAAAAAAAAAAAAAACTTTGAAAAAAAATTCCTTTGCATCATCGTATTCTGACACCCATAGCTTTTTTTTGAGTCGAGCTGTAGTTTTTATAGACACCATTTTGGGGTACATACCACTTTTTATTCAATATTTTGACTGGCAAATTACATTTTTTCCCCTATACGTCATTCTCTGGGAACAATCATTTTAAAAAATTTTAATAGTTTGGATATTTTCGTCAATACTGATTACTTTTAATTTTTTATTGTCTATTTTTATATGTAAAAAATTTTTTATATTCTAAAATAACATTTATTTATTTATTTTTACTTGCATACGGTTTTCTGAACATAGTTTGCAATACAACACTATTGTAGTCCATGGGATTTTTACAGGCTTCCTAGTAAGCCCTTCCGCAGCTACGGTTTATGGCTCACTATGACAGGCCTAGGAGCCTTCACAAGGCCCAGGCTGTCATAGCAAGCAATCAGAACCCTGCGGTTTTGTCGTAAGGGTTCCAATCAGAGGACAGAGGTAGCCCCCTCCCTCTATTTAACCCCTCATTCGCTATTGACCGCAGCATCTGAGGGGTTAAACAACCAGGATCAGTCTTCTCTCTCAGGTTCCCCTGTGCTGTGGCGTACGTCTCTGCTCTGTAGGTCAGATTTGCTGTAGTCTTGTCTTTTATGCTTTTCTTTGCTCTTTCCTAGAGATGATGACGTCTTGTTTGTGAGTGATGGAGAGTCTTGTATAGGTAAGTGAACCCGTCCGGTGCCAGGATGAGAGCGGCCTATGACTGGGGGGTTAGAAGCCGAGCTCCACGATATGGAGGCATAGACACGACATTGGTGTGCCGCCTGGGCTGCATGGAGAGATGAGCATGCTTCCTCCATATACTCTGAATATGGCCGCCTCTCCTGGTGGGATGGAGGCCCGATAACTCCTCTCAGTAGCCGGGGGTCAGGGCGGGCGGACATATCTCGTAAGTGTTAATGGTTGATCCTCCGTTTTCCAGATGACC
The DNA here is from genome assembly GCA_900303285.1 of Rhinella marina. NCBI lineage: Eukaryota > Metazoa > Chordata > Amphibia > Anura > Bufonidae > Rhinella > Rhinella marina. The sequence continues at coordinate 17,876 of ONZH01006730.1, forward strand.
AGAACGAGCCGATGATTACAGAGCCGCTGACGGGGGGGCAAACGGACTGGCTGACGCTGAACGTCGGGGGCAGATATTTTACCACTACACGGTAAGTCATGTATACTGTGTCTATCAGAAGCTCCGAGGTGAGGACCGCTCCTTCTTACTCTATTTTCTCTCTTTCTCCAGGTCGACACTTGTGAGTAAGGAGCCGGACAGCATGCTGTCTCACATGTTCAGTGACAGAGGTGGGTGGTGGATAAGGAATGTAGAGGGGGTGGGGGGTCAGGGGTAACAAAAACCTTGGTTTCACATGGCTGCATTTGGCAGTGACTGGTACTGCAGACCTTCGATCTTTAAAGATGGAGCCCTCTCACAAACACAGCAGAAGCCGAGGCTAAAGTCTGTGATGGGCGGTGATGCCAATCATGGACATTTAACCCATCAGATGCTGTGGTCAAAATGTTACCATGGCATCTGAGAGCGCTAAAACTGGGAGCCTTACCTTGCCGGCCCAGGCATCCTTCACCCGGCTGAGATCGAGGAAGGTGGTCTGTACTAGTAATAGGCCTAAGCCTGTACTAGGCTTAGGCCTATTACTAGTATATTCCATTGCAGGCCTGTAGGTGGCAGCACTGCATTGGAATATACGGTACTGAATTCAGTGTTTTGTAATGTATAGATACTCATTACAGAATTCAAGATGCAATCTAAAAATTGCATGTTATAGTCACCTAGAGTGGCACTATAAAGAAAAAGGTTTTAAAAAAAAATATTCAAATCACACCCCTTTCCCTAATATAAAATTTAAAAAAAATACAAAAAAAAATTAAACATAAACATCATGGGCGTTGCTGCTTCCAAAAACACCCGTACTATTAAAATATAAAAATATTTCCTGCGTAACAAGGACTGCTGGTCGGCCTCTGTTGACATAACTACAAAAAGGTTATGGGGGTCAGAATATGGCAAGGAAATGAAAAGATGTCATTATTTTCAATTTTTTTTTTTTTTTCAGTATGTTTGAACAGACTGCCTCTTCCCAGACCAGTGATGTCACGTTCATTGGTCAAATGGCCTAGGTGCAGATCATTCCCGTTCAAGTGAATGGCCTGTGCTGCAATACCAAGCATAGCCAGTATACAATGTACGGCGCTGTGCTTAACCCCTTTAAGTAAGTAGAAGCTGCAGTACCGGGCACAGCCACTACAGAATGTGCGGCGCTGTGGCAGGTGGACGCAGCCCCTTCAGTCAGATGAGTCAGACACCCACCAATCTGATATCGATGACCTATTGTAAGGAAAGAAAAAGGATAACGCATTTCGGGTGTGAGCTCCATCAGATCAGTAGAGACGATGAACCTCTTTCCCAAAATGCGTTATCCTGCGATATGAAGCGAGCACACGCAGCTTGTCCACCACATCTCCTGCTGCGGGCAGTGCACCGTACATGCCTGGCACCTGGTAATGTCAGTATCGTTCCGCCCCGTCATATCCGCTCAGTACGGTAAATCCGCGGTTTATTCTGCTTTCCAGATGCCTGGGGGAACAAGCGGGACCACAGGGGGGCTTTCCTCATAGACCGCAGCCCCGAATACTTCGAGCCAATCCTCAACTATCTGCGTCACGGACAACTGATTGTCAATGATGGCGTCAATCTGCTGGGTGAGCACCGCGGGGGCCGCCTTTACCTACCTTGTGGGGGATGGGAGAAGTAACACCGCTCTTATGTTGCAGGCGTCTTGGAGGAAGCCAAGTTCTTCGGCATAGATTCCGTGATAGAACATCTGGAGCTGGCGATAAAGGTGAGAACGGTAGATCCGTGTAATGTGAGTGGCTGGTGGGGTTCATGCTTACTTGGCTCCTGCCACTGGATTCCGGCTGCATCAGTCCACGCCCGGCTCGATAGGTCCTGGGTCTCCGGGAATAAACGTCCTGTTGATGGGTGTTACATGACCGCTGCAGCCAATCACTGTGATCCAGCGTCATAATGCACAGGTGACAGGTCACCGCTGCGACCAGTGATTGGCTGCAGCAGTCACGTGATGCCGGGACCTGTGGAGGCGGCGGTGGAGTCATGTGGCAGGGACAAGGTAAGTATGAACCTCACTAATAATGTTTAGTCTTGGATAATAACCCCTTAGTGGCCAGCCTGTTTTGGGCCTTAATGACCGAGCAATTTTTTTTATTTTATTTTTATGGGGGGGGGACTTCTGTCGATGTAGCCGTATGAGGGCATTTTCTTTTGTGGGAGCATCTATTCTTATGACTCTATGTTGTGCCATTCCTCTAGTATTCCTGCTAGAAGTTACGAATGAGTTCTTAAAGCCGGCCCATCAGAGCCGGTGATGTCACCGAAGCCTCCGCCTGGCGGTGTATTGCTGTAAACAAAAGAGCCCTTGCCCTGCGCGATGTAGCGCAGGGCATCAGAGCATGATATGCTCCGCTGCTAACATCAGGCGGGCTGCCTGGGTGAAATTAAAGGTATGTCCGGGTTCAGCTGGCAATTCATTTATAACTTCTAGAATGAATAATAGGGGAATGGCACAACATGGAGTCATAAGAATAGATGCTCCCTGAATTGTTATTACATAGGGAATGCAAGCAGTTAGTAATACAGACCTGTCCGGAGAGGGTATGAGAGAGGGAGCCCCCTCACACTGAAACCAATCAGATGCCACAATCGCTATTGACTGTAGCATTCAAGTAAGTGAGGCTGAGCTGCAATACCAGACACAATCTGTGCACAGAGGTGGCGCTGTTTTTAGATAGAAAGGAATAGCCTAGGAATTCACTACTTGTGCCTAGCTTCAGTGATTTGGTAAGTGATTTCCGTCAGTGATTGTGAGGCTACACAGACATCAGGTATAATGGAAAGATTTCCTCCTGTTCTGTGTTTTTGACCCGCACCTGGTTTTGGCTCTCAATCACTGACCAAACACTGAAGTGTGATTTAGGCCTTAAAGTAATAGATTTAATAACCCAGAGAATGTATGTTAGGGAACTGAAAGACGCATGCCTCCGGGATCAGACTACATGGGGCTTGTTTGTAGTCTGTAACCATGGCGATACATAGGTCTGCGTAGGAGCTGTAGACATAAACTAGTAGGATTACCGTTGTGTATACTAATTGTAAGTGTGCTGTCAGCATGATTAACCCTATAAAGCCTGGTATACTGGCTAGTAGGTCATATGGTCATATTGAGTTACATGGTCGTAGAGTAGTTCAGATCTGTGGCCCCGTTTTAGAGGAATATGCACTTTATTCAATGCTAAGTAGATGCTTGGAGCACCGAGGGGTTGGCCTGGCCCTTCGGAGCACCATGTCACCACAGCCTTTCCCCCCTTAAGCACTCCCCCTCCTCTTGAGTAACAGGGCCAGCCCCCCCCCCCCCCCCCCATCATCCTGCCTGGCCCTGTAATCCCATGGCATTTACCGTCGCATGTGCAGATCGGATCTCTGCAGCGTGGAAGATGCGCTCGAGGAGGCCGGTGCTCCGAGGGGCTGGAATATTGAATAAAGTGCACATTTCTCTGCACAGACAAGCTACTAAGGGATTTACTCTGCAGGTCTGCAGGATCATGCCTAATGGGCAGTATGCCTGGTTTAATGAGGTTGATCCTGCTGACAGACGCTCTTCAAGGAAGCAGTCCCATAGTCATTTCTTTCTGATTGTAGAATTCCCAGCCGGTGGAGGATCACTCTCCCATCTCCAGGAAAGAATTTATACGGTTTCTTCTCGCTACACCAACCAAATCAGAGCTCCGCTGTCAGGTGAGCGTTGAGAAAATATCCGATGATCGGAACGTACGGGGCAGTCATAAATGCTGTTGTTTTATGGTATCAGCCGTTCGATTGTACAGAGAAAGGATGTTACAGTGTTTACAGCGGAAAATGTATCCTTAGGATAGGCCATCCACATGATGACACCGCACAACCCCTTTAAAGTGTTACTTAAAGGGATAGGACATCAATATCTGATCAGTGGGGGTCCGACATCCCACACTCCTGTTGATCAGTTCCGCAGTAGCTACAATTGCACAGCTCCGTCCATTTCTGTATTTGCCAGAGCTGGTTACCGCAGCACTGCTCCCATTGAAGTGAATGCTGGCAGTTACCAGCTCCGTCCACTAGATGATGGATGGCGCTGTGTACTTCCAGTGCACACTGCCAGCATTGGAGCTACTGCCGAACAGCGGATCGTCGGGGTACGGGATGATGGACCCCCCACTAAGCAGATATTGATGGGCTATCCTGAGGATAGGTTGTCCTATAAAGATAACTTATCACCTGTCTTGTGCCTGAGACCCGAGACCAGCCCGTTGAGACCCGAGACCAGCCCGTTGAGACCCGAGACCAGCCCGTTGAGACCCGAGACCAGCCCGTTGAGAACCCGAGACCAGCCCGTTGAGACCCGAGACCAGCCCGTTGAGACCCGAGACCAGCCCGTTGAGACCCGAGACCAGCCCGTTGAGACCCGAGACCAGCCCGTTGAGACCCGAGACCAGCCCGTTGAGACCCCAGACCAGCCCTTTGAGACCCCAGACCAGCCCTTTGAGACCCCAGACCAGCCCTTTGAGACCCCAGACCAGCCCTTTGAGACCCCAGACCAGCCCTTTGAGACCCCAGACCAGCCCTTTCACAATGGAAGCGCTCACTAGTATTCGCTTTATAAGACGCACGGCCATTTCCCCCTACTTTTGGGGGGGAAAAAGAGAGTCTTATAAAGTGAAAAAGACGGTAATTGTCTGATCATTAGTGGTAGAATCCATTGTAAGATCAGGGGCCGTTCTTTGCCGCTTAAATGGAGCGGTGGTCAGACATGTGTATCTGCCGCTCCATTCATACATGGAGCACGGGCGTGATCCTGTGGATCGGGGATAAGTTGTCTTCCTGGGACAACCCCTTTAAGGACTATGGCGTTATACTATTTCACACTATGATATCTTACATCCCGAGGAATTCGGTTCTAACCGTTGGGTTTGACACCGGTGCAGGGTCTGAACTTCAGCGGAGCCGACCTCTCCCGCCTGGACCTGCGATACATTAACTTCAAGATGGCGAATCTGAGCAGCTGCAACCTGACCCAAGCCAACCTGTGTGGGGCGTGCCTGGAGCGTGCCGACCTGTCCGGATCTGTGTTGGATGTAAGCGTTGTATGAGAGGAGCCTCCCCCCCACGACCAGAGCGCTGCAGAAGGACCCTGGGTATTAATGACCTTTTCTCGCCTTAGGGGGCCAATCTCCAGGGCGTGAAGATGCTCTGCTCCAACGCTGAGGGCGCCTCGCTGAAAGGCTGCAACTTCGAGGACCCATCGGGCCTGAAGGCAAATTTGGAAGGTAAGAGTAAAATTGTGAAAGGAATCCATCATGTCGCCAGCAGGACGGGGGGGGGCGTAGAAAAGGTTCCTACCTAAGGTGCCCTCTGGCAGGGGGCACGCAATTGCCTTTAAATTTCTTTCAGCAGCCTGTCTGATATGCCACATCAGGGTAGGCAACCTCCAGCACTACAACTCCCAGCATGCATACTTGCTCTACTTTTATCAGAACTCCCATAGAAATGAATGGAGCATGCTGGGGATTGTAGTTTCACAACTGCTGGATTGCCGAAGGTTGCTGATCCCTGTGCTACATGCATGCTCGGCGCTTTACTATATGTATCTGTCATGCTCAGGTTTAGGGACAGGGTGAGAGGCGTTCCCCTGAGCCTTGGGTACTAGGAAGGCTTGTACTCCATTCAGCCATGATCGTTCTGTGCTTCCTGTTATAGACTTACTTCCTGGGTGGCTTGCATTTTAACACTGCAGTTTGTACAAGCAGGGCTGCAGTGTAAAGCATGATGGAGCAACAGCCTGTGTAGACATGGATAGTCAGTAATCCTATCTGTGCCATAACAGGGCTGAATAGCATATAGATATGGACGCCATGTTTGCCAGGGGCTGTTGGCTCTCATATTAAATGGGTTTTCTGTCATGGGACAACCCCTTTAACTAGCTGAAGCTTGCCCCCACTAGAACCAGTGAGTAATGGAAGAAGATTGAAGTGTTTGTCCAGGATTGATGACCTTTCCCTAGGATACGCCATCAATATCGGGGGGGGGGGGGGGGGTCCGCACCCTGGCCGAGTAGCTCCGGTGCTGGATATTCACAGCGCCATCCATTGTGTAGTGGACAAAGGTGGTTACTGCGGTGCTGCTCTCCTTTAAAGGGGTTGTGCCAAGGTTATACATTATCCCTATGCCCTTGGCACAACCCCTTTAACTTCAATGGATGGAGCTGTGTAATACTGGTGTCAGAGCTACTACCAATTAGCGGAGGTGTAGGACGCCAGACCCCCGCTGATCTCATATTGATGCTCTCTCCTATGAGGGTGCATCCTGGAGTCCAAATCCAGCAGTGGGAAAAGTAGCTAACTGGAGGGGGGAGGGCTGCTTTAGATGCTGCTACCTCCTGAATGGTAGGAGCTAGAAACTTGCAACTGTCTTGTTTGAAAGCAGACATTCCAAGCTTTCAGACAATACCAATTCAGGCAATGACAGCGATATGTTCAGTACAAAGATATAAAATAGAATTCGGAATGCTGTGAATGCAGCTGAAAGTGAAAACAGGTTTTACTCGCAATTATTCCCGACTTGATTTCTCCTCTTTTGCGTGGACTTTAGCTGCCATTGTGGTCTTGTATGAAAGCCTGGGCTGTCGGCTTTCAAACAAGACCAGTTGCAGCCCTCCTCCCTCCAGTTAGCTACTTTTCTCACTGCCGGAGCTGGACTGGACAAACAGGTGGTTAAAGAATTGCAGGTCCCTAATATCTCACGTGATTGCCATTTTGCCTTCTCTCAGGTGCCAATCTGAAGGGCGTGGACATGGAGGGCAGCCAGATGACCGGGATAAACCTGCGGGTGGCAACTCTGAAGAACGCCAAATTGAAGAACTGTAACCTGCGGGGTGCCACCTTAGCGGGGACAGACCTGGAGGTAAGGAGGCGGCAGAGCTGCTCACTGGGGGGTAACGCTTAGTGGCTGATGTTTTATTTGCTCTTCTCCTCCAGAACTGTGACCTGTCGGGCTGCGACCTCCAGGAGGCCAATCTGCGAGGTTCCAATGTGAAAGGTGCAATATTCGAAGAGATGCTGACCCCCCTGCACATGTCCCAGAGCGTCCGATAGACCCTGAGCGTCTCGGTCCATCGCTGGTGTACTGGATACACCCGGCTTACTGCACTGGGGCAGACGCATATAACCTCTGTACCCGCAATCATTTACTCTCTCTGATTTTCGCGCCTCTTGTGCCCGTGGGCTTACATATGGCGGTGCATGGCATACATGCCGCCCGAGCCTGCACTGCATAGGTGATCCAGAAGGAGCAATACAGCTACGCCAGGCGTGTATGGCGCCATAGGGTGGTGCCAGCCCGGATTTAATTTGTTATTGACAGGTAGCCAAGGGGGCGGCTCCCGCCATACCTGTCAGGTGCTGGCTATTGAGGGGGTCACCTATTATTTTATATATCGACTATATTGGAGTTTGCCAAGGACGTGTAGAAGCCGCACGCAGACGTATAGTCTATGCATATACAATCCATATTGTGTAGCACAATAGTTAGCGGTATGTATAGGGGCCGCGGGAAGGAAGAGGAATGGGCGTGACCCATAGGAACCATGTAGCACATTAGGGTGGGGGTGGAGGGGAGACATCCTATCCACCCGTATCGCCCCGTTGTACTGCGGCCTAGCCGCCATGGGGTTACCAAGTGCCTTACGTGATCTGTCACAGCTGCTTCTGAAGCGATTTCTCAGTTATGCAAAATGACAGTATAAATGCTGAACTGTTCCCTCACCCCTATATAGTCAATAAATATTTTTGGAATGATGTCTTTGTGACCGGTTTCCTTCTGTATTTGTGTGCAGTCTTTCAGTGCCGTTTTAGACCTGCGAAACAGCGCCACTCTTCTGTATAGGCCGTGTTTGGTATTGCAGCTCAGCCTCAATTCCTTGACAGGCCTGAGCTGTAATACCAGGCACAGCCTGTGGACAAGGGTGGCGCTCTTTCTGGAGAAAACAAAAAATGATCAGTGTGTGGTTTATACACTATTTTAGGTTTGTGGTAATGGCAGTCTGTTCTCCATACGCTATTGTCTTTGTGGGGAGATTGTGCTGGAGCATAAATCATATGGGGGAGGGCTGATCTTAAGAGGTGCCAGGAGTCAGACCCCCGCCGATCTCATAGTGATGGCTTATCCTGAGGATAGGCCATCAATATGAAAATCCTGGAAAACCCCTTTAAGCAGAGCTGCAGCATAAATTGTATAGGGAAGGGGGCCGGAACGACCTGATAGTCCAGAACATCTCATAATCCAGAACCGAACAACCCCCATTGGTATCAGATTAACATGTCCATCATTGATGATTGATACCCACACTAAAAATCTGTTTAACCCCTGAATCGCCTTGATCAGTGTTGATCATGCGCAATGCACACCCTTGAGGGGCAGTTTTATTTAGCTTTGCATGTTACTCATTTTGGGATATAAAAAATTATTTTTTTAAATCGGTCTTCATTAAAAAGTTTCAACAGTTTTTGTTGCGCAGCCTTCACTTCCGTGTATCGGTGCAGCTCTGATGGCTCATTTTATATCCCTTATCTGTGAACTCCTGACGGCTCATGAACACTCATAACTAAATTCTTATCAAGACCAAGAATATGGCTTAAAGGGAACCTGTCATCACGAAACACCCCCTGAACTAGAGTAAGTGGTGTATAGTGTAAGTGATGCTCAATCCGAGTATGTAAGTTTTATTTTCATACTCGCTTCCAATCCGATGCTGTGCTCCCACAAACTTGCAGTAAAATGCACTCACTGGACTCTTCTTTGAGTCCTCTCCATTATGTGAGTGAGCACTGGAGTCCAGTGAGTGCATTTTACTGCTGGTTTGTGGGAGCACAGCGTCAGAATGCAAGTGAGTAGGAAGATAAAAATTACATATTCGGATTCAGCATCACTTACACTATACAACGCTTACTCTAGTTCAGGGGGTGTTTCGGAGATGACAGGTTCCCTTTAAAGGGGTATTCCGGTTTTGCAATTTTCAGCATCAATTGACAGGAAATAACACGTTAATTACTTATTATCTGTAATGCCCCATTTTCCTAAGGTCCATCATGGTCACATGACATTTTCCGCGGTGTTGGGTCCTTATCCTGATGACATCACAACTACATTTGAGGTGTGCAAGGCTTGTAAATTTCTGCTCTGTAGACGCCACATCATCAGTGACCTCTCAGGGTGGTGCTCTGCCCATCCTCCTGGACCCTGCCCAGTAGATGTGATGTCATATCTTAGGGCGGGGTTTTTCAAGCAGGCTTGGATCTGTGATGTTTGAGCTGGGAGAGGCAGAGACCTGATGCTATACACTAGGGATCAGCAACCTCCAGCACCCCAGCCGTGGAGAAACTACGACTCCTGATATCAATACTGGACTCTTCAATGCTTTCCCTGACATCGGATTGTTTATTGGATTGAATGAACTCTGCCCGCTCTGAACCTCGGCCTGTCACCGTGTTACAAGCAGTGAGTGGTGGAACCGATTTAATAGGTTTGACTTTTGGCTAATTCATAAGGGCAATATCCTGGGAGTCCCCTGGTATTCCCTCTTAAATCCCCTATTCAGAGGTCTGGACATCACTGTAGTTCCTGTGTAGTTCCTGTGTGGTTGACAGCCTGACCGACAGGGGTCAGAGACTCTTGTGTGGAGCACCGAGGGGGCGGACAAACTGTAGTTCGGTAACAGGCCCAAGGTCAGAGCAGGCAGAATATGTGGCAAATCGCTGAAACAAGTCCGAGGTCAGGCAGGCAGCAATGGGTCAATATGATAATCAGGCAGAGGTCAAGTCGCACAGCGAATGGTCAGAGTCAGAAAACAGACAGAGGTCAGTACACGGGCAGACAAACAGAACAACATGCCTTCACAGGAACTAAGAAGCTAGATTAAAGGGGTTCTCCAGGAATTAAAAAATTAAAATCTTAAATATTAACCTTAAATATTACTTTATTATAAAATATATTGCCAAATACCTTTCATTAGTTATAATGGGTTGTTTTTATCTAAGGAGCAATCATTAGGAGAAATAAAATGGCCGCCGTCCTATTAGTACACCACAGAACCTGTCCTAATTACACAGGAGGACAAGTTACTTCACAACACTGAGGTAAAGAGCTGCCTCATCCTCCTCTCAGCTTGTCAGGGATTATGATCCTGAATACAGTTTAATAAGAACTTTAGCTGAATCTTTGTGGGAATGGAGTTCATGAGGAGACATGAAGTACAGAGAGGACAGACTGTGGTGCTGTGGTAATGGAGACTGCATGAGTCTCCTCATGGCCTCCATTCCTACAGAGATTCAGCTAACGTTCTTATTAAACTGTATTCAGGATCATAACCCCTGACAAGCTTAGAGGGGGATGAGGCAGCTCTTTAGCTCGGTGTTGTGATGTAACTTGTCCTCCTGTGTGATTAGGGCAGGTTATGTGTTGATTAGTAGGATGGCGGCCATTTTATTTCTCCTAATCATTGCTCCCCAGGCAAAAATAGCCATTATAACTAATGAAAGGTATTTGGAAATATATTTATAATAAAGTAATATTTACGTATTTTCATTTTCTTAATCTCCCGGAGACCCCCTTTAACCTATTGCTCAGGCACCTTCCCCTGTGAGAAGGTGCCTAAAGTACCCAGAGATCACCAGAAATTGGCTGGACAAAAAATTAGGATGCACGCAGACTGGCCCTTTAAGAGCGGTCAGCGCACACTCCCTACAGGACAGATCTAGCTGGTAAGTGTAGGTCACAGCCTGCAGAAGAGGACCTAACAGACAGAAGATCCTGGTGGCTGGACCCTCCGCAAGTCTGGGCCACTGATGAAGATGGGGTATGTTGAGTGGAGTGCCGCTCATGCTCACCCAGGACAGGACAGTGGCGGGCATGGACCACCAACATAATACCCTGACTACAGTTTTTGATATTGCTACTTGACACCTCCCTTCTCTCTTCCTGTCTGCTGCTGTATGTCTATGGGACAGCAGCAGCGGACAGAAAGAGAGAAGGGAGACAGCACTTGCCCACTGCGCGCGCCATCCCCCTGTACTGCTGAATCGGCAGGGGTGCCGGGCGTCGGACCCCCACCAAACTGATATTGTTGACCTATCTTGAGGATAGGCAAGCAAAAAGGTTGAGGGAGACAGCACGTCCATTCGTATTCGATGAAGAACTTTATTCCGGATGCTACGTTTCGGCCTGTGTGGCCTTTGTCAAGCATGCATACAGGGGCGGACACAGACAGCAGAGGGCCCCTGTGCAAAGATTGTGCCTGGGCCCCCCAAGCCAAATTTTCAACTTTACCTATTCCCTTCTAACATTACATACAGCAATACAAAAAAATAGGGTGAGGCTACTTTCACACCTGAAGCACTACGATCCGGCTGGACACAAACCATCGCATGCAGCAGTTTGTGTCCCGCTGGTTCTCAGCATTTTTCTCAGATTGTGGCCGGATCTCTGCTGGACCCCATTATAGTTAATGGGACCAGCAGGCATTCTGTATCCAGCAGTGCCGGAGCCGGTGAATTCCAGCAGGCTGTTCTCTGCTAGAACAGCCTGCCAGAATCACTGACGCAGATGTGAAGGTAGCCTAATACAGGTCCACATACCTCTTATATCCAGTGATGTTGTCTTCCTAGATGTAGACGTTCTCTGTCCTCATCTTCTCCTTTCAGACCAGACCACCATGATGATTTCTTTCAACCATCTCTTCTCTCTGCGGAGTATCACAGACAGACATCTTAGTTTCCTACTTCTCCATCATCTCACACCTTCTGAACACACCATCCTGCCACCTCTAATACGGAGACGCTGTGCTCCCCAGTACTATACTGAAGAAACAGTCCCCCTGAAAATACTAGTACCACATAGATAGCGCCCCCTTCAATAATTATTGGCACGGAGTGCCCTAAAAAATAACTGCACCCAGGAAACAGTGTACCTGACGCTAATAGGGTAAACGTAATGTCCCCCAAAAATAATGATACAACAAACGCCCTGTTGTGTGGCAGTAAAAAATACCTCCTCTTAGTGCCCCCAGTGTAGCCAATGTCCCTATAGTGCCCTCATAATGTGTGCCAATGCCCCTATTGTGTGCCCAAAAAATCCTCTTAGTGTCCCCAATTAAGTTAAGGTCCCCATAGTGCCCCATAATTTGCACCAGTAAAGAATACTCTTTATAAAGTGCCCCCATAGTGCTCCTCCCCGTCCCATGATGCCTGACATAATGTGCAAGTATAAATGCCCCTATATAATGCCCTCCAGTAGATGCCCTCATAGTGCTCCTTTCCTCCATCTGTGCCAGTATATAATGCCCCTTGTAGATGCCCCATAGTGCCAGTATATAATGCCCCCTTGTAGATGCCCCATAGTGCTCCCCTCCATCTGTGCCAGTATATAATGCCCCTTGTAGATGCCCCCATAGTGCCAGTATATAATGCCCCCTTGCCAGATGTCCCCATAGTGCTCCCTCCATCTGTGCCAGTATATAATGCCCCCCCTTGTAGATGCCCCCATAGTGCCAGTATATAATGCCCCTTGTAGATGCCCCCATAGTGCCAGTATATAATGCCCCCTTGTAGATGCCCCCATAGTGCCTCCCTCCATCTGTGCCAGTATATAATGCCCCCTTGTAGATGCCCCCATAGTGCCAGTATATAATGCCCCCTTGTAGATGCCCCCATAGTGCTCCTCCATCTGTGCCAGTATATAATGCCCCTTGTAGATGCCCCCATAGTGCCAGTATATAATGCCCCTTGTAGTGTATGCCCCCATAGTGCTCCCTCCATCTGTGCCAGTATATAATGCCCCTTGTAGATGCCCCCATAGTGCTCCCTCCATCTGTGCCAGTATAATGCCCCTTGTAGATGCCCCATAGTAGTATATAATGCCCCCTTGCAGATGTCCCCATAGTGCTCCCTCCATCTGTGCCAGTATATAATGTCCCCTTGTAGATGCCCCCATAGTGCCAGTATATATAATGCCCCCTTGCAGATGTCCCCATAGTGCTCCCTCCATCTGTGCCAGTATATAATGCCCCCTTGTAGATGCCCCCATAGTGCCAGTATATAATGCCCCTTGTAGATGCCCCATAGTGCCAGTATATAATGCCCCTTGTAGATGCCCCCATAGTGCTCCCTCCATCTGTGCCAGTATATAATGCCCCCTTGTAGATGCCCCCATAGTGCCCCAGTATATATAATGCCCCTTGTAGATGCCCCCATAGTGCTCCCTCCATCTGTGCCAGTATATAATGCCCCTTGTAGATGCCCCCATAGTGCCAGTATATAATGCCCCCATAGTGTGCTCCCTCCATCTGTGCCAGTATATAAATGTCCCCCTTGTAGATGCCCCCATAGTGCCGGTATATAATGCCCCCTTGCAGATGTCCCCATAGTGCTCCCTCCATCTGTGCCAGTATATAATGTCCCCTTGTAGATGCCCCCATAGTGCCAGTATATAATGCCCCCTTGCAGATGTCCCCATAGTGCTCCCTCCATCTGTGCCAGTATATAATGCCCCTTGTAGATGCCCCCATAGTGCCAGTATATAATGCCCCTGTAGATAGATGCCCCCATAGTGCCAGTATATAATGCCCCCTTGTAGATGCCCCCATAGTGCTCCCTCCATCTGTGCCAGTATATAATGCCCCTTGTAGATGTCCCCATAGTGCCAGTATATAATGCCCCCTTGTAGATGCCCCCATAGTGCTCCCTCCATCTGTGCCAGTATATAATGCCCCTTGTAGATGCCACCATAGTGCCAGTATATAATGCCCCCTTGTAGATGCCCCCATAGTGCTCCCATCTGTGCCAGTATATAAATGCCCCTTGTAGATGCCCCCATAGTGCTCCCTCCATCTGTGCCAGTATAATAATGCCCCCTTGTAGATGCCCCCATAGTGCTCCCTCCATCTGTGCAAGTATTTAATGCCACCTTATAGATGCCCCCATAGTGCTCCTCTCCCCCGTGTGTGCCAGTATAATGCCTGCTAGTAGATTCCCCCATAGCACTCCTTTGCCCCCCCATGTGTGCCAGTAAATGCCCCCTAGGCCTGCAGCCTATCAGAGGAGCAGGTAAGGGAAACGCCTCTCCCCTGCCCTGCAATCATCTGTATCGCTGTCCTGAGATGAATGAATATGGAGATGACTGCTTCCACAATGGCTCATCTCCTACTGCTGCCGGACCTCCCACGGGCCCCCCTGCTGCACTGGGACCCTGTGCAGCCGAACTGGCTGCACAGGCGTATGTCCGCCCCTGCAAGCATACACCAACAGTGCTGGCCCAGCACTGTTGGTGTATGCATGCTTGACAAAGGCCACACAGGCCGAAATATAGCATCCGGAATAAAGTTCTTCACGAATGGACGTGCTGTCTCCCTCAACCTTTTTGTTTGCTTAACCGCTTGTTTATACTGGAAGGGGATTCACCACCCGTCTTGGAGACGAGCACCCACCACTCCTTTTTTTCATTTGGTTTGCTGTTCAGCCTTTCTTTTTTTCTATCCTGAGGATAGGTCATTAATGTTAAAAAGCCTGGACAACCTCTTTAATGCCCCTTTCACACGAGCGGGAGACTCGCATATCTCCCGCAACGCATCTACAGGGCTGGACTCGGCACGGACAGGGATCACAGAGCATTATATGCGATCCCAGTCAGTGCCGGAGTCCAGCCCTGTAGATGCATTGGGGGAGACATGCGAGTCTCCCGCTTGTGTGAAAGGGGCATAACTCTTTCTGCAATTCCTGGGTTCAGGGGTGCAGATCTAAGATCCGGATGGCCAGTCCATCTCAAAGTGTGGTGGGCACCGAAGCAATATCACCTTGCACAGCAGTAAAGTCTTTTGCTGGTCTTTATGGTTCTTGACCTTCCATGGTTCTCTGTTCTCAGGGGTACTCTGGCAGCTTTTCAGTCTCAGAAATGGCGTTTTCCTGGATGAGGCCTTCACTCTAGGCAGGAGGTCACACATGTACGTCTTGTGTCTACCTCTGACGACTAAAAACTCCCCAGCAGCCCATCTCTGAACAACTCACTACAAGACTTCTACGCGTAATCAACCTTTGTGGATACACAGAGTACAAAGATGTGTTTTTGCATTAAATCACAACATTTAACTTGGGTAACATGAAATTGACCTTTGCAGTGATCCACTGGGGCACTGCACTG
>ONZH01006731.1:0-14818 GCA_900303285.1 Rhinella marina
ATTCATGAATCAGTTTCAAATATTTCCCTCACCCACCCCGCCACCCACCCGCCCTGTCCTGCTAAAGAGAAAAAAAGAACAAAAAAAACCTAAAATTTATTTTTCCCCATCCTCATACCGTATTTATTCGTAGTATGTCACCAATCTTTCCCATTCTAGAAAACTTGGAGTCTTTGGGGAGATCCAATTATGAGCGATAGTTAAACTGGCAACAAACAACGCCTGTACTAACCTCATTTTTATTCTCCTTGAGGCTGTGACTTGAGAATCATCCCCCAAAACTGCTAATTTAAAGGATAGTGCAAATTTTAACCGTAATTTACCTTCTAACGTATTTATAAATACTAAAAAGTATAAATCTGAAGGTGTCGGCCCCTTACAGAGTACTGAGGGGGGAGTAGCAGAAAGCGATGAGGAGAAAGCAAAACTCTTAAATATTTTTTTCTCCACTGTATTCACTGAGGAAAATAAACTGTCAGATGAAATGCAGAATATAAAAGTGAATTCCCCTTTAAAAGTGTCCTGTCTGACCCAGGAAGAAGTACTGGGGCGTCTTAAAAAGATTAAAATAGACAAATCGCCAGGACCGGATGGCATACACCCACGTATCCTAAGAGAATTAAGTAATGTCATTGCCAGACCCTTATACTTGATATTTAAGGACTCTATACTGACAGGGAGTGTTCCACAGGATTGGCGCATAGCAAATGTGGTGCCAATATTCAAAAAGGGTCCAAAAACAGAGCCCGGGAACTATAGGCCGGTAAGTTTAACATCTGTAGTGGGTAAACTGTTTGAAGGTTTTCTAAGAGATGCTATCTTGGAGTACCTCAATGAAAATAAGCAAATAACTCCATATAAGCATGGCTTCATGAGGGATCGGTCGTGTCAAACCAATTTAATCAGTTTCTATGAGGAGGTAAGTTCTAGACTTGACCGCGGGGAATCAATGGATGTCGTATATCTGGACTTCTCCAAAGCATTTGACACTGTACCACATAAAAGGTTAGTATACAAAATGAGAATGCTTGGCCTTGGAGAAAATGTCTGTATGTGGGTAAGTAAATGGCTCAGTGATAGAAAACAGAGGGTGGTTATTAATGGTACATACTCAGATTGGGTCACTGTAACTAGTGGGGTACCACAGGGGTCAGTATTGGGCCCTATTCTCTTCAATATATTTATTAATGATCTTGTAGAAGGCTTGCACAGTAAAATATCAATTTTTGCAGATGACACTAAACTGTGTAATGTAATTAACACAGAAGAGGACAGTACACTGCTACAGATGGATCTGGATAGACTGGAGGCTTGGGCAGAGAAGTGGCAGATGAGGTTTAACACTGACAAATGTAAGGTTATGCATATGGGAAGGAATAATGCAAGTCATCAGTACATACTAAATGGTAAAACATTGGGTGACTCTGACATGGAAAAGGACCTAGGAATTTTACTGAACAGCAAACTAAGCTGCAGAAACCAGTGTCAGACAGCTGCTGCCAAGGCCAATAAGATAATGGGTTGCATCAAAAGGGGCATAGATGCCCGTGATGAGAACATAGTCCTGCCACTTTACAAATCACTAGTCAGACCGCACATGGAGTACTGTGTACAGTTCTGGGCTCCTGTGAACAAGGCAGACATAGCAGAGCTGGAGAGGGTTTAGAGGAGGGCAACTAAAGTCATAGCTGGAATGGGTGGAGTACAGTACCCAGAAAAATTATCAAAATTAGGGTTATTCACTTTAGAAAAAAGACGACTGAGGGGAGATCTAATAACTATGTATAAATATATCAGGGGTCAGTACAGAGATCTCTCCCATGATCTCTTTATCCCAAGGACAGTGACCATGACAAGGGGACATCCTCTGCGCCTGGAGGAAAGAAGGTTTGTTCACAAAAATAGAAGAGGATTCTTTACGGTAAGAGCAGTGAGACTATGGAACTCTCTGCCTGAGGAGGTGGTGATGGTAAGTTCACTAAAAGAGTTCAAGAGGGGCCTGGATGTATTTCTGGAGGGTAATAATATTACAGGTTATAGTTACTAGATATGGGTTGTTGTTGATACAGGGAGTAATTCTGATTGCCTGATTGGAGTCAGGAAGGAATTTTTTCCCCTAAAGTGAGGAAAATTGGCTTCTACTGCACAGGGTTTTTTTGCCTTCCTCTGGATCAACTTGTAGGAAAACAGGTCAAACTGGATGGACAGATGTCTTTTTTTCGGCCTTATAAACTATGTTACTATGTTAATATGTATTATTAATCTCCTTCCAAAAATTATACAGCTTACTGCAGGACCAAAACATATGTATCATTCCTGCGTCCTGCTCCTTACATCTAGGACAATTCGAATTCCTAGTCTTACCAATTTTACCAAAAAATTTCGGTGTGTAATAGAATCTATGGACAATGTTAAATTGAACCAGACGATGATTGCCTGACCTCGAGACTTTACTAATATTTTGAAAAACTGTACTCCATTGGATTTCCCCAATCCCAGCTTCCTCTTCCCAAGACCTTATACATTTAAATTCAACCACACGGTATTCTCTTAACCTATGGTAAATTATAGAAACTTCTCTATTCATAATTCTGCCTCTCCTAAGGTCTTCAATAAGTCTGTCTGCACCTACTATTCTACTTTCCCCTTTCCCCAAGAAGTGATCCCACGCATACTTTAATTTTACATAGTCCAACCAGAATTTTTGGGTCAACCCTGAGACCTCTCTGAATTTTTCCCAACTAATAATCCCTTTTTCGTGAATTATTTTGCCCAGTTCAATATTACCTATTACCTTCTGACAACCTAGAACACCAGGTCACTAACCGGCTGTATATTTTTATTCTGAAAAACCAGTGCAAAATCACATATACCATCCAATTTTAGTAATTTTTTAACCTCCCTCCATACCTTCAAATATTTTTCTACTAATGGGAATAATTCCCAATCTTTACTATTTTGTCCAGACTCTAACCATTGAAAAATGTCTTGAAACCCTCCCTTGGTGCTATTAATTAAATAAAGCAGAAAATAGTTCTGTTTCCATTTGGCAAAATAATAAAGCTATGAGGCCAGATAGTATACTTTTGCATCCGGTAAGGAAAGGCCACCTTTCTCCTTTTTTTCATACAAACACTCTTGCCTGATGCGAACGCGCTTTCTGCCCCATATTAAGAAGTTAAATACTCTCCTGATCCTCCGAAAAACTGCTTCTTCTATCCAAATGGGAGAACTACCAAATACATGTGTGCTAGTAAAATCAAGGTAACTATTACTATCGACTTTCTTAAAGAAAGTACGTGTTGTGATGCTCTGATCCTTGCATAAAATTTAGAGATCAAGAAATTCGATTGTACTATTGTTAAATGTCCCTGTGAGGGTGATTCCCCAACTATTACTGTTTAAATGAAATTTTCAATGGAGGTGGAGTCTCCTTTCCAGATAAATATAAGATCATCAATGTATCTTTTGTACAGAATAATATTATTAGACCAGAAATGTGTTTGATAAAAGAAACCTCTTCAAACCTACCCATGAACAGACTAGCGAAATTGGGCGCACACGGTACCCCGAATCTGTCTATAGATCTGCTTTTGGAATATAAAGGTATTATGTGTTAAAATGAAATCTATCCCACTAATAATGAATTCTCTCTGTACATCTGACATTTGGTCGTCATTCACCAAAAAGTCAGATGTACATTGGATCCCTAGATCATGTTTTATGTTGGAATACAATGCTGAAACATCAAGTGTCAGCCACTAATAGTCAGGTTCCCATTTGATATATTGCAACTGTGAAATAAGTGATGTGGAGTCCTTCAAAAAGGATTTTAAATTCACTACATATTTTTTTAAGAATAAATCGATATAGTGCGAGAGATTCCTAGTGAGAGAAGTCACCCCAGAGATAATAGGACGTCCAGGGGGATTTTTAAGATTTTTGTGTACCTTCGGCAGATGGTAAAATGTAGCTAGGGTGGTATCTTTTACTAGAATATACTCTTTTTCTTTTTTGGTAAGGAAAGAACCAGCTGTTTTAATAAGAGTATCAAAATCTGCCTTGTCCTGTAGAGAAGGGTCCTTATCTAAGGGAAGGTAGTATTTCCGGACAGTACATACCATCAGAATAGCAATGGATGTGTAGGGACGCCTAAGATCCGCAATAGAAAGCTCACCTATATTAATAATAAGTATAATACGAACCAATATGGTCCACGTAACCATCAGAGACCCCAGTTTCACAAATCCATATCTGATCATCAGAAATCTATTAGGGATCATACAAGTAGCTTCAACAATAATAAAAAGAGTACTCACAACAATTCAGATACATTGAACATCATTCCCTCTATCACTCCTATTGACCCGAAAAAGACAGCATTGGCCACTACTATAACGTCTTGTGACACTAATTCCTCTGTTGACAACTACAGTTCAGAATCCCATACCTCAGCAGTTGATTTGTCTAAAATACATCTTTCTACTACCATCTCTACTATCACCCCAAAAAAGATAAAGCACACACCTCTAAAAAACATGGTATTATCTAAATTTTTCACGGAACAAATTATTGATGTGTGCGGACCACTGAACCTACCTCCGACACAATTTTCTATCTATCCTCCAACCTCAGCCGATTTGAATTCATCTACTGTAACTATCCTGTCAGATGTAGAAGCAGATTCTTTACTTACCATTCATACATTAACGCCGCTTACTTCAGCTAGTGTAGTCAAAACCCCCCCTGGATCAATAAGGAACGTTACAGGCGAACAATTACACCAGCTGATAGCTATATCCAATGAAACAGAGATTGCATCCCCTAATGAACATTCCTGTATGGGCCCATCCACTTCAGTGTCTTTCCTCACATTACCATCAGTCATCAATACTACAGCAGTCTACCCCATTCTGAAAAGTCCCAATACCACTATGATCACTGATTTTTTTCGGCCACTGAGCCGGAAACCCGGAAAAAGAAAAAAAACTCAGGAGAGGATGTAGAGGTGGTAAGGGCAAAAAGAAAAATCCAAAATTCTTTGACCTAGGTCAGATGCCAAACCGGACACAAGGCATTTTCAACCTGTCTAAACTGAAAATGCTGTCCTTTCCAAAGGACTTTCTTTTTGTCCCACCAATAAGATTGATGAATTCAATCTATTTTTGGATCTCAACAAATATATAAAGAAATTAACATTAAAAAGACACTTTCAGATTTTGGAAAACAAATGTAATAAGATGAAGCACAATCTTACTCAGGATAACTCTCGGGAGAATTCTGATAAAATTATTCCCTCTGGTCTCAAACCACCATCTAACTTTTATCCTACCCATCATAAAGGCAGTTTTTTAGAAACTTTCTATTCTGCAGTTTCAGAGGAATTTAGAACTATCAATAGCGGTGTTTCTATCAAACATAATCTTAAATCCGCTGAAAAAAGAGCACTGGAAAATTTAAAATCCAACCCTAACATCATTATTAGAACATAGTAACATAGTAACATAGTAACATAGTTTGTAAGGCCGAAAAAAGACATCTGTCCATCCAGTTCAGCCTGTTAAGTGCTGATAAAGGTGGAGGTGTAGTCATACAAAATAAAGAAGGCTATTTGAGAAAAGCTAACAACATTTTAGCTGACCGGAAATACTACCTTCCCTTAGATAAGGACCCTTCTCTACAGGACAAGGCAGATTTTGATACTCTTATCAAAACAGCTGTTTCTTTCCTTACCAAAAAAGAAAAAGAGTATATTCTAGTAAAAGATACCACCCTAGCTACATTTTACCATCTGCTGAAGGTACACAAAAATCTTAAAAATCCCCCTGGACGTCCTATTATCTCTGGGGTGACTTCTCTCACTAGGAATCTCTCGCACTATATCGATTTGTTCTTACAAAAATATGTAGTGAATTTAAAATCCTTTTTGAAGGACTCCACATCACTTATTTCACAGTTGCAATATATCAAATGGGAACCTGACTATCAGTGGCTGACACTTGATGTTTCAGCGTTGTATTCCAACATAAAACATGATCTAGGGATCCAATGTACATCTGACTTTTTGATGAATGATGACCAAATGTCAGATGTACAGAGAGAATTCATTATTAGTGGGATAGATTTCATTTTAACACATAATGCCTTTATATTCCAAAAGCAGATCTATAGACAGATTCGGGGTACCGCGATGGGGACGCGCTTTGCGCCCAGTTTCGCTAATCTGTTCATGGGTAGGTTTGAAGAGATTTTCATTTATCAAACACATTTCTGGTCTAATAATATTATTCTGTACAAAAGATACATTGATGATCTTATATTTATCTGGAAAGGAGACTCCACCTCCATTGAAAATTTCATCAGTCATTTAAACAGTAATAGTTGGGGAATCACCCTCACGGGGACATTTAAAGGGTTTCTGTCACCAGTTTTGGGCATATAAAACAGCTCCTGCGCCGATGACGTCACACTACACCCAGAAGAGAAGGCAGAGCAGGCGCAGTGAGGAAGCCGGGAGCCCGGCAGCCAGCGGCACTCACTGCGCCTGCGCCGAATGAAGGCCACATGGTGCAGGAGCCGGATTTCCAGCACGGACAGGGCCAGGAGCAGATAGAGCGAGCTGCCTGGCCCTGTCCATCACAAGCAAGGGGCGTGAATAAAGGTAGGGAAACGGCGCTACTAGGTGCAGGGTTACCGCCCCTTACACCTAGTAAGATTAATTTGCATATCACAAAAGTTTATTTATTACAAAAACGGGGACACCAGTAAAAAAATGATTAACAGATTGGGCATCAGGTGACATTTGCACATTGCAAATGTCATCCTGTTTTATATGCCCAAAACTGGTGACAGAAACCCTTTAACAATAGTACAATCGAATTTCTTGATCTCGAAATTTTATCCAAGGATCAGAGCATCACAACACGTACTTTCTTTAAGAAAGTCGATAGTAATAGTTACCTTGATTTTACTAACACACATTGCAGCTCTTGGAAACGTAATATCCCTTTTGGCCAGTTCAAAAGAATTAGGCGGAATTGTACTTCTAAGGAAGATTTTGATTAGCAATGTGGCATTCTCGCAACTAGGTTTTTACAAAAGGGGTACCCAGAGAACCTAATTAGTGGAGCAATAACTAAAGCATCTAAACTAACTCAAATAGAATGCCTGGCTCCTAGAAAGAGAAAATCAATACCTTTGATTTTAATTTTATTACAACCTATAACCAAAATTTTAAGATGATTAAAACAATTCTAAACAAACACTGGTATATCCTCAAAAGGGATCCCAGCTTGTGCAGATTGATTCCTACAGCTCCTAGGTTGACATACAGGAGGGCTAGGACTCTAAAGAACATTTTAGCACCAAGTAAATTAAAAGAACCAATTAGGACCCCTCACAGCAATAAGATTTCAACTCCATTCAAGGGTTGCGGTAAATGTAATCATTCAAGATGTCTGTGCTGTAATATTATCTATGAAAGGAAAACCTTCAAAAATAATTCTAGTGGGGAGATTTTTCATATTAAGGGGAATTTTGATTGTAATTCTACATATGTCATCTACATCCTTGAATGTCCCTGCCATCTATTATATGTTGGTCGTACCATTCAAACCCTCAGGAATAGATTGAATAAACATCGGCCCAACATCCGCAAAAAATATCAGAAACATAGCATATCTAGGCATTCAACGGAATATCATGATGGTAGGATTGTAGGCTTCCGGATAACTCCAATAGAACAGATCCCCATTCACCAACGGGAGGATGTCTGTTATATCCGCCGAAGGGAAATGTATTGGATTTTTAAATTGAATACCCTCAATCCATACGGCCTAAATGAAGCCTTTGAAATCAATCTATAATGTGATATGGTTCTATTTTTTCACATGTTGGTATGGCTCAAAATGTAAGATCTGTTCTTTTGTAATTCATTTTATAACACTCTAACATGTATGTGTTTATAAGGTGAGACTAATTAGAAAGACCAGCACCTTTTATTCATTTATTTCTTTATTCATTATTCCCCCTTCCCTTTCATTTTTGTATTCATACATATAATAATTTCTTTTGTTTATATATGGCAGGAGACCTTTATCCCCATGAAAACTATCAACAACCAGGTTTTAGCCCTGTGGGTGTCCATTAATGTAATTATTCCTACCGATGAGCGTATAGATTTTTTCCGGCTATCCAATACGCTCGTCCTCCACTTGTAGTTTGAGCTGGTTTTTCATTTGCGGTTCAACTGTCGATCATGTGACTTGGTCGCGTGATCGCCATTGAACCTTTTTCCCTACGCGATAATTTTTTAATCCTTAACCTCTGCCCTAATGGGTGTGTTTTTACATTGGAAGCCTCCTCCATATGGAGTTGCATTCCATATATGGATCACGCAATTCGACGTGCGTTCCAAGAGCCGATCACGTGACTAGCGCCTAATTTTTACTAAACAAAAATAGTAATAGTGCTCGTTTTTATATCATTCATCAGGATTTTTAATGTTCTATTTATATGTTTTAATCTAGGGTTTATGTTTTACCATTTATTATAACCCAGTCCAGCAGTCTTCACGTGCTACTGAGTTCCTCATGAATATTCAATTTATTGGTACCGCCTCCTTGATGCTGCTTTTGGCGGTTTTTGGGGTATGTACACACTCTATAAATGTTTGTATGTCATTTCTGTGTTTTAGAATGATTGTAACCTAATGAAGGGGACCTTGTATTCCCCGAAACGCGTAGTTTTTATGTGCACCTCCGTGTTGGTAATAAAATATTGCCAAAATAAATCTTGGGAGCTTGGATCTACATAATTTGCGCCTGAAAGCAGAAAATTTCCTTTTACTTTTATTACGTTTGATGGGACCCCTTGGCATCCCGATTACAAGAACCTCTTTCTGCGGCTGCATCTGTTTGAACCAAGTCTGTATAATTTCTGTATGCTCTCAATAGTGTTGTGCCTATAGCGCAACCACAAAAGGTGAGCCTCCATTTTTTTGAAATACTGGATTTTAATAAGTTTTAAAAAAACGTTTTACACGATTGTGCGCCCTTTTGTTTCTTTATCCCTCCCCCTCCTCGTGAGTGGGACTAGGAAACGCCAAGTGTATTCAAACATTTCTTAGAAGAGGGCTCACCACCAGATCATTGTACTTACGTCTCACAAGAACATGATATATCTAGATACAGTTCTAATTCTAGACAAGCACACTGGGCCTTGTTCTTTACCCAGTCTAATTTTATTGTTACTTATCATAGTGGATGAGGTAATGTGAAAGCCGATGCTTTATCACATAGTTTTAGAACTTGTGATTTTATCAATACTGAACCTGGTAGCATTCTTCCTCCAGGTATTGTTATTGCCATTAATCCTGATCTTTCTTCTGAAATAAGGCAAGAAATAAAAGATTTCCATGTCCCCGCACTATTACTCAGCGCTCTTCCAGGAAGTTAGGAAACACTTGTGACCGTCCAGATAATGAGCTCATTCTGGAGTATTATAAAGGAAAACTTGTAGATGAGTTCAAGAGAAAATCAGAAATCTGCATTAAAGACACAGGATCTAGTCACAAGCAAAACTCATTTAAAGGAGGGAGTTTTGTGTGCAAGAAAACAGGTATTCTGAAAGCTGGCTGCAGAGTTTGGAAAGCTAGAATGAATTAACTAAAAAGGCAGAGTGATCAACAAAGAGTTAAAGGGGTTGTCCGAGTTATGAAAAAAAATGTACAAGATACAAGAGCTGTACAAAATACAAGAGCTGGCCTGAGTGACATGTCTGCTGAAATACTCTGCTGCATGTTGTATGTGTAGGACTACAAGTCCCAGCTGTACAATGACACTGCTGATACACACAGGGTCTTCCCCCTACCTGTCTTGTACAATACTTTGCATCTCCTCCAGATCAGCTCCAGTCAGCTCTGTGTCTGTAGGGTGAGGAGAGCAGATCCTGTGTCTCTTTACATCTGCAGCTGCTGTTGTAAAGCCTTCAGTGTGTTCTGGCTGAAGGGGTTAATGTTTTATCTGAAAGAATCCAGGGAGAGTAGATAGCAAGAGCCCGGCAGAGAAGGGGGGCGTGGCCAGCACAGTGACATCTCCTGTACAGGCTCTAATCTGCTGGTGCACGAATGCAAGATTAGCAGAGAGGCAAGCTGACATCACAGGTCATGTGACCCTCATTGAAACCTGACAAACAAGCAGCTTTAGAAGCAGAAAGTGTATGGAAAAGCTGTTGTATTTGACGAGTTAGAAACATACAAAGGACAAAAAAATAATTCAGACAAACCCTTTAAAAGTGCTGTCAGTGAAGAAAGTAACAGTCCAAGTACTGAAGCTGCATTTATTAGTAATTCAAGTACATCAAAACGTGTATAAACTCAGGATCAACTAGTCATATCTAGAGATAAGCGAACATGCTCGTCCGAGCTTGGTGCTCGTTCGAGCATTAGGGTATTCGCATATGCTCGATACTCGGACGAGCATATCGCGATCCTCGAGGAAATGGCATCTTCCTCTTCCTGCATGCTAGGCGCCTTTTCTCAGCCAATTAACATGCAGGAGAGTCTTTGGTACCTCCTAGCATCACGTGGGGCCCCTACAAGTCGATAGCAGGGATTGGCTGGCCAGATCAGATGACCTGGGAATATAAGAATCTGGTCCCGCGCTGCTCGCGTCAGACGCCGCCTGCATGAGATTAGGGATAGAGCTGCTGTCTGTCAGGGAGAGTGTTAGGGCCTGAATTTAGATGTTGGTTAGGCAGGAATCATGCTCAAAGAACCCAACAGCCCTACAATCCAACAGCCCTACAAGCCCAACAGGGCTACAAGCACCTTTTTTTTTTGGTCTCCTCCTGGCTGCTGTCTGGGACTTGTAGTGCAGCTACCGCCATCTTGGCTGCACACTGTGCACAGCGACTGGTGGCAGAAGGGACAGCACGTGGTCCACACAGACCCAAAAGAAATTGCCCAAAGTCCTCTCAGTACTCATTTTTGCTGCTGCTGCTACTGTACCTTGGCTTGCTGGGATCTGTAGTGCAGTCTAGGGAATACGTTTTTTCTCTCAGTTATATATACTACAGTGCAGTGAACAAGTCTGTAGTGTGCTGTATAGTAGCGTCAGTCTAGAAAATACGTTTTTTCTCTCAGTTATATATACTACAGTCCAGTGAACAATTATGTAGTGTGCTGTACAGAAGCGTCAGTCTAGGGAATACGTTTTTTCTCTCAGTTATATATAGTAACATAGTAACATAGTTTGTAAGGCCGAAAAAAGACATCTGTCCATCCAGTTCAGCCTGTTTGCCTACAAGTTGATCCAGGGGAAGGCAAAAAAAACCCTGTGAGGTAGAAGCCAGTTTTCCTCACTTTAAGGGGAAAAATTCCTTCCCGACTCCAGTCAGGCAATCAGAATAACTCCCTGGATCAACGACCCATCTCTAGTAACTATAACCTGTAATATTATTACCCTCCAGAAATACATCCAGGCCCTTCTTGAACTCTCTTAGTGAACTTACCATCACCACCTCCTCAGGCAGAGAGTTCCATAGTCTCACTGCTCTTACCGTAAAGAATCCTCTTCTATGTTTATGTACAAACCTTCTTTCCTCCAGACGCAGAGGATGTCCCCTCGTCACAGTCACAGTCCTGGGGATAAATAGATCATGGGAGAGATCTCTGTACTGACCTCTGATATATTTATACATAGTTATTAGATCTCCCCTCAGTCGTCTTTTTTCTAAAGTGAATAACCCTAATTTTGATAATCTTTCTGGGTACTGTAGTCCCCCCATTCCAGTTATTACTTTAGTTGCCCTCCTCTGAACCCTCTCCAGCTCTGCTATGTCTGCCTTGTTCACAGGAGCCCAGAACTGTACACAGTACTCCATATGTGGTCTGACTAGTGATTTGTAAAGTGGCAGGACTATGTTCTCATCACGGGCATCTATGCCTCTTTTGATGCAACCCATTATCTTATTGGCCTTGGCAGCAGCTGTCTAACACTGGTTTCTGCAGCTTAGTTTGCTGTTCAGTAAAATTCCTAGGTCCTTTTCCATGTCAGAGTTACCCAATGCTTTACCATTTAGTATGTACTGGTGACTTGCATTATTCCTTCCCATATGCATAACCTTACATTTGTCAGTGTTAAACCTCATCTGCCACTTTTCTGCCCAAGCCTCCAGTCTATCCAGATCCTGCTGTAGCAGTGCACTGTCCTCCTCTGTGTTAATTACTTTACACAGTTTAGTGTCATCTGCAAAAATTGATATTTTACTGTGCAAGCTTTCTACAAGATCATTAATAAATATATTGAAGAGAATAGGACCCAATACAGACCCCTGTGGTACCCCACTAGTGACAGTGACCCAATCTGAGTATGTACCGTTAATAACCACCCTCTGTTTTCTATCACTGAGCCAGTTACTTACCCACATACAGACATTTTCTCCCAGGCCAAGCATTCTCATTTTGTATACTAACCTTTTATGTGGTACCGTGTCAAACGCTTTGGAGAAGTCCAAATATACGACATCCATTGAGTCGCCGCGGTCAAGTCTAGAACTTACCTCCTCATAGAAACTGATTAAATTGGTTTGACATGACCGATCCCTCATGAAGCCATGCTGATATGGAGTTATTTGCTTATTTTCATTGAGGTACTCCAAGATAGCATCTCTCAGAAAACCTTCAAACAGTTTACCCACAACAGAAGTTAAACTTACCGGCCTATAGTTTCCAGGCTCTGTTTTTGGACCCTTTTTGAATATTGGCACCACATTTGCTATGCGCCAATCCTGTGGAACACTCCCCGTCAGTATAGAGTCCTTAAATATCAGAAATAAGGGTCTGTCGATTACATTACTTAATTCTCTTAGGATACGGGGGTGTATGCCATCCGGTCCTGGTGATTTGTCTATTTTAATATTTTTAAGACGTTGCTGCACCTCTTCCTGGGTCAGAGAGGACACTTTTAAAGGGGAATTTACTTTTATACTCTGCATTTCATCTGACATTTTATTTTCCTCAGTGAATACAGTGGAGAAAAAGTTATTTAGTAGCTTCGCTTTCTCCTCATCGCTCTCTGCTACTCCCCCCTCATTACTCTGTAAGGGGCCGACACCTTCAGGTTTATACTTTTTAGTATTTATATAATTGAAGAACATTTTAGGGTTAGTTTTACTCTCTTTGGCGATTAATCTCTCGGTCTCTAGTTTGGCTGTTTTTATGTGTCTTTTACATATTCTATTTTTTTCCTTATAGTTTTTCAATGCTTCCTCACTCCCCTCCTGTTTTAGTGATTTAAATGCTTTCTTTTTGTCATTTATTGCTTTCTTTACAGTTCTATTTATCCACATTGGTTTTTTCTTGTTTCTTATTATTTTATTCCTGTATGGTATGTACCTCTCACAATTAGATATTAGGATGCTTTTAAAAATATCCCATTTTGTGGCTGTATTTTTATTTTTGAGGACTTTGTCCCAGTTAGTTAGGCCTATGGCCTCTCTTAGTTGGCTAAATTTAGCTTTTTTGAAGTTTGGTATTTTTGTTCCTCCCTGAAGAAACGCTCTTTTGAATGACAATTGGAAGGTTATTATGTTATGGTCACTGTTTCCCAGGTGTCCCCCAACCTGCACACCTGTTGTTCTGTCAGGTCTATTGGTTAATACTAAGTCCAGTATGGCCGTCCCTCTAGTGGGGTCCTGAACCAGTTGGGAAAGGTAATTGTCTTTGATTATTTCCAAGAACCTGTTTCCTTTATGAGATGTACAGGTGTCAGTTTCCCAGTCTATATCTGGGTAGTTGAAGTCCCCTATAATAACGACCTCATTATGATTTGCCGCCTCGTCTATTTCATTTAGAAGTAGATTTTCTGTGGTCTCTGATATATTGGGTGGTTTATAATAAATCCCTATTAGTATTTTATTATTGTTTTTGGCTCCATTTATTTCTACCCACAGTGACTCCACATCTTTATGTCCCTCACTTATATCTTCCCGGAGTGTGGGCTTTAGGCATGACTTTACATAAAGGCAGACCCCTCCCCCTCTCCGGTTTTGACGACCCTTTCTAAAAAGATTGTAACCCTGTACATTAACTGCCCAGTCATAGCTATCATCCAGCCATGTCTCAGTTACTCCCACTATGTCATAGTCCTCCTCACACATCACTAATTCCAGTTCACCAGTTTTATTAGCTAGGCTTCTGGCATTAGTGTACATACAATTAAGAGGTTGATGTATATTTCTTACCCTACACCTTTCCTTCTGATCTGTTCTAGTTCCTCCTTCCATTCCTCCCCCAGTTCCATTACCTTGCCCCAGGTCTCTATCTGCACTATCTTCCCCTCCTATAATGTAGTTACCCTCCCCCCCAGTCCCTAGTTTAAACACTCCTCCAGCCTTCTAGCCATCTTCTCCCCCAAAACAGCTGCCCCTTCCCCATTGAGGTGCAGCCCATCCCTACGGTAGAGCCTGTAGCCGACAGAGAAGTCGGCCCAGTTCTCCAGGAACCCAAACCCCTCCTTCCTACACCAGTTCTTGAGCCACTTGTTTACCTCCCTAATCTCCCGCTGCCTTTCTTGTGTGGCTCGTGGTACAGGCAGTATTTCGGAAAACACTACCTTGGAGGTCCTTGCCCTAAGCTTATGCCCTAGATCCCTAAAATCATTTTTAAGGACACTCCCCCTACCTCTAACTTTGTCATTGGTACCGATATGGACCATGACTGCTGGATCTTCTCCAGCCCCTCCCAGTAATCTGTCAACCCGATCCACGATGTGCCGAACTCGAGCGCCTGGAAGGCAGCACACCATCCGACGATCCG